>CAUYUJ010017187.1:0-42500 GCA_963575745.1 Prorocentrum cordatum | reverse complement strand
TCATCATCATCATCATCATCATCATGATCAGCATCATCATCATCATCATCAGCATCATCATCAGCATCGTCATCAGTATCATCAGCATCAGCATCATCATCATCAGCATCGTCATCAGTATCATCAGCATCATCATCCGCAGCAGCAGCATCGTCATCATAATCAGAATCATAATCAGCATCATCATCAACATCATCCTCATCAGCAGCAGCCGCATCATCATCATCATCAGCATCATCATCATCAGCCTCGTCATCGTCGCAGTCGTCATCATCGTCATCCCCATCACCACCATTAGCATCATCGTGAGTAGTAGCATCATCAACATCATCAGCATCATCATGATCATCATTATCAGCATCGTCGTCATCATTGTCATTCGAATAAACGCAAGCATAGTCATAATCGTCATCAGCATCAGCATCATCAGCACCATCACCATCATCATCATCATCATCATCATCCTCATCATCATCATCATCATCATCATCATCATCATCATCATCATCATCGTTGTTACTGACCCCACCACCATGACAATCACCCATCACCGTCACCTCCACCATCACTACATCATCACCATCAACTCCACCTCCACCTCAACTACCACCATCACCACCACAATCATCACCACCACGACCATCACCAACACCATGATAGCCACAACCACCACAACCCCTGCCTCCACCTTCCTCATTCCTCCTTCCTCCTTCCTCATCGTGTTCCTCCGCATCTTCCTCCTCCTCCTCCTCCACTTTCTCCTCCCTCATCCCCTCCGTCCCTCCCAGCTCCCCCTCCGTCCCCCCAGCTCCCCAGCTCCTCATTCCTCCCTTCCGTCCTTATGCCCTTCCTTCCGTCCTTCCGTCCATCCTTCCGTCCGCCCGTCCATCCTTCTGTCCTTCCGTCCTTCCGTTCTTCAGTCCTTACTTCCTTCCTTCATTCCTCCTCCATCCCTCCCCCCCTCCTCCCCCTCCTCCTCCCCCTCCCCCTCCTCCTCCTCCTCCTCCTCCTCCTCCTCCTCCTCCTCCTCCTCCTCCTCCTCCTCCCCTCCTCGTCCCCGCCTCCTCCTCCTCCTCCTCCTCCTCCTCTCCTCCTCCTCCCTCCTCCTCCTCCTCCTCCTCCTCCTCCTCCCCCTCCCCCTCCTCCCCCTCCTCCCCCTCCCCCCCCCCTCCTCGTCGTCCTCCTCCTCCTCCTCCTCCTCCTCCTCCTCCTCCTTCTCTTCTCCTTTTTCCCCTCCTCCTCCGCCCCAGGAGACAGCCGCCAGGCCGGGGGGGGGGCGGGGGCGCGCCCCCAGAGCCGTCGGGCTCGCTTCCCCTCGGCAGGCGGGCGCCGCAGCCCCAGCCCGGCGCTGCGCCGCGGGGACGAGGCCAGCTCCGGCCACCGTCGGCCCGGGGGCCCCTCCCGCTTCCAGGCTCAAAGCTCACAGGGTGGGACGCGCAGAGACATGCTAGTACTGTATGTCCACCTTGGTGGCGCGCGTCATACCTGGACATATAATACACCCCAGTTGTAGTATATCGTTTCCCGAGCGGTGTTGCCAGAAAGCGCCCGCCACGACGCATATACTATAAGATCCCACCAGCCCTCGGGGCGCAGGTGGTCTAGTTTCCAACCTCCTTTTTTTCCCTGCTCGGGAGGTTTACCTCCCCCCCCTCCCTGCGTCTGGACGGTCTCCCACGCGAGGTGTCAGAGGGCCCGTTTCGGCCCAAGATGGCTCTAAGAGGGCTTCAGAGAGTGCAAGATGGCCTCCCAGATGGCCCAAGATAGTGGTAGATGGGTCAATATAACCTTCGACACACGTCTAAGGGGCATCAAGACGGCCCCAAGACGGTTCCAAGTGCTGTCCGAGGCCTCCGAGGACCCCCCAAAGAGGCCAAAATCCTTCAAAAACGTAAGGAAAACCAGTGTTGTTTGCCTTCTCGCTTTTTCGCCTGTGATGGACTCTTGAGGCCTCAAGATGGCCCCGAGACGGTCCAAGATAGCCCCAAGACGGGTCCAAAAGGGCCCAAGACGGCCCCAAGAGCACACAAGAGCGCTCCACGAGTGGGCCTACGAGGGCCCCACGACGGCACTTTTGATCCTCCGATGGGGGGATCCGAATTAAGGACCCCCCTCTTTTTTAGCGAAAGGGTCCAAGACGGCCCCGAGAAGCCCCTCAGGCATCCCAAAAGAGCCCCAAAATGGCACCCAGACCCCCCAAAAAAAACCGAAGAGGGCCCAAAACGCCCCAAAAGAGCCCCAAGAGGGTTCCAAGAAGGTCCTAAGAGGACCTCAAGAGAGCCCCCAGAAAGAGCTCCAGGAAGCCTCAAGAGGGCCCCAAGAGAACCCCAAGAGAACCCCAAGATGGCTCCAAGTTTCGAAGCGCACGCGAGCTTAAGATACAAATCGGTGCAACAACCATTACGAGTCATCGAACCAACACTCACCCCTCATCGAAGCACCATCGTAGCTTGCACGGATACCCATCTTAAACTTCAATGCGGGGAGCTATGTGTGATCCTTGTTTTCCCGAAGACGGCTGCGCGACTGCATGCGTCCTGCCGCCCCTGATTCACCAACTCCCTTGTTGATCGTTTCTGAATGGGCTGGTGGGGATACTTTTTAGTCAGCGGCCGCAGGCGATCGCGCCAGCGGCGAGTCCAGTAACCGCGGCGCGCGCAAAGACGAATTCACCTAACGCGGTGGGCTGGAGCCTCACGCAGCACCTCAGCGGCCGAGCCGGCGAATGGGAAAAGGCTGGCGGTAAACTGGGAAGCAGTACTGCCAACGTGCACGCATGTAACGCGTCGGAAGCAGCTGGCGGCCAGGGTGACCGGCGACCAGGGACTGCAGCAGACGTGGGAACTAGTTGCAAGGGCACAGGCCCCCGGACTACTACGAAGGTACCAGGGTGGCCGCAGCCAAGTGAACCGACTGTCGCGGGCCGAATTGGGTGCCCAGAGGAGGCGTGAGCATCAGCAAGCTGCAAAGTACCAGGGTGGCCGGGGCCAGGAGGTCCAACAACAGCAGAACGCACAAGTGCGAGGAGCAGCCAAACTGCAGCGCGGCCAACATGGCGCGTGGGTGCCACGAAAGAGGCCGTGGAAACAACTCGGGAATCCAAGCTGCGACCCAAGGCCTGGCGGGTGCAAGAGGTGGCGCCAGCGAAGTCGCGCGGCTGGTGGGGATTTTTTTTTTTCGGTCGCGGTCGCGAGACAAAGGTCAGGCGGCAAGAAGCAAAGTCCGGGGCACGAACGAGGCTAATTAGCTACAACAGGCACAAGCCGGTCGGCCCGCTCACAAAGCAGCCGCGAAGCTGAAGGGGAGCTGACGGCAGGGGTATCCTGAGAGCTCGAGCACAGGCTGGTGGGGATACACTTTTTTGATTGGCGGCTCCAAGGAAGAGTCGAGGAAGCGGGGCAAGCACGACTGGGGCACAGGCGAGATAATTAGTTACGAAGGCCCCCCGGCCGCCGCAACAGGTGCACCTGCAAAAGGCAAAATGCCCCCCATTAGGATGCGAGCGACCCGAGACGGAGACGCAGGCACCAGACTGGAGCACACGGGGAGAAGACGCACAGTGGCGCCAGCTCAAACCGAACAGCCCAGAGAGCGTAGGCTAGGGCCGACCAGCCGAGTGGCGGGGCAGTGGGCACGTGGGACCGCACCGCTCACCACCACGAGGCGAGAGAGCAGGGAAAGCGCGGGCAGAAGAGGGGTGGCCGGGAAAGCCTCACTCACTTGAACTCCCAGGCGCGATCCGACGTGAAGCATCGACCAATGCGCTGGCGTCGATGCAGCCGCGGAGTCCGAACCTAGACTACCTGACCCAGTGTCGGGGGAACGGCAGCAGGCGTGGCCTAACACCATGGTCCAACCCGTAGTTGAGCATGAGTACTGTCAAAGGATGAACCCCTTGTGCAGTATCAGGAGCACGATGGTGGCTCCCGCCCAGAGTTGCACCACGTCGTAGGCAAACAACGCAGGCAGCTTATCCATCACGGTGGACGGGGGAACCAAGGCTGGTGGGGATACACGAAGCGTCGAGAATTTCTTGGTGCGCGCGTCGCCCCTGGGGGGGCGACGCACATATAGTATAAGTATGTTGGGGTGACGCCGATAGGAAACCCACAAAGGACGTACGCGCCCAGCTATGTACATGAACACGGCCCCTCGATCCGCGGGACCAGCCGAGTTACACGAACCTCTGCGCAACGCGTGCTCTGGAAGCCAGCGTGGGTTCAGGTACCTGTTCGTCCTATTTTCGCCCCTGAAATCAATGGACCAGAAAACAAACGACACCACCCCATCTACGGCCCCACGGGGCTCAGCGTGTGCCAGGAACTTCGGCGTGGGTGTTTACGTGGTATACGCCACGGCCCCCGATGAGCCGCAGCGCAACATGGAGGGCCGTAGGTGGGGTGGTGTCGTTCGTTCTTTGGTCGGTTTAAGGTTCAAGTCCTGTCTGGCCCGTGAGGAGCAGGACCCTGTGCGAGACCCTCACGCGTCGGATTTCGCTCCAGCAGCCAGTTCGACGAACTGAGAAGACAGCACCTGCGAGACCTGCTAGCCGATCTTCTCCAGTCACCACGCGCCCTCTGGGTGCAAAAAAACGCCCACCGCGGTTCACCTGGTGCGTTTTTCCACCCCAGATCCGCGTGTTCAACGGTCCTGGGCCGAAAGGCCGAACAGGGCAAGAGAACGTCCCGAACCCAGAAGCGCCAATCTGCAGGCCCTACCTGCTGGCAGGAACCAGCGCTTGGCCAACTCAGACCCCAGACGGTGAGCATATACGCCTGGACCCCGGGGCGAGATACCTTTGCGCGGGCGGCCCCTGGCGGTCGTCTGTCGCGCCCCACCCTCCTGCCCTGTGCGGAGTCGTTTCCTCCGAGTGGCGCTGGTGCGGGGCCGTATCGAGTGGCTCGGTCGCGTCCTCCTGGCGCCAGCAGCGCTTCGCATCGCCCAATTCATGCGCGGACACTCGGAGGCTGCTTAGGATGCTTCCCTCTCCAAATCCCCCTTCCTCTCCTCCACCTCCTTCTCCCTTCCCATACTCCGAGCGCCTTTCTTTATTCACTGTCACAACAGGCGTTATGGGGGGGAGGGGGAGGGGGATCCGGGAGGGGGCATAACGAAGCGCCCCCCACCCCCAGACTGTGGTGCCGGACGCACTGCGGCAGTGCCGGGGACGCACTGAAGGAGGGAGCGTTACGTTTGCGGGGGGGGAGGAGGGGGGGAGGGGACGGGGGGGGAGCGGGCGGGGTTTAACGCGCGTGATGGCCCACAGGGTTGTTTCTTCCCCCTCCTCCTCCCTCTATGTGTTCCGCTTCCTCAGAAGTACCTCCGCCCCTCCGACACTCCTCCGCCTCGAGGCCTCCCCTCGTGGCGGTGGTGGCGCGCCCCCCCGAAGGGGGTCCTCGCAGGACTCGTCCGCGAGGACGAAGGGCACGAGGCCCGCGGCCTACGGAGCTGAGCTGGGGCGCGCCAGGCAGGCGCACTCCGCCTCCTCCTCCTCCTCGTCCTCCTCCTCCTCCTCCTGCTGTTCCTCCTGCTGCTCCTCCTGCTGCTCCTCCTGCTGCTCCTCCTGCTCCTCCTCCTCCTCCTCCTCCTCCTCCTCCTCCTCCTCCTCCTCCTCCTCCTCCTCCTCCTCTGCTTATTATTATTCTTAGTATTCTTATTATTAGTATTGTTATTATTAGTATTATTAGTATGATTAGTAGTATTACTATTACTTTTACTATTATTAGTATTAGTATTATTATTAATAATAATAATACTATTATTATGGTTATTCTGTTTAGTCTTAGTATTATGATTATTATTACGGTCAGTATTCTTCTTATGAGTATTAGTACTATCTTCTTAGTGATAATATGATTGTTCTCATTATTCCTCTTCTCCTTAGTAGTAGTATTATTAGTATGTGTATTTGATTATTAGTCTTTTTGTTGGTACTAGTCTTAATATCATTGTTAGTATTATCCGTATGCTTATTATTCATAGTAGTCTTCTTATTACTAGTATTCATCTTCTTAGTATCAGTATTAGCATTATCAGTGTCAATATTATTATTCTTAGTATTATTATTAGTAGTCATAGTATTCTTCGTATTCGTATTAGTGTTCGTTGTCTTATTCTTCTGAGTAGTAGTACTCTTCTTATTCTTCGTATTATACTTCTTATTATTCGTCTTACTATTATTACTATTCGTCTTCGTCGTCGTAGTAATATTCTTCTTCTTCGCAATATAATCATTATTAGTATTACGCGTCGTATGACGATTCTTTTTATTCGTCGTATTATTATCATGATCGTTCTTATTAATATTATTATTATTGTTCCTCCTCCTCCTCCTCCTCCTCGTCCTCCTCCTCCTCCTCCTCCTCCTCCGACCTCCCCCTCCTCCTCCTCCTCCGCCTCCTCCTCCGCCTCCTCCTCCTCCTCCTCCTCCTCCTCCGCCTCCTCCTCCTCCTCCTCCGCCTCCGCCTCCGCCTCCGCCTCCGCCTCCGCCTCCGCCTCCGCCTCCGCCTCCGCCTCCTCATCTTCCTCCTCCCCTCCTCCTCCTCCTTCCTCCTCCTCCTCCTCTCCTCCTTCCCCTTCCCCTCCTCCCCCTCCTCCTCCTCCTCCTCCTCTTCTGATTATTCTTATTATTAGTCTTATTCTTATTCTTATTCTTATTATTATTATTATGATTATTATGATTATTATTATTATTATTAGTATTATCATTCTTCTTCTTACTATTATTATTCTTCTTTTTCTTATTATTATTAGTATCATTCCTCTTCTTATTATCATTATTATTCTTATTATTATTCTTCTTATTATTATTATTATTATTCGTATTCATATTATTATTATTCTTCGTATTCGTCTTCTTATTCTTCGTATCATTCTTATTATTAGTAGTATTATTATTTTTATTATTATTATTATTATTAATATTATTCTCATGTTTCATCTTCTTGTTCTTCTTCTTCGTCTTCATCTTCCTCCTCCTCCTCCTCCTCCTCCTCTTCCTCCCCGTCCTCCTCCTCCTCCTCCTCCTCCTCCTCCTCCTACTCCTCCTCCTCCTCCTCCTCCTCCTCCTCCTCCTCCTCCTCCCACTCCTCCTCTTCCTCCTCCTCATCCTCTTGCGGCAAAGTGCGAGCCTGCAGCGCAGACAGCCCGCACCTCCTGCGCACCTCTATAGCACTGAGGACATGCAGCACCTGCCACGCCCTGCGCGACTGCAACGGATAGAGACCCCACGCGCCGTGCGCACCCCCTTGTGGTGTCGAGAAGGTGCCACGCCTGCTGCGCCTTCTTCGAGCCTGCAACGGATAACGACCGCGCTCAGGGACCACCGCTTGCGCCTGAGGAGGAGGAGGAGGAGGAGGAGGAGGAGGAGTACCGTGATGTCGAGAAAGTGCCACACCTGATCTGCCTTGCGAGCCTGCAACGGATAGATGGCGCGCTCAGGGACCACCCCCTGCCACACCCTCCTTGGCGGCCAGAATGTGTAACGCTGGCCACGCCCTGCGAGCCTGCAACGGGTAGATGGCGCGCTCAGGGACCACCCCTTGCGCAACCCCAGGTGGTGCCGAGAAAGCGCCACGCCTGCTGCGCCTTGCGAGCCTGCAACGGATAGAGACCGCGCTCAGGGACTACCCCTGTGGCACCCCCTGTGGTGAAGAGAAGATGCCACGTTTGCCAAGCCCTGCGAGCCTGCAACGGATACAGACCGCGCTCAGGAACCACCCCTTGCGCACCCTCTGTGGTGTCGAGAAAGTGCCACGCCTGCTGCGCCTTGCGAGCCTGCAACGGGTAGAGACCGCGCTCAGGGACTACCCCTGCGCCACCCCTTGTGTTGCCGAGAAAGTGCCACGCGTGCTGCGTACCGCGAGCCTGCAACGGATAGAGACCCCACGCTCAGGGACAACTTCAGAACACCCCCTTGTGGAGTCGAGAATGTGCTACGCTTGCCGCGCCCTACGAGCCTGCAACGGATAAAGACCGCACTCAAGGAACACCAGCGCCACCCCTCGTGGTGTCGAGAAACTGCCACGTGTGCTGTGCACTACGAGCCTGCCACGGATAACGACCGCGCTCAGGGACCACCCCACGCAACACTCCTTGGCGTCGAGAATGTGCAACGCTGGCCACGCCCTGCGAGCCTGCAACGGGTAGATGGTGCGCTCAGGGACCACACCGAGCGCACCCCCTGTGGTGTCGAGACGGCTCCACACCTGCTGCGCCTTGCGAGACTCCAACGGATAAAGACCGCGCTCAGGGACCACCCCTGCGCCACCCCCTGCGGTGAAGAGTAAATGCCACGCCTGCCACGCCATGCGAGACTGCAACGCATAGAGACCGCGCTCAGGGATCACTCCTGCGGTATGAAGAAAATGCCACGTCTGCCACGCCCTACGAGGCTGCAACGGATAGAGACGAGTGCTCTTGGCACGCGCGAGCGACAACAATTTCATTGGTGTACGGGACGTGGGAGGCGCGTGTGGGAGCGCAGATCCCATGTGTGCGCTGTGTGCTGTATGTGCTGTGTGCATGTGTGCTGTATGTCGAGCGAGGAGGAGGAGGAAGGGTGAGCAGTTGGGGTCGCGGTTGCGAGGCATGTGTGCTGTGTATGTGAACTGTATGTTTGCTGTATGCGTGCTGTGCGTATGTGTGCTGGATGTGCGCATGCTTTCTGTGTGCTGCATGAAGAAGGGGCGAAGAGGGGAAGGTGAGGTGTGAGGGTGTGCAGGGTTCGATGGGATGCTTTTTGCGTGTCTTGTGCATGATGTGTGCACTAATGAGGTATCATGTGGTTGCGTGTGTTGTGCAACAGGAGTACAGTCGGACTTGATTGGAGAGGACACGCGAGAGGACACAAGACCCTTCCGAGGGCCACGTTGCCACAGGACTGCAGGAGGCATGGGTTGCAAGACACAGGACACGAGGGTACCCTCGATTTGGCAGGGTCGACCTACTAATCTGGGCCGCCTGTAGGAGGGGGTGAGGAGAATGGGGAAACCAAAAGGTACCGATACCGCTACTCCCCGGACCTCTCCCAGGGTGCGTTCTGACCAGGATTTCGAGGCGAATCCAGCGGTGACAACGAGAGCCTCCGAGGCCGAAAAAGGGGAAAACGGGCGACGGGCAGCGGTATCGGTACCTGTGAAGGAGGTGAGGTGTGTGTGTGTATGTGTGCGTGCGGTGGTTCGTCGCTGGGGGGACGAAGCGGAGAAGAAAACCAGACTCCCACAAACCGTGTGTGGGGGAAAAAACGCTCCCGCACCGCGCTCGACCCCCCCAAGATCCGTGCCGTTCGAACAGGTCCGGAGTGCTCTGAAGCAAACCGAGGAAGGGACCAAGGCCTCTCCCCAGACCTCTGGATCCGGGGACCGGAAGGACCTCTGGGGTCGACGTTGTGAAACAGTACGACGTCGGAAGTCTGACGTGTGGGCCCCTTCAACCCCTTCCTCCCTCCACCTCCCCCGCTGTGCTCCTCATCTGCGAAGCCGCCAGACCCGAACGCCGACTGCCGTCAGCAGTGATCCGTATTTTCGTAAGTGACTGGCTCGAGGCCTGCCTCGCGGCTCGTGGCTCTCGTGTCGCGCATCTTTGGCCCAGCACGTGTCGCGCGACTTCTTCCTCGTGGTCGTCATGGTCTTGGGGGGCGTAGGTCTCTCCCCAGACATGCGACGCCCTGATTTGTGCAGGACGGCGCCCCTGGAAGTCCCGACCCTCTCCCCGGGACCAGCTCTTCGTCCCGAGTCGTTTTTGTTGACGGTCCCGAGGCCCCTGGCGAGGGCCCCCCTGGGGCCGAAAGCAGCCCAACACCTCCCGTCCTGTTTTTTTTACGACGCGATCATGTCTGGGTCTCTCTCTCTCTCTCTCTCTCTCTCTGCTCTGGCCGTTCACGGGCTGGCGCTGCCATACCTGCGTGAGCAGGGTGCGGGGAAAGCGCACGCTCGCCTCTCGGGGACCGTGCTTTTGTGGATGCCATGACAGTGGACAGCCGAACAATCCTACCATTGAATCGAAAATGTATGTTAAAATGTAGGAAACATGTTTAACACATGTTTTTTACATGTTGAAGACATGGTCAGCATTTTCTGATTCGGCGTTTCGACATCGGGCGGACGGGGGGGAGGGAGTCAGACTCCAGACCTCTGCTTAGTGCGACTGTTTGCAAGAGTGCTGCCTCTGGGGGAGACCCCACCCGCTCGACACAGGCGCCAAACAACAGCCAAGATCTTCTCCATGGGGGGGGGGGAGGGGGGGTGCGAGGGCCCGCGCCAATCGGCAAAACAATGAATAAAAAAAACTACCACTATCGTAAATGCCGGAAAATGTTGAAAACATGTTGGTTGCATGTTTAAGACATGTTCTAAACATGGTTTAGACATCTGGAAACGATTTGGCAGCACGCTTCCTCTCTATTGACCGTCGTCCACAGACCTTGCTCCACTTCGGGATGGGGGCCGTGCGAGCGAGTGTCGCCGCCTCCTGCGCCGTCCACCAAGCCCCCGCGAACCACAGAGGGGAAGCTCGACCACGAGAAGCCTTGCACGAGAAACCCAGCCCTGAACCCCCAGGATGTTCCCTGTGCTTTTTACAGTGGAGGCCGACCACAAGAAAAATCTACAAGAAACCCAACCCTGAGACCTGAGGACGTCCATTGATTTGTGGTGTTGGAACGTCACGCTTTGCATGGCAAAACCATCGAAACCCAAGAAACCCAGGGCACCCTGGAGGCAAGCAGGGTGTGTCTTGGCATGGGTCCCGACTTCAGTATGGGAGCGTCAGGTTCCCCATCATAGAACCATCGAACCTAAGAGACCCAGGGCACCCTGGCGGCAAGCAGGGTGTTTCTTGGCATGGGCTTCTACTGAAGGCTTCCCCACCGCTGACGCACCGAAGATCGGAAAGCACATCGATCCTGATAAAGGCCCTGTAAGATCCACGGCCCACCAGCCTTCAGACGGGCGAGACCCTCCCATCCTTAGGTCCGCCACGCTAGACCTAGACCACCGGAACTTTGGTACACGGTCCCGCGGAACAGAAACAAAGGCTCTGCGTATGTGGCGTAAGCCTGTAGAATCGAGCAAGAACATCCTCGACTACTTCTTCACCCCCTCCCGATAACAAACGCAACCACTTCTGCACCCCCTCAGGCAGAAACAGCCATGTCCTCATCCACTGCATCAACCACTTCTCAACCACCTTCCTCCGCCAAAACATCTCATTTCATCGTTTTTGACTGTTTTGCGATTGCGGCTGTCACCGGCCCCGGCCCCCCCCCTCCCCCCCCAGGAAACGTCACGATTCGTGCTGACGCCCGAGCTGTGTTTGGCCATCGGTGACGCCCGCTGTCGCCCGGGAAATTAAGAAAACGCCCCCAAGAAGCCGAGTCTGCCACGCCAGACCTGGCCCCCCTTCGGGGATGGAGACAAACCCCCCCTTTGGCAAGACGTGGTCTAGTGAAGACGACCTCGGGCCCAAACCTGGCGGGCGCCAGCCTGGAGCATGACGGCCGCGGCGCCCTCGCGGGCACCGACGGACAACTCACTGATCGACGTGTCAGGGTGGGGGGTTCTGTCCACCCCCGACCCCTCCGATGCGAGGCGGGGATTTATCCGTATCCACCGCCTGGGAACCGACGTCCTGGTGCCCCCCAGCGGGCGGCGGACGTGAATATATCCCACCAGCCCTCTGGGCTTAGGTGGTATAACGCGTTTTTCTCTTCTCTCTACCCCTCCCCCTACCCCCTCCCCTGGGCCTGGGAGGGGGGGGGGACGGAGGCACCGCAGCGTCCAAGATGGCCCAAGAAGGCTCCAAGAGGGCTTCAAAGTCACAAGATGGCCTCCAAGATGGCCCATGCTACTTCAAGATGGGTCAAGATAACCTCCGACATACCCCAAAGAGGCCCCAAGACAGCCCCAAGACGGATCCAAGTGCCCTCCGAGCCCTCCACGGCGCCCTCCAAGATGCCAAAACCCTTCAAAAGCCTAGGGAAATCAATGTTTTTGGCATTATCGCCTTTTCGCTTCCGATGGGCTTTGGAAGCCTCAAGGTGGCCCTGGCCCAAAAGAGGCCCAAGAGGAGCCCAAAAAGGCCGAAGACGGCCCCAAGATCGCCAAAGAGGCGCCCCAGAGCGCTCCAAGAGGGCCCCAAGATGCCATTTGAGAGCCTCCGAGGGGCGATGCTAATTGAGGGACCTCCTCTTTTTGAGCCATGGGGCCCAAGATGACCCCAAGAGGCCTCCCAGCCTCTCCCCAAAGACCCTCCACCCCGCCCTGCTTGGCCCAACATGGCTCCATAAGAGCCCTAGATAGGCAAACATGGTTTTCAAAATGGCCTAAGATAGCCAAGCATGGCTCAAGATAGCCTCCGACAGACCTCCAAGAGGCCTCAAGGCAGCCTCAAGATGGCCCAAGATAGCCGAGCCTGGCTCAAGCTAGCCTCCGACAGCCTCTAGCCGAGCATGGCTCAAGATGGCCTCCAAGAGGCCTCAAGAGAACTGGCAATCAATTCTGGATGGGCTGGTGGGGATACGCGAAGCGTCAAGAATTTCAGCCCCCGGGGGCCCTCAAGGCGGTGGTCATGTACAGTGCAGGCGCGGCCGCAAGAAACCCTCGCAAGAAACCCAACCCTGAGAACCCGTGCGCGAGGTGCACCTGAGGGGAAACCTGGAGCACCCTGAACGCAGCAGCTCCTCCAACGGCTGCGGGAAGTCGCCGCGCAGCGCGAGGGGCGAAGAAACCCAGGATACCCTGACGAAAAGCATATGGCTTCTTGATGCGCGCCCCCACTGTATACACTCCCGCCTCGGATCCGACTCCGGCGGGGCGGCGGCCGCACCCCGCGCCTGCGCCTCCGCGAACGCGGCCTCCAGCGGGGCGCTCACCTCGAGCAGCGTCTGGCCCTGCTGCGCGCGGCCCGGCGCCGACGCGCCGGGGAGCCGGGGCTGCTCGGCGGAGGGCGCGGAGGGGGGGGGGGAGGCGGAGGGGTTGCTACGCTGCTCTCCCCAGACACGATTTGTTGTAAACCGGGGGCCAACAACACATTTTGACCCTCAAGACTCCCCCTGATACAAAAACAGGGTGCGAGCCCCGGGAAGGGCACTTCAATCGAAAAAAACAATGTCCACCGGACGGGGGGGATCAACAATAACTATTCTTCAGAAATGAGAGCTCGACAACAACAACAACAACAACAACAACAACAACAACAACAACAACAACAACAACAACAACAACAACAACAACAAGAACAGGACCAAGAACAACAACCACCGTCGTGACGCTTGTTTCACAACGCGAGGGGGACCGGGAGGGGAGGGAGGCTTCGGGGATCGAGGCTTCCTCACGCGTTCGTCGGTCCTCGGCGACTCTCCCAGCCGGGGCACGCCTGCCGGCTCGGCCGTGCGTGCCTCGCCGAGGGCGTGCACCCGGGGCTGCCCGCATCGTCCCGGAGGGCCGCCAGGGAGCTGCCGCCGAAGGGCCCGAGAACCGAGTAAACTCAACATCAGCATCTGCATCAGCATCAGCATCAGCATCCTCATCAGCATCATCATCAGCATTATCATCAGCATCAGCATCAGCATCAGCATCATCATCAGCATCAGCACCAGCATCATCATCATCATCATCATCATCATCATCATCATCATCATCATCATCATCATCATCAGCATCAGCATCAGCATCATCATCATCACATCATCATCATCATCAGCACAGCATCAGCAGCATCATCATCATCATCATCATCATCATCATCATCATCATCATCATCATCATCATCATCATCATCATCATCAGCAGCAGCAGCAGCAGCATCAGCATCAGCATCATCATCAGCATCATCAGCATCATCAGCAGCATCATCAGCAGCAGCAGCATCAGCATCAGCAGCATCATCAGCATCATCAGCAGCAGCATCATCAGCATCAGCATCAGCATCAGCGGGCGGTTTGCGGCAGTTTCCTCGGAGGTCTTCGCAGATTCTCGGCGGCGCTCCAGCCTCGGATGACCTCCAGCAGCTGTGCCCCGCCGTAGGGCGACGATCAAAAACGGGTCTTATGCGAGATGGCACAGCGACCTTACGCAGTACCTTTCAGTCGGACTCGATTGGACAGGACACGCGAGAGGACACACAAGACCCTTCCGAGGGCCACATTGCCACAGGAATGTACGAGGCATGGGTCGCGAGACACAGGACACAAGAGTACCCTTGATTTGGCAGGGTCGACCTACTAATCTGGGCCGACTGTACGCGAGATGACATAGCGACCTTTTGCAGTAGCTCACGCGGGCCGCCCGCGCGGCACGCCACAGTGGAGGCGAGGGCGCTTATGCGCGACCTTGCGCGGGCAGCTTACGCGCCGATGTCGGCGCAAACGACCCCGTTTCTTCGTGTCGCTCACATGGAAAGCGGTTCAAAGGAGGTCCCCGATCAGCCTCAAGAGGCCCCCAATGCAGTAGGAGCTCGACTGCAAGAAGCCCTCCACCAGAGGCCCAACCCTGAGGCCCCAGGACGTCCGTTGATTTCTGGCACGGGACCGTCACGCTTTCCATGGCCAAGCCATCGAAACCCACGAAACCCGGGGCACCCTGGAGGCAAGCAGGGCGCTCCTTGGCACAGGCTTCCCCTGTGAGCCCCGAGAGGCCCCCCCCGGAGGCCCAAAACGAGGCCCAGAAGAGGCGGCGGCCGCCGGCACGCTCCTCCTCCTCCTCCTCCTCCTCCTCCTCCTCCTCCTCCTCCTCCTCCTCCTCCTCCTCCTCCTCCTCCTCCTCGTCCTCGTCCTCCTCCTCCTCGTCAACCTCCTCCTCCTCCTCCTCCTCCTCCTCCTCCTCCTCCTCCTCGACGCCACCGCCGCGGCCTCCACGCCTCGCCGGGGGCGCTCGGCGGCACGGCGGAACGGCCTCCCGCGTCGAGGCCTCTTGAGGAGAGCCACCGGCGGCAGGGGCGCTGCACTCTTTGGGGGGGGGGGGGCTGGGCGTCCCCAGAGGCCTCCTAGATGGGGTCCGAGCAGATGGGGTCGGAGGCTCGCGCCGCATCGGCGATACGTCGCCGATGCATCGGCGATACGTTGCCGATGCATCGGCGATGCATCGGCGAAGTCGACGAGGCATCGGCGCCATCGGCGTGGAGAAAATCGGCCTCCACATCGAGCCGCATCGCCGGTGTATCGGCGATGCGGCGCGATCCTCCGACTCCGTCTACTCCGACCCCATCTAGGAGGCCTAGAGTCCTCGCCCAGGGGTTCGTGCCCCGGGGCCCACACAGGTCGATCTGGCCGCAGGAAGAAGTCGAGGTGCACCAGAAGGGTGCACGACAAGGACGCAAGGGCCTCGCAGCGAAAGTCGCCGAGCATGGGCAAAAGGGGCCAGGATGCAGGGGTAGCCTTGGAAAGCTGCTCATCCTTACTATCCGTCAGGGAGGGAGGGGTGTGAAAAGAGAGAGAGAGAGAGAGAGCGAGAGAGAGAGAGAGGGGGAGGGGGAGGGGTGGAGAGAGAGAGAGAGAGATTCGGGCCAGGCGAAAGGGGGGATAGCAAAGGGGGGGGGTGAGAATCAGCTCACGTAGCTGACTTTCCCGGCGCCTCCCTGCGCCAGAGGCGGCCATGTATCGAGGAATGGGACATGTATCGAGGAATGGGCCAGAGGCGGCCATGTATCGGCGGGGCTGAAACCAGCTGCATGCAGCAGATTTCGTAACCCCCCCTTTCCCTATCCCACCCTTTCGTTCGGCCCGAGAGATAGAAGAGAGACGAGAGACCGGAGGAGAAGGAGGAGGCGGAGGAGGAGGAGGAGGAGGGAGGGAGGGAGGGAGGGAGGGAGGGGAGGGAGGGGAGGGAAGCGGGAGAGGAGGAGGAGGAGGAGGAGGAGGAGGAGGAGGAGGTAGAGGAGAGACGAGAGACGAGAGACCAGAGACTGCCCAGCATCAGTTCGGCGGGTGCGGCTTGATGCGCCGCCGCCAGGGAGTCCATGTGATCGAAAGCCCACAGGGGGGCGGCCTGTCTGTCCCCTATGTACCGTCCGCCGTGCTTCCTCATCCCTGCTCCCAGCTCCTCTCCATGGACCCCTCCCCCGCCTCCGCCAGGAGGGGGGAGAGGGGAGGCGGAGGAGGGGGAGAAGGAGGAGAAGGAGGAGGAGGAGGAGGGGGCGGAGGGCGGCGGAGGCTGGAAAGGCGGAGGGAGCCAGGAAGGGCCAGGAGGTTAGGAAGGCGGAGCGGGCTAGACAGGCGGAGGAAGCCAGGAAGGCCGAGGGCGCCAGGAAGGCAGAGGAGGCCAGGAAGGTCGCAGAGGCAAAAGAGGGCAGAGGGGTGCCGGGAGGGCAGCGGAGGCCAGGAGTGCCGCGGAGGCCAGGAAACCCGCGGAGGCCAGGAGAGCAGCAGGGGCCGCGAGGGCCACCAAAGACAGCCAGGGAACTGGAAATCCCCTCCTCCTCCTCCTCCTCCGCCTCCTCCTCCTCCGCCTCCTCCTCCTCCGCCTCCTCATCCTCCTCCTTCTCCTCCTCCTCCACCTCCATCCCAGGCAACCCCCAGAGACCTCCCCGACGGGGTCGGAGTAGATGGGGTCGGAGGATCGGGCCGCACGTCGATGCATTACCGACGCATCGACGATACATCGGCGACGTCGGCGATGCATCGGCGACGTCGGCGTGGAGAAAATCGGGCCCCTCATCGAGCCGCCTCGCCGATGCATCGGCGATGCGGCACGATCACCCGACCCCTAGAGAAGAGGGCGCGAGGAGGGAGCCCAGACATGCGCGGTCCTGACTTTTCAAGACGCGGCCCCCGGAAGTCCCGGCACACTCCCGGGAACCGGTTCTGCATATCCTGAGTCGTCCTCTGACGGTCCTGGGGCCCCGCGAGGCTCCCTCGGAGGCCGAAGAGGGCCGAAGATAGGGGGCCACATGCGAAGCCTACCCCTGCCCCCCACCCTCTCTCCCCGCCCTCTCTCCCTGCCTCCCCGCCTCTCCGCCTTCGCCTCCAAGAACCCCTCGCGTCGTGAGTAGGGGGCCACACGCGAACCCTACCCCTGCCCCCCTCAGAGACCGTGGGGGGGGGGCAGGGGTAGGCTGCGCATGTGGCCCCCTACAAAACCTCCCGTCGCGGTTGTTGGCCGTTGCGCGATCAGGTCCGGGAGAGAGCGGAGCCCCCGGGCGGCCCCGATGCGGCGGACCTGGCCCGGGCTGCACCCGTGGAGCCCGCAGACCCGCACCTGCACGGAGCTCCCGTCGCCCGCATGCAGGATGCTGTCCTGCGGGCGCCCGCCGCCGACGACGCCGACGCCGACGCCGACGCCGACGCCGACGCCGACGCCGACGACGACGCCGACGCCAACGACGACGACGACGACGACGACGACGACGACGACGACGACGACGACGACGAGGGCGGGCTGCCGCAGCAAGAGAGAGCCCGACCGGCCGGGCCCAGCCTCTGGAGAAGCTCGAGGTGTCCCCCGCCGAGCTGGTCCCCCCCTAAAGGAAAGAGAACTATGCAAATACAGTCGGACTTGATTGGAGAGGAGACGCGAGAGGACACAAGACCCTTCCGAGGGCCACGTTGCCACAGAACTGCAGGAGGCACGGGTCGCAAAACACAGGATACGAGGGTATCCTCGACTTGGCAGGGTCGACCTGCTAATCCGGGCCGCCTGTACACCGATTCTGACCAGGCCCATCCTGAGCCCAGGATCGGTGCATACGTCCTTCTACCTTGGCCAGGAAGGTATATGTACCGATCCTGGGTCAAGCATGGGCCTTGCCAGGATCGGTGCATGTGCATAGTTCTCTTCGCCCGACCCCCCCCCCCCAGTGGCCCCCCCTCAGCGCCGCAGCGAGGGACGAGCGTATGTGAGGGGAGGGGGCAGGAGGAAGACAGGGCTCGTTCTCTGAGGCTTATTCTGGAGACCCCCAGAGGCCTCAGAAGGCTGCTGGGAGGAGAACCAGGAGGAGGAGGAGGAGGAGGAGGAGGAGGAACGGGAGGAGGAGGAACGGGAGGAGGACCGCGAAAAAATCACGACAAGTTGTTGGCAGTGATCGGCCTCCAGGGGCCCTTCGCCAGGCCCTGGGACCGTCTTCTGCTCGGTGCGCGAGCCGTGCTGCACTGAGCGCTGGTCGAGCGGGGGCGCGGCACGGCACTGACGTGGGCCCCCAGCGTGGCTCGGCGGAGCGCGTTGGTGCCCGAAGAACGCGCCAGCCCTGGAGGGAGGGGGGGGGAGAATGCGAGGCGGGGATTTATCCACATCCACCGCCTGGGAACCGACGTCCTGGCGCCGCGGCGGGCGGTGGGTATGCATATATTTCGGCCCCCAGGGCCCGAATATGTACATATCCACCGCCTGCCGAGGCTCCGAAAATTGACCCTCCAGGCGGTGTTCATGTATAAATTCCCGCCTCGGGGAGAGAAGGGAAGCACGATGAAAGAGCGATCGAGGCAGGCTCGCCGTGGTCGTCCCCATCCCTGCCGCCCGGCAGTGCGACCCAGGATGGAAAACTGGTCCCAGAGATTGGGCGCGAACTGATGGGGGGGATAAATGGGTGGCAGCGAGGGCTGCAGAAAAGTGGCCTTTGGGGCCCCCGAGGGGGCTTCTAGGGTCACCTTTCTTCCTCCCTCCTCCATTTACCCAGACCCCCGACGTCGTGATTCTTTCACAACCCTTCCCCGGGACCGGTTTTTCGTCTCGAGCCGTTTTTTGACGGTCCCGAGGCCCGGAAGGACCCCCCAGAGGACGACAGTGGCGAAAACCCGCCAGTCGTGATCGTTTCACGACGCGAGGGGGTGCGGGTTGATCGCCCCCCCGGGAATCGCGCCCAAGGGGGGGTGTGGGAAGGGACTTTCAGGGTTAGGTCGGGCATGTCCCCCTGCAGGCGGGTTTTGGAAGAAATGCAAGATATTATTAAAATACACCACAGTGGCCAACAAAAATCATCAAAAATCGTCCCCAGACTATTTTTTACTATTTTTGAATATTCGTCCTATGGAAGGACATGCCCGACTTCATTACAGGGAGCCCCGTGCTGGGGAAAGTGCCAGGATCGGGGAGACGTAAGGCTCGGGTACGGGGGACTCGGGTTCGCCTGTCGGGGCCGCCATAAGAGTGACGAGACCTGACCTGACATTTGACGCGAGCTCCCGCTGCAAACACCCCACGAAAACTGGACCGCTCGTCAAAAAACGCGCTCGTCAAAAAAACGCCAACAAAAACATCGGCAAACCCGAGTTCCGTCAAACAACGTCAAAAAACGTCAAAACAAATAAAAAAACGCGCTCGTCAAAAAAGGTGAAAAAAGAATCAGAAAACGTCAAAACAAACGTCAAAATGCATCAAAAAACAGATCCAAAACGCGCTCGTCAAAAAACGTCGGCAAACCCGAGTTCCGGCTTACTCGAGTCTGACGTTGCCCCGACAGGACCGCGCGCACGCCTGGGCCCCCGGGCGCCAAACCTGCGCGCTCCTCCGGAGGGGCGGGCAGCCTCGAGCTCGGCCCTGCCCCTCCGGTCGGGCCATGTCCCTTTACAGGAGGAGGAGGAGGAGGAGGAGGAGGAGGAGGAGGAGGAGTGAGGAGGAGTGAGGAGGAGGAGGAGGAGGAGGAGGAGGAGGAGGAGGAGGGAGGAGAGGAGGAGGAGGAGGAGGAGAAGGAGGAGGAGAAGTGAGGAGGAGGAGGAGGAGGAGGAGGAGGAGGAGGAGGAGGAGGAGGAGTGAGGAGGAGTGAGGAGGACGAGAAGTGAAGAGGAGTCAGGAGGAGGAGGAGGAGTGAGGAGGAGGAGGAGTGAGGAGGAGTGAGGAGAACGAGGAGTGAGGAGGAGGAGCAGGGTGGCCCGGCTCAAGCGGGGAAACATCGGCCTGGAAGCGGCGACGCAGACAGCTCAGCGGTAGGCCCCGACCGCACGGTCCCTGTACAGGAGGAGTATTCAAAAGTAGTCACGAATAGTCTGGGAACGATTTGCCTACTATTTTGTGTTGGCTAAGTATGTTTGCAGATTTTGGATGTATTGCTTATTTGTCCTCCACAATCCGATGTTTATTTGTCCTTCACACTCCGCCTGTAGGAGGACCTGCCCGACCTGACCCTACCCCTCTGACAGGCCCGAAGGCGACAGCAACACTAGGGATGCACCCTCCGAGATTGAGAATATACGTAACCTCGGCATCGAGAAGAGGCGGCGATCACAGGGACTAAAAAATGTTCTGGGCTGGCAGCGAGGGGCAAGGGAGGAGGAGGAGGAGGAGGAGAAGTGAGGAGGATGAGTGAGGAGAAGGAGGAGGAGGAGGAGGAGGAGCGAGGAGGAGGAGGAGGAGGATGAGTGAGGAGGAGGAGGAGGAGGAGGAGGAGGAGGAGGAGGAGTGAGGAGGAGGAGGAGGAGGAGGAGGAGGAGGAGGAGAGTGAGGAGGAGGAGGAGGAGGAGGAGGAGGAGGAGCAGTGAGGAGGAGGATGAGTGAGGAGGAGGAGGAGGAGGAAGAGGAGGAGGGGGGACCGGCTCAAGCGGGGAAACATCGGCCGGGAAGCAGCGATGCATCGCCGACAGCTCAGCGGCAGGCCCCCGACGGCGTCTCCGCCCGGTCCTGGGCCTTGCCATGGCTCGGGCGTCCATTCCGAGCGCACCTTGTCGGCTTCGCGCGTGTCTTCATCTTTTTAGGCCGGCTGATCCTGGATGCTCCTCGATGATCCCCGCGCCCGGGCGACGCCAAGGGGCGAGGTGGGCTGTCGGGCCCGCCCCCCTCGGCGATCCGCGGGCGTTCCCTGCGTATTCTGTCGGTTTCGCGCGTGTCTTTTTTTGGGAGGCAGGTTGATCGGGGATGCTCCTCGATGATCCCCGCGCCGAGAGGAAGATGAGCGCGCCTGGGCGATGCCGAGGGGCGGGGTGGGCTGTCGGCCCCCCCCTCGGCGATCCGCGGGCGAAAG
This sequence comes from Prorocentrum cordatum, assembly GCA_963575745.1. Taxonomy (NCBI): domain Eukaryota; class Dinophyceae; order Prorocentrales; family Prorocentraceae; genus Prorocentrum; species Prorocentrum cordatum. The sequence goes on along the minus strand of CAUYUJ010017187.1, from coordinate 21,617 downwards.
GGAATGCAAAAAAAAATATCCCAGTGCGACCCTACCTAGGAGTTGGAGCCTCTATGAAAGCAACTTTAGTAGGAGCGGTAAACGCCGTCCTCCTCCCTCTCCTCATCGTCGTAGTAGTAGTAGTAGTAGTAGTAGTAGCAGTAGTAGTAGTAGTAGTAGTAGTAGTAGTAGTAGTAGTAGTAGTAGTAGTAGTAGTAGTAGTAGTAGTAAATGTTGTTGCTGCTGCTGCAGCAGTAGTAGTAGTAGTAGTAGTAGTAGTAGCAGCAGCAGTAGTAGCAGTAGCAGTAGTAGCAGTAGTAGTAGTAGTAGTAGTAGTAGTAGTAGTAGTAGTAGTAGTAGTAGTAGTAGTAGTAGTAGTAGTAGTAGTAGTAGTAGTAGTAGTAGTAGTAGTAGTAGTAGTAGTAGTAGTAGTAGTAGTAGTAGTAGTAGTAGTCGTAGTAGTAGTAGTAGTAGTAGTAGTAGTAGTAGTAGTAGTAGTAGTAGTAGTAGTAGTAGTAGTAGTAGTAGTAGTCGTAGTAGTAGTAGTAGTAGTAGTAGTAGTAGTAGTAGTAGTAGTAGTAGTAGTAGTAGTAGTAGTAGTAGTAGTAGTAGTAGCGCCAGAACCGCCGACGCCACGCCGTACGTGAAGCAGCAGCAGAAGCAGGCAGCAAGTCGCCGAGACAGCAGCAAAAGCAAGCAGGCACGGAGATGAGGGCGGGGCATTGGGGAGTTCTTTACGTCTACATCTATATCTACACCTACATCTACATCGACACCTATAGCAGCAGCAATAGTGGATGCTGTGCTGGGCTATGATATGCTATGCTATGATATGCTCTGCTATGCTATGCTCTGCTATGCTATGCTGCGCAATGCTATGCTGGGCTAGGCTAGGCTAGGCTATGCTATGCTATGCTATGCTATGCTGCGCTATGCTATGCTGCGCTATGCTATGCTATGTTATGCTATGCTATGCGTTGGCTTTGCCTTCGCTTTTGCCTTCACGTTTGCCTTTCTTTTGCTTTTGCTTGGCACCCAGGGAGCGCAACTGGGGGAACCGCGCGTTTGCTTTTACCTTTGCTGTTGCTTTTGCTTGGCTCCCAGGGGACTGGGGGAACCGCCCGGGGCGCGTTCCACTGCCCGGCCCCTTTAAGCCAGGACAGTAAGAACCCTTCTAGGCAGAGCCTAGGTAGGGAAAAACGACGAGCAAAAAACGGCCCACGAGATGGCCAAAACACCATTTAGGTCCGGCCCTGGCTGCCCCCGATCCTCCCTCCCCTCGTGCACAGGCCGGGCACGCCTTGGGGAGAGCACCCCCCCTCCCTGAAGCACGAGGCCTATAGGTCTGGCACGTCCTCCTACAGGCAGATCTTGGAAATAGTCCGAAGGGCAGGGCAAATCGCCACAAGACTATGTTTTTACCTGTTCTTGAAGATTTCTCCTGCAGAGGGACATGCCCGACTTCGTATGAGACCCGTGCCGCGCGATTCGGCGACGGGGCGCGTCGGCCCCGAACACAAGCGTGGCCCAGCGCTGAGCCACGCGCCTCCACCCATGCTTGCGCGCCCCCGATCCTCTTCCCTCCTCTTCCCCCGGAAGGGTCCAGGATCGAGGTTTTCGGGAGGCCCTCCTATGAAGCGAGCAAAGACATGTGTACACGTACGCCCTCCGCGGTCCGACGTGCACGAATGACCGCACTCAAACGCAGGCAAGGGGAGGATGCTGGCCGCGTAGGTGCCGGGCAGGCTCATGTCGTGACTACCCTGGCGCTGGATTATGACGCCGCGTGCCGCGTGGATCGTACAACCCTAAAATCTAAGCGGGCGACGGCTTCTCGCTTGCCCGATCTTTCCGTATTGGCCGATTCTGGGCCGCTGGCGGCGCTCTTGCCTTCCTTGAACGCCAGCGACGAGGTCGACACCGCGTCGACACGGCACGAACCTACTCAGGATTTCGCCGGGAGGGGGATTGTCTGATTTGGGAGGGGGTCTGTTTCGGGAGGGGATGGTGTGAGTTGGGAGGGGGTCTGACCTGAGCTGTCATTGGAGGGTTCCCGTGGGTCTGGGCAAGAGGCCGCCCTTTCCTGGCTGGTCTGGGGGGTCTACAGCTGCTCGTCTGGGAGGGTTGCGACCCCCTCCCATCTCCCCCCTCCCCCCTCCCCTCCCCGTTCCTTCGTATCCTTCACCGCGCCGCCCGCCGCAAACAGGGGCCCGAACGATCTGTAGGCTCGAGGTTGGCGCCTCCTCCTAAACTCCCTCATCCACCTCCTCCTGCTCCTCCCCCTCCTCTTCTGATTCTGAATCTCGGCCTCTGACTCTGAATTCTCTCCCAGACATGCGCTGTCCTGATGTTTTGCACACGGGGTCTCTGAAGTCCGGTCCGACCCATTCCCAGGGTTAGGTCAGGCGTGTCCTCCTACGGGCGGATTTTGGATGAAACAGTTCAAAAAATGCTCAAACGGATTCGAATAGTACTAGGAAAAAACATCCCCTGATTATTTTTCTATTTTGAAGATTCCTCCTGCAGAAGGGACACGCCCGACTTAATCCCAGGGACCGGCCCTCTCCTTCTGAGTCGTGTTTGTTGGCAGTCCCAGGGCCTGGCGAGGGAGCCTGGGACAGAAAATTGCTAGAAAGCCTCCCGCCGTGATGTTCTGCGACGACGCGATCACGTCGGGGCAAGAATTAGGTCGGGCATGTCCTCCTACAGGCGGATTTTGGGCGACAGTTTAAAAGTAGTCAAAATATTCAAACAGAATCAAAATTGTCGAAAGTCGTCCCCACACTATTTTCTGACCATTTCTAAATATATTCCTCCATGCCCGACTGAGGCTGGAAGCCTCCCAGAAGCACTCCGAGGCACCGGGGGACCTCCAGACAAGAGCTCCAAGGAGGCCTCGTTCAGCAGCCCCCCACCCCCTGCGCTCGCCCCTCGGGGGGGAGGAGGGAGGAGGGAGGAGCAGGAGGAGAGGAGGGGAGGAGGAGAGGGAGGAGGAGGGGAGGAGGGGGAGGGGGAGGGGGAGGGGGAGGGGGAGGAGGAGGAGGAGGAGGAGGAGGAGGGGGAGGAGGAGGAGGAGGAGGAGGAGGGAGGAGGAGGAGGAGGAGGAGGAGGAGGAGGGAGGAGGAGGAGGAGGAGGAGGAGGAGGAGGAGGAGGAGGAGGAGGAGGCGGAGGAGGACGAGGACCGGTGTAAACCTGAGAGGCATCAACGATGTTGGAATACACCCTCCCTCCAAGCTCCCTCGTCATAGGCCCCTACACCGGTTCATTTTCACTGAGGGGGCTGCCTCGCTGGAAGACAACTGTTTGAAGACCCTGAAGCATGCCAAGACATTGCTCTCGGGATCTCAACGCCACGGATCAACATGACTGTGGCGTCTTGACGATCCTGAATCGTACCAAAACCCCAGTCCTGGGACGTAAACACCGCGAACCAACACTTGTGCACTCTTATAAGCCGGAATCCTTCCAAGTTCTGGTACGTTGGTCATGGGAATCCGTGAAGCTTTTGCAAATGTTGAAAACGAATGTGCGCGGCGCTAAGGCGAGAGCCACATTTTGAAAAGGAGCCGCCCTCAGTCCGTGAAACCCTTGCAAATGTTTAAGACGAGTGTGCGCGGCGCTAAGGCGAGAGCCACATCTTGACAACGACTCGCCCTCGGGCCGCGAAACCCTTGCCATTTGTGAAGACGAATGTGCGCGGGGCTAAGGCGAGAGCCACATTTTGAAAACCACCCGCCCTCCATGTGTGGAACTGTTGCCAATATGTAAGCTTCAGAGTCGCAAAAAGGTGAGAAAATCTCAAGCGAAACGCCCGGCCCGCCCTAAAAACTGGCCTCGGGGTGCGACAGGGCGAAGCTATTTCTAAGGAGAAGGAATGGAGGCGGAGGAAAGAAGGAGGAGGACCAGTGCAAACCAAAGAGTCATCAACGATGTTGGAATTAACCCTCCCTCCAATCTCCCTCTTCATAGGCCCCTAAAAAAGTTCATTTCCATGGAGGGAATTGCCTCGTTGGAAGGCAACCGCTTGAAGATCCTGAAGCATGCCAAAACATTATTCTAAGGATCTCAACGCCACGTATCAACCTGACTGCTGCGTTCTGGTAATCTGGGACCGTGCCATAACGCCATTCCTTGATGTCAACACCGCAAATCAACATAACTGTTGCACCCGCACAATCCTGAATCCTTCCAAAACAAACATTCGGGGTACGTTGATAATGGGAACCAATGAGACTATTGCAAATGTTTAAAGCGAGAGCGCGCGGCGCTAACGCGTGAGCCACATGTTGAAAACGACCCGCCATCAATCCATCAAACTCTCGCAAAAGTTGAAAACAAATGTGCGCGGCGCTAAGACAAGAGCCACATGTTGTAAAAGAACCGCCCTCAATCCGTGAAACCCTTGCGAATTTTGAAAACGAATGTGCGCGGCGCTAAAGCGAGAACCACATTTTGAAAACGACCCGCCCTCAATCCGTGAAACTCTTGCAAGTTTTGAAAACGAATGGGCGCGGCGCTAAGGCGAGAGACGCATTCTGAAAACGCCCTCCATCTGTGAAAATGTGGTCACTTCTTAAGCTTCAGAATCATAAGTGGTGAGGAAGTCTCAGGCGAAACGCCCGGCCCGTCCTTAAAGCTGGCCTCGCAGTGCGACAGGGAGGAGCTATTTACCAGGAGCAGGAATGGAGGAGGAGGAGGAGGAGGAGGAGGCCGACGACGACGAGGAGGAGAGAGGGAGGGAGGGAAGGAGGGAGGAAGGCAGGCAGGGGAGGGAGGGAGGGAGGGAGGGGGAGGAGGGGGGCAGCTCAGAGCGGGGACACATCGAGCCTGACTCGGTGACGCGTCGCCGACAGACGGGGGCGGACGGAGGGGAGAGCCCAGTCGGGCCCCCCGAGTCGTGAAAAAGCCGCGCCCTCCTGGGCGGGGTGGCATTGGGCCCCTTATACCGGTGATGAGAAGGTTGTGGATGCCATGACAGTGGACACTCTAACAGTCCTAGCATTGAATTACAGATGTTTCAAAATGTGTGAAGCATATTCTAACAATGTGTCAAACATGCTTTTACATAGTACTAACATGCTTGAAACATGTTTTAGACATCTGGAACTTATTTCGCAGCATGCTTCCTCCTCTGGAATATGTCTCGACTTCCACATGTCTTGGGCGGCTTCGCAGACCCAGCGCGCCCAATATGCTAGGAGACCACCTCCAATGGCCGCGAGCGGCCCCGCAAAACCCTGGCCCCACCAGAGTCTGGCCGCGCAGGAGCCCGCGGGATCCGGCGCGCTGCTGGCTGAGCCCTGCTTCCCAAAATCGGGCACTGCGAAAAGTTGCGCAGCACCGCGAGAAACAAAAACAAAAAACCGGAGGAGGGGGGAGGGGGAGGAGGAGGGGGAGGGGGAGGAGGAGGAGGAGGAGGAGGAGGAGGAGGAGGAGGAGGAGGAGGAAGAGGAGGTAAGGTAAGGTAAGACCCCACTGAGCCGGCTCCAGACAACATGAATGCAGATGAACGAACAGCCAGCTTGGGGGATACGGCTCGTATGATCGCCCTCTCACGGATCGGCCCCGGCAGCCTCGCAGCCCCCCGGAATCTTCGCAGGAGTCGAAAGCCCTCCCAGACGGGAGGCGAGGGGCCAGCAGTGGGGCGGCTCCCAGCGGGGTTCGGGACGAGGGCGCACGACCCCGAACGCCCGAGAGCACCGCCCTCAATGCCACAGTCCGAATGTATCAAATGAGATATCACATATGGAATTGCCAGCGTCGCGCCAACACAAGAGAATGAACATATGGAATTGCCGGCGATCGCGCCGACTGACAGGGCACTGTGCTCTTATTACGGAAGGGGGAAGGGGGGGCAGAGAAGGGGAGGGGCGAACGAGAGGGGCGGGGAAGGGAAAGGAGCAGGAACAAGAACACACATGCGTGACAACGTGGAATAAGGCACTCACTCACTCTCTGCGGGTTCAACAATTTCTGGCCCTGTGACTCGAGATACCCGGAGGAGCAGGAGGAGGAGGAGGAGGAGGCGGAGGAGGCGGAGGAGGCGGAGGAGGCGGAGGAGGAGCAGGAAAGAAGAAGAAGAAAAATACAGCGCCCGGATCTCTCAGGGTTTGCGCCGAGTCCCCGCCTCGAGCCCTCAACCTCTCGGCCCCTTCCCCAGCAGCGGCTTGTTCCTCCCGAGCCGCTTGTTTTCACTGTCCCGAGGCCCAGCCAAGGCCCCGAGAGGCCGAAAACGGCGGTCAACCCGTATAATAAGGATGCGCGGTAAGGATGCAAGGGCCTTGGAAGGCCATGTCGACACTTTGCGAGCGGGGCGCGGCCGGCGAAGCGGCCGAGGATGGCCCGAGGAGGCAAGGATGCAAGGGTTCCCTTGGGAAGGCTGCCCGTCCGTACTATGCGGGTTGACAGTGTGTTAAAAACCCGCCTCGACCTTTTCGAGACGCCGGACGTCTGGGTTGGGCCAGGACCAATTCCAGCGGCACCCGATCGCCGATCCCCAGTGTCGCTTCACCGATCCCTATTCAAGGGGCCCAGGGACACACAAATGAATATACGCAAATAACCAGATTCCCCATATTTTCCCATAGTTTCTGGGTTTTTGTCTTCCCCCCCGCTTGCCATAATTTCCTATACTTTCTGGGGAATCGCCGATTAATTGTGTCTGTGTGTTTCTTTCCCTCCTGACCTATCCCCATCCCTTGCCCGTCCCGATCCCCGCCATCCCACCACCCAGGGTGGGGATATGCCGCACGAAACCCGACAGGAACAGCCCATCCCAGACGTGCGACGTCCTGATGTTTTCAGCACGCGGTCTCCAGAAGTCCCGACCCTTTGGCTCGGGGCCGGTTCTTCATCCTGGTTTGTTTTTTGACGGTCCCAGGGCCCAGCGGGGGCCCCTGGAGGCCGAAAATGGCCAAAAACCTCCCGTCCTGCCTTCGGTTGCGGCTCGCTCTGGGGTGGGGCCCAGGCCACGCCGGTCGGGACGTCCGGGAGCGACCTGCCGGGCGCGACTTTCGAGCTGCGCGGCGGCCCCGTCCCCCTGGTGTCGCCTACAGCCCGGCGCGCCCCCCGGTCGGCGCCACCTGCGCCGGGGGCGTCCAAGACGGGGGGGGGCGTCGGAGAGGGGGGCTCGCAAGGCATGGCCCGAGGCGTGTGCGTGGCCCTGGAAGGGGCCAAGGGGACGCACATGGGAGCACAGTCGACCCGCATGAGAAGGATGCGCGGTAAGGGTGCAAGGGCCTCGGGAGACCTCTCGAGTGGGGCCGGCCAGCGAAAGTTGCCAGGGATGGGCCGAAGGGGCAAGGGTGCAAGGGTGACCCTGGGAAGGCTGCTCATCCTTACTACGCGGGTTGACTGTAAGGAGCTAAGGAGCCCAGACATGCTCCCAAGAGGACTCCAGGGCCGCCCAAGACGACTCCAAGACGGCCCAAGAAGGCCCCAAGAACGCCCCAAGAGAGGCTCCAGAGGGGGAACACGAAACAACATTTCGAGCCCTCGGCCATAAGCAGCCCCCAGGAGGCCCCAAGAGGCCCCCAGCAGGCGGTCAGGAGGCCGCCAAGGGGCCCCCAAGAGTCCCAAAAAGGCTCCAGGTTAAGACGTCCCCGAAAGCCTCGGAGCACGCTAACTAAGAGCTTCCTGTGCACTGCCTCCCAGTGCGCGAGAATGGGCTGGCGGAATGAGCGAAGCGATGAAAGAAGAAGCCCAGACATGCTCGCATCCTGGAAAATCAGGACGGGAGGTTCGTGGCCGCGTTGGGCCTTGCAGGGCCCTGACCTGGCCCCAGGACGATCGAAAAAACGACTCGGGATGAACAGGGTCCCTGGGAGGGACCGCGCATTGAAAAAATTAGGACGTCGCATGCCTGGGGGAGGGGGGCGTGAAATCCGGCGAGATATCACCCGGACCTCCGACGTCAGGATTTTTCCATGACGTCGACCTCCAGAGCTCTGGGCCCACTCCCCGGAACCAGCGTTCCATCCTGAACCGTTTTGATTTGCCAGTCACGAGGGCCCAGTCAGGGGCCCCCGTAGGCCGAAGACAGCGAGAAACCTCCCAACCTCCAATCGTGGTCTGGGTCGAGCCTCGAGGGCCCCCCCCCCCCCCTTTCGCCGCCAGGATACGTCTATCCACTGCCGCGTGGTCGCGCCCCAGGGAGTCGGCGAACAGTGGATACGGGCATCTGTACCCGCCAAGACGCGAGGGCACATATCCACACCCACCGCTCCTCGAGACCCCAGAGCACGACTCCGAAGCGGTGGACGTGGACACATCCTGTCGGGTGTTGCTAGAAGTGCCCCTGGCCCAAGGTGCCCCCAGCTTTTCGCTCCATTTTGGGGGCCCTGCAGGCCCTCTGGGCCTCGTGATGGGGTGCTCTGGAGGCGGTCCGGGCCACCCCGAGAAATCCTGGGGGCACCTTGGGCCAGGGGTACTTCTCTAGCAGCACCCGATCCTGGCAGCGCACCCTCAGTCGTCACCCCCTAGTCGTCACCCCCTTCGGGACGCCCCCACAGCTGCGCGCGGCGGGGCGCGCGGCGAGGACGGCTCGGAGGCCCCGGCCGTGGCGCGGCCGTCCTGCTAGGTGGGAGCGCCAGCTCGTCGTCGTCGTCGTCGTCGTCGTCGTCGTCGTCGGCGTCGTCGTCGGCGTCGTCAGAGGAGGAGGAAGAGGAGGAGGAAGAGGAGGAGGAGGAGGAAAGAAAAACTGCGTTAACATGGACCTTCGGAGCTCCGCTCGGATCTCTTGGACCAGCGCCAGACCCGCCTCCGGAGCACGCCAGGGGCACGGAGGCGGCCCAGACCCCAACCCAAGAAATCTGCACGGAGCTCCGAACATTGCATGCATGTGCAAGTGCCAAGGGACCCAAGGACACACACACACATGCACAAACACACGCACACACAAATAGATAGACACAAACCCCAGGAGTCCCTGTATTCTTCCATGCCCTCTGGACTTTCGTCTTCCCCCCCACCACTTCGCAGATCTTCATATATTCTCATGGGAGTCGACGATTGTCTGTGTCTGCGTGTGGTTTTGCTCCCGGTTGGAGAACGCTTGCCCCTCGAAAAGATGTACGCCCGCACCTCTCGGCCTGTTCGCGCCCGTCCCCTGGGCCCAGGATGTTAGGGGGCCAACTCCCAGACGGCCTCCGTACACGAACGACAAACGAGGGCGCCCAGGGACACACAATGTTTGCGCCGGCGGCTAGGCAGGGGACGTCCGCGCTGGCGATGGGACGCCTAAACGGGGATGCCGTTAGAGCGAAATGTGCTGCCACCATGCAGAAGGAGGGGCGGGGGCAGGGCGGCGCCCAGGGACACACAAAGAAGCAGGCACGGATCCCAGGAGTCTCGTCTCCTCCCCCCACATCCCAGATCTTCCCACCTCTTCTGGGGCATCGACGACAGGTTGTGTCTGCGTGTCCTTGCCCTCCTGAGATTGAGGGCCAGAGAACCTGAAGGGGCCATGAGGCTGGATGAAACCGTATCACACCCAGAAGTAGGTCAACGATTTACGTCGATGAGGCCAGATTGGCACGAATAGTGACGTGGCATCGCTCGGACGTCCCTTCCACGTGCATTGTTCGATGTCGTGTGTTTCTGGTTCTCGCAAATGGTCCAAGATCTTCTCTGTTAGATTTGGCCCCGGAAAAAAATGAATGACAGCAAAAAAAACCGAGCGATGCCAAGATAAACGGGACTATACTGCACCAGGCCAGTGCTCGGCCACAGAAATGCCAGCCCCGATGCTGAAGTCAGCCTCCCAAGAAATACAGCCTGATCCAGTCGTCCCCTCGTCAAAACAAAACCAGAACAAGCAGCAAACAACAACAATAACAACAACAACAACAACAACAACGACAACAACAACAACAACAACCACAACCACAACCACAACAACAACAACAACCACCACAACAACAACAACAACAATCAGGTTAAGACTGTTCGCTCTTATATGATCGAGCGTCACTCCCGAAACCCTCGATACCCGCACTGTTCGTCTTCGATCGAACCCCTTTCGGGGGGTATATCTTTCTTCCCTGCTGGACGGGCCAGGGCGAGCGGCGGGGCGGCCGCGGACAATCGGCCTGGCCAGCGGCAACGCTGACCAGCGGCAACCCGACACCAATAGGGACGGACAAGGGACCGACCACGACGACGACGACGACGACGACGACAAGCGAAAGCGAGAGCGAATGCGAGAGCGAATGCGAGAGCGAATGCGAGAGCGAATGCGAGAAAGGGAGCGAGAGCGAGAGCGACAGCGGGGCCACGAAGGGTAGGGAGGGGGCCACGAAGGGCGACAGCGGGGCCACAAAGGGCGACAGCGGGGCCAGGAAGGGCATGCATATGGGGCCACGACGAGCGCGAACGAGCGGGGGCCACGAAGGGCATACGTATATTGGGCCGCCGAGGACAAGGACGGGGCCACTGAGGGCAGCAACGAGGCCACGAAGGGCAGCGAGGGGGCCACGAAGGGCGACAGCGGGGCCACGAAGGGCATGCATATGGGGCCACGACGGGCGCGAACGAGCGGGGGCCACGAATGGCATACATTAGTGGAGCCACGAAGGGCAGCGAGGTGGCCACGAAGGGCCGCAACGGGGCCACAAAGGTCAGCGAGGGGGCCACGAAGGACAGCAATGGGGCCACGAAGGACAGCAATGGGGCCGCGAAGGGCTGCAACGGGGCCACGAAGGGCAGCGAGGGGGCCACGAAGGGCTGCAACGGGTCCAGGAACGGCAGCGAGGGGGCCACGAAGGGCTGCAACGGGGCCGCGCAAGGCAGTGGGATCCCGAATCCCAAGTAAGCTTAAAGAAAACCGAATTGTGAACGCGATTCCTGGGTGCCTAAGTGTCGGGAACGGGGCTCTTGAGTAAATTGCAAGGAATTCCTGCACAAGAGCCCGATTTTTGGGTAAACTGCCAGCAAATCTCCAGCGAGAGCGCGTCTCCAGAGCGCCGAGAGAGCGATTCCTGAATAAATGCGCAAGGCGTCCCCAGCGAGAGCGCCATTCCTGAGTAGAACGCCAGGGAATCTCAGGCGGGAGCGGGGGTCCTCGCTAAATTGTAAGGAAGACTCAAGCGGGTGCCGTTGTTGTTGCACCCCGAGGGGCCAGGGGCACAGTCTGACCCTGGTGATTTCCCCCTTTGGGCGCGAACTTCGGGGGGGAACACTGCACTTGAAAAAACACAGTGGTCACCGGAGGGGGAGATCAACAATAATTACGCGTCAGCAGTGAGAGCTCAACATCATCAACAACAACAACAATCTTAAGACCGTTCGCCCTTATGTGCTCGAGTGTCCAATAACGCGTATTTCCCAAACCCCCGATCCCCGCCCTCTTCGTCTTCGATCGAACCCCTTTTGGGGGGTATGCTTTTCTTCCCTGCAGGCCGGGCCCCGGCAAACGGCGGGGCGGCCGCGGACCGTCGGCCTGGCCAGCGGCAGCGCTGATCGGCGGGGCGGCCGCGGACCGTCGACCCGACCCCAAGAGGGACGGACAGAGCACCGACCACGACGACGACGACGACGACGACGACGACGACGACGACGACGACGACGTCGAAGACGACGGCGACGACGACGACGGCAACGACGAGCGAAAGCGAGAGCGAGAGAGAACGACAGCAGGGCCACGAAGGGTACGAAGTAGGCCACGAAGGGCGACAGCGGGGACACGAAGGGAATGCGTATGGGGCCACGAAGAGCGCGAACGAGCGGGGGCCACGAAATGCAGATAATGCGGGGCCACAAAAGGCAACTATGGGGCCACTGAAGGCAGCAACTGGGAAACGTAGGACAGTGGGGGGTACACAAATGGCGACAGCGGGGCCACGAAGGGCATGCACATGGGGCCACAACGGGCGCGACTACTGGGTGCCTGGGTGTGGGGAGCGCGGCGCTTGGGCAAATTGCAGGAAATTCCAACGCAAGGCTAATTCCTCAGTAAGTTGCAAGCAAGTCGCCAGCGAGAGCGCGACTCCAGAGCGCCAGGAGAGCGATTCCTGAATAAATTGTTGTAAGAAAGTCCCAAGCGAGAGCGCGATTCCTCAATAAATGCTAGGAAAGCTCGGGCGGGAGCGGGGGTCCTGGCTAAATTCCAAGGAAGTCTCAGGCGGGAGCCGTTGTTGTTGTAACCCGGGGGCCAGGGGCCCAGTATGAGCAGGAAGACTTCCCCTGACAAAAAACAAGGTGCGAGCATCGAAGGGCACACTTTGATTGAGAAAAAACAGTCTGCACCAGTGGGGGGATCAGCCATAATTATTCTTCCGAAATGAAAACTCAAAAACAACATCAACAACAACAACAACGACAGCAACAACAACAGCAGCAACAACAACAATAACAACACCACCAGCAACCGCAGCAGCAGCAACGACAACAACCACAACAACAACCAACAACAGCAACAACTACAACAACAAGAAACAACAACAACCACAACAACAAACATTTTGAGACTGTTCACTGATATCTGCTCGCGTGTCATTCAATACGCATATCCCAAACCCTGGATACCCGCCCTCATCGTTTTCGATCGAACCCCCTTTTGGGGGGTTGATTCATTCCTTGCCGCGCGTTGTTGGCGAAGCCCTTGAAAACGAGGGGCAACAAATAACGGGGGAGAATGAGGACGAAGGGATCGGAGAAAGGGAGGGGAGGGGCAAGACGGAGGGCGGACGATTATTTGCGCTGCGAGTGGCGATTGAGCTTGCGCCATGGCTTGCGCCAGCCACTCCAACACATGTTAACAATAAGTTTCGCCATGGGTCGCGCCATCAACAGCGCCACGTATCATCCCTTTGAAAGAACATATCGTGGATACCCCCACAGGGGGGACGTACAGCTGCGAATTGGTGTCAGAAACAAATTTCGTGGACCCCTGAAAAGAAGCGAAAGGTTGGGAGAGCGGGGCGGAAGGGCAGTGAGAACTGCAGAGGGGTCGACAGGAACGCGGAAGCCCCAAGAGAGAGCGCGATTCTTCAATAAAGTGTGAGGAAGTATCAAGCGGGAGCCACGATCCGGTGGTAAATTGCAAAGAAGTCCCAAGCGACAGCGCGATTCTTCAATAAATTGTGAGGAAGCATCAGGCGGGAGCCGTTGTTGTTGTAAACCGGGGGCCAACGACACAGTTTGACCCTCAAGACTTTCCGTGATAAAGAACGTGCGAGCCCCGGGAAGGGCACCTCAATCGAAAAAACACTATGCACCGGACGGGGGGGATCAACAATAATTATTTTTCAGGAATGAGAGTTCAACAACAACAATAACAGCAGCAGCAACAGCTGCAACAGCAACAACAATAACCATGTTAAGACTGTTCGCTGTCCTCTGCTCGCGTGCCATTCAAATCTTATATCCCAAACCTTCGGTACCCGCCCTCTTCGTCCTCGATCGTACCCCTTGAAGGTGTATCTTTCTTACCTACAACGTATATTTCGAGCAGCCCCTACGGGGGTCCGGAAGACGGGCCCAGGCGGCCAGGTCGAGCAGGCGGGTTGCTGAAGCGAGGGTCCTGCATGAATCGCGAGGAAATCTCGAGCGATAGCGCGATTCCCAAATAAATCGCCAGGAAGCCAACGCGCGGCGTCTGAACAGATGGCGAGGAAGCCCCACGCGAGAACGCGATTCCTGTATAGATTGTGAGCACGTCCCGCGCAAGAGCGCGATTTTGGAATCAATTGTGAGGAAGTAATCAGGCGGGAGCCGTTGTTGAAACTCGGGGCCCAGGGGCCCAATTTGGTGGCCCCTCGCTTTCCCTGATAGACATCCAGGTGCGAGCACTGGGAGAAGCACTTGAATTGAAATCTGCCCCGGAGGGGGGATGGATCAACAACATTGATTCGTTAACATGAAAGCTCAACACAAACAACAAGAACAACAGCAACAACAACAAAAGTAACAACACCAACAGCAGCAGCAACAGCAACAATAACAACAGCAGCAACAACAGCAGCAACAACAGCAGCAGCAAAGACAACAACCACAACAACCAACACCAACAACAACAACGGCAACAAAACAACAACTACTACAACAACAGCAGCAACAGCAACAAAAACAACAGCAGCAACAACAACAGCAACAACCAGTTTAAGACTGGTCGCTCATATCTGTGCGCGTACCAGTCAAAATGTATTCCCCTAACCCTCGATACCCGCTCTCTTCGACTTCGATCGTACCCCCTTGGGGGTAGACCTTCCTCACCTGCAACGTATATTTCGAGCAACCCCTAAGGCAGGGCAAGACAGGACGGATAAAGGAAGGGACGAGGGGGAGAGAGGGGGATGGAACACGAGAGAGAGTAGCAGGGGGGCCAGGAGCAGAAAACACGTGGCAGAACCAGACGGGCAGATCGGGCGAGTAGACCCTAACAGGTGTGTCGGGAAGGCGGGCCCAGGCGGCCAGGTCGAGCAGGCGGGTTGGCTGACCAGGAAGACACGAGCAGCGATCCCTGCCTGGCAAGGATCAGTGCGGGTGTGTAGGGCCCCAGACATCCGGCGCCTCGATTTTGTCCGCGGCACGCGCCCCCGACCTTTCGACCAAGGCTCGACCTAAACAATATTGTTCGTTTTCGTTGTGTCTTCGCTCTCCTTCGTTTTGTCTTCGTTCTCCTTCGTTTTGTCTTCGTTTTGTTTTCGTTATCCTTCGTTTTGTCTTCGTTCCGCCTTCGCTGCAAAACGAAGTCAAAACGAACACGGCCCACGACATCGCCAGAACACCGTTCAGTTCGAGCCATGCGTTCGACCCCTTCCCTGGGACCGGCTGACCATCCTGAGCCCTTTTTTGACGGTCCCAGGGCCCGGCGAGGGCCACTGGAGTATATATATATATATATATATACATACATATATATATATATATATGAATAAATATGATTGTGTGTATTCACATAAATAATACACCTGTAGATATACACATATATGTATATATATACCTATACGACTTCCCTCCGGGTGATAAGGAGGTTCGGGGGGGGAGGAAGCGACGTCTCACTCGATCGGTCTCACTATCGATCTTACTATCGATCTCACTATCGATCTCAGGATCGGTCTCGCTCGATCGATCTCACTCGATCGATCTCACAATCGATCTCACTCGATCTATTTCATTCGATCGATCTCACAATCGATCTGACTGTCGATCTCACAATCGATCTCACTATCGATCTCACTATCGATATCACAATCGATTTTACATTCGGTCTCACTATCGATATCACAGTCGATCTCACAATCAACGCCATCATCATCATCATCAACAACAACAACAACATCATCGTCACCAACGTCATCAACCTCATCATCATCGGGACACCATCATCATGATCATCACCTCATCACCATCATCAATCAACATCATCATCACCATCATCATCATCATCGGGACACCATCATCCTCAGCATCATCATCATCGGGACACCATCATCATCACCATCGGAACACCACCACCATCAGCATCATCTCATCATCACCATCATGAACGACATCACCAAACTCATCATCATCATCATCCTCATCATCATCGGGACACCATCATCATCAGCAACATCATCATGAATATCATCATCGGGACACCATCATCATCGTCACCATCATCACCGTCATCATCATCGGAGCACCATCATGATCATCAACACCAGCATCATCATCATCACAATCATCGGGTCACCATCATCAAAATCATCATCATCACCTCATCATCATTCTCATCATCAGTATCATCATCATCATCAGCATCATCATCCTCACATCGGGACACCATCATCGTCATCATCATCATCAACATCATCATCGAAGCACCATCATCATCACCATCATCATCAACAGCATCATCATCAACCTCATCATCATCGTCATCAAAGTCATCAACATCATCGTATCCATCATCATCACCATCAACATTTCATCATCTTCGAATCACCATCACCATCAGGATAATCATCATCATCATCATCATCATCATCATCATCATCATCATCGGGACACCATCATTATCAACAACAGCACCAACATCATCATCGGGACATCATCATCATCACCACCATCACCATTACCATCGTCATTATCAACATCGTCATCATCATCATCATCGGGACGCCATCATCATCACCACCATCACCATCATCATCATCAGCATCATCATCGGGACACCATCATCATCATCACCATCATCGACATCATCAGCATCATCATCATCATCATCATCATCATCATCATCATCGGAACACCGACGGGACACCGGCGGGACACCGCGCGCCACCAGCCCCCGGAGAGGAAACATTTGGTCCGGTCGCGCCTCAGCCAGAGGCGGGACACTTCTCGCCCGCCCACGCAACTTCGCCTCGCCCGCACGCACCGCACGCACGAACACGAAACCGAAACCGATTTCCCGGTAGGGGGGCTCTCCGTTCCACTTCAATCTCACCCCCTCACCTAATATATATATATATATATATATATATATATACATACATACATACATACATACATACATATATATATATGCATGTATACACCAAGAACAAGGAGAAAAACAAGCAAGCAAACAAAAATTAGCCTGGCGAAGGACCCAACCATATGCAGCTGCGAGTACCGCACGGATATGAGACGAAGGAGGGGGCACGCAAACTAGGCCCCTCTTCTCATAGGCACCGCGCCACTGGGGCCTTCGGTGGAGCTCCCTATGGGGCCACGAAACGTGTGAAGGGTGTGCCGAAATGGGTGGTGGGGAGGCATGCGGACCCTGCCACTGGGGCCTTCGGTGGAGCTCCCTATGGGGCCACGAAACGTGTGAGGGGTGTGCCGAAATGGGTGGTGGGGAGGCATGCGGAGCCACTGGGGCCTTCGGTGGAGCTCCCTATGGGGCCACGAAACGTGTGAGGGGTGTGCCGAAATGAGTGGTGGGGAGGCATGCGAACGCAGCCACTGGGGCCTTCGGTGGAGCTCCCTATGGGGCCACGAAACGTGTGAGGGGTGTGCCGAAATGGGTGGTGGGGAGGCATGCGAACGCAGCCACTGGGGCCTTCGGTGGAGCTCCCTATGGGGCCACGAAACGTGTGAGGGGTGTGCCGAAATGGGTGGTGGGGAGGCATGCGAACGCAGCCACTGGGGCCTTCGGTGGAGCTCCCTATGGTGTGCCGAAATGGGTGGTGGGGAGGCATGCGAAAGAACGACAGCCAGGCATGGGGCCTTCGGTGGAGCTCCCTATGGGGCCACGAAACGTGTGAGGGGTGTGCCGAAATGGGTGGTGGGGACGCATGCGAACCAGCCACTGGGGCCTTCGGTGGAGCTCCCTATGGGGCCACGAAACGTGTGAGGGGTGTGCCGAAATGGGTGGTGGGGAGGCATGCGAACGCAGCCACTGGGGCCTTCGGTGGAGCTCCCTATGGGGCCACGAAACGTGTGAGGGGTGTGCCGAAATGGGTGGTGGGGAGGCATGCGAACGCAGCCACTGGGGCCTTCGGTGGAGCTCCCTATGGGGCCACGAAACGTGTGAGGGGTGTGCCGAAATGGGTGGTGGGGAGGCATGCGAACGCAGCCACTGGGGCCTTCGGTGGAGCTCCCTATGGGGCCACGAAACGTGTGAGGGGTGTGCCGAAATGGGTGGTGGGGAGGCATGCGAACGCAGCCACTGGGGCCTTCGGTGGAGCTGCCATGGGGCCACGAAACGTGTGAGGGGTGTGCCGAAATGGGTGGTGGGGAGGCATGCGAACGCAGCCACTGGGGCCTTCGGTGGAGCTGCCTATGGGGCCACGAAACGTGTGAGGGGTGTGCCGAAATGGGTGGTGGGGAGGCATGCGAACGCAGGAGGGAGGAGGGCGAGGAGAAGGAGGAGGAGGAGGAGGAGGAACGCGGGGACCGTTTCTTCAAAACGAGGACCCAACACCACAGGATGGTTGGGAAAAATCTCGCCTTCAGGATCGGCGGCACTGGCCGAAAGGCCTTCGCAGTACACCGTCTCATTGTCTTCCGAACCCGAGGGGGTCTGTCAGGACGGGAAAAAACATACAGACTCAATCCATCGTCGGTTCCCAGGAAAATATAGGAAAACATGGGAAGTGGGGGGGAAGACGAAAACCCCAAAAATATGCGAAAATATTGGGAATCCTGTTCTTTGTGTGTGTATTTATTTGTGTGTCCCAGGACCCCTCTAGTCTGGGGTGCATGGCTGCCGCCCTCCGCAGTCCTCGGCGCCCCAGGCACGCACCGCTCCAGGCGGCCCCGCCGCGGCGGCCCCTCCGCCGCGGGCTGCCACCCCGCCCCCCACGATGCGCGGGCCCCGGCGCACGCCCGCGCGACGCGGCGGTCAGACAAGCGCGGCCCCCCTGCCCGCAAAGGAACCACTCGCAACTGCCCTGGATCCGCCGCGGGGGATTCACGACCCACTGCAGCGAGGCAAGCATGTGCTCTTCTGGCGCTTGCGAGCGGCACTTTGCGAGCAGTGGAACGCGCTCGGGGAGCGACGCGCGGGCCCCGGCGCACGCCCGCGCCACGCGGCGCTTGCCCGGCAGGGCCCGGGGCGCTGGAGCTGGAGCTGGAGCTGGAGGATCGGGGTGCTGTTGGACGTGGCCCTGGCCCAGGCTACGGCAAGTATCCTTGTCGCGTCGACCCCTGCAGCGCTGGCTTCTGACACCGGGGGGACCGCCCGACTTTGATCGATCGGCCGCCGTTCCCGAACTGTCCGATCGTTCAACGTCGACCGATTCTGAGTCGCCGGCGGTGTTCGACGTTGAACGCCGGCGGCGGGGTCGCCGCCGGTGGACACGACGCGAACCTACCGTACTCCCAGCGTGTCGCGCCGCACCTTGG
Source organism: Prorocentrum cordatum (assembly GCA_963575745.1). Taxonomy (NCBI): domain Eukaryota; class Dinophyceae; order Prorocentrales; family Prorocentraceae; genus Prorocentrum; species Prorocentrum cordatum. Next base: position 2,821 of record CAUYUJ010017187.1, on the reverse strand, counting down.
AGGCTGCGGCGCCCCGCGGGCCTCGTCGGGGGGTGCTCCCGTGGGGCCCGCTGCGCCTTCCGGGGAGAGCTGGGGCAGGAGAGCCCAGAATCGAATCGATAAGTCGAGTCGGCGATCGAAATGAGTCGGATCGGCGGAGAGGGGCAGCCGAGTCGGGAGGAGTCGACTCGGCAGAGGTCGGCAGAGCAGTGCTGCCCCACTCGGAGACACATTCGAACCCGTTTCGGAATCCGACGCCGAAGCGAATCGGAATCGGAGCCCATCGAAGTCGAAGTCTGACCGATCTAAATAGACAGGGTTTTTGTTTACAGAAATACCTATCAAAATAGATCGGCTCTAAAATGAGGCTCTATCTAGATCACCAAGCTCTATTTAGATAGGCGGATCTAAACAGCTCGGCACGGCTCTAAATAGATAGGCAAAGTCTGAATAGATAGGAAAAGATTCTCATGGCGGAGCCCACCGAAGTCGAAGTCGAATCGAGTCGGAGGCATCGAGGCGAGCCCATGCGGGGGCCACCGCCCCCAGGCGCGGGCCGCGGCGCGGAGCACAGCACGGCGGGAGGCGCTCGCTCGGCCGTGCTCGGCCTCCGGGGCCCCTCGGCGAGGCCCCGGGGCCGTCGAGGAGCGGCTCGGGAGAGCCTCTGCAGTCAACCCGTGTCAGTAGGGATGCGCGGTAAGGATGCAAGGGCCTTGGAGGGCCATTTCGCAAGGGCTCCCAACTTCGCGCTTCGCGCCGCGCGAAGCTCGAAGTGCGAATAACTTCGCGCTCTCGCGCAGCCTCCCAGGGGAGAAGAGGAGGATGAGAAGAAATCGGAGCCGAACCGCGAAGCGCGAAGCGCGAAGTGTTAGTAAGGATGCGCGGTGAGGATGCAAGGGCCCTGGAGTTGAGGGATGACAACGACCCTACCCTGGGTTACAAGTGCGTGGTCTGTGAACCTCCTGGGAGCCCGGAAAGCCCAGAGCCGCCAGGACGCGGCACATCACGCATGGTTTACCCTGTCAGCCCACAGGAGTTTCAGCGCACAGCGCCTCGAAAACCAGGGTAGGGGCGTTTTTGTATGCCCTTGATGGAGGGCCATTTTGACGCTTTTCGAGCGGGGCGCGGCCAGCGAAAGCGGCCAAGGATGGGCCGAGGAGGCAAGGGCGCAAGGGTGCCCTTGGCGAGGCCCCAGGGCCGTCAAAGCACGACTCGGGATGAAAACCTCTAGGGAAGCAAACCGCGGGGGCGCGCAAACACCGACGGACGCATTTTCCTACAGGGGGGGTTGGGCGACAAATAATCAAAAATACCCCAAATGGTCAAAAAATGCTACGACTCAGGATGGAAAACCTCTAGGGTTATGTCGGGCCTGTCGCCCTACAGGAGGATGTTGGACGAAACAATAAGACATGCTCAAAACATACTCCAAAGATGACCATATATATATGTATATATATATGTAAAAGAAGAACCAAATTGTCCCCATAGTATTGTTTTACGATTATTGGAGGATATCCCCCCTGTAGAGGGACAGGCCCGACTTAACTCTAGGGAAGCAAACAACATCGGGGGCGCGCAAACATGGATTGGCGATCCATGGATTTCGCGCACGGTCGCCAAGTCCATGGATCGGGGGAGGTGCCCTCCCCAAACTGCGGCCGGTGCCGCCTGGGTCGGCGGCGGGAATCCGCGATTTCCCATGGAAATGGGACCCGTCGCTTATCCACGCCCCCTTGATCCATGTTTGCGATCGCCTGAAAACAATGACACAAACAGAAAAACTCGGAGGTCCGCGCGGACCTCCGAGTTCTTTTTTGCTTATGTCATTATGTATTCCCCTAAACTGTTCCCAGGGAAGAGGTCGGGACCTCCAGGGACCCCGCACTGAACAAGTCAAGCCAACGCATATTTGGGGTCAGCTTCTCAAATATCAGACGCCTTGAGTTTCTCAAAACCGGTTCCCCAAGCGTCTGGACCTCATCCCTGGGGCCAGCCCTTTGTTTCGAGTCTCTTGTGTAGACGGTCCTGGGGCCTGGCGAGGGCCGCCGAAAAACCTTTGCCTTGAGTTTCTCGAGACGTTGGGGCCCGTTCTTAGGCATCAGCCATTCTCAGAGATTCCCAAATGGCGCTGGCGCGAACCGTGATGTGACCGGCCGCGTCCGCCCCCCTCCCCCCCGGTCACGTCCGTTAGATAGCCAGCAGGTCCGCCACCGTGCCTCCTGGCACGTTGAGGCGAGGAATAATGCCAAGTGCTGTCTGGCAGGGGCTGTGTAGTCTTCTAAGGCCCCCCCCGCTCATCGCACCCAGCTGCGTGCCTCCCCCCCCTTCCCGAGTCCACAATCCCTCGCAAAATATTACGGATTTGCGCTCCTGAGGCCCAGATGCCTCCCGCCCAGAATACTGCGCTGGCACGGTGGCCGAACTGCCGGAGGCAGTTGGATACAAAAAGATTATTGGAGGCCTTGGCTGGGTCAAGGCCACATCTGGCAACACCCGGCACCCAGACATCCGGCGCCTCGACTTTTTCGGGACGCGGGCTCCCGATCTCTCGACCACATCCCGAACCGTCTTGCGACGGTCAGGAGGCCCGGAGCCAAGAAAAACAAGCAAGTTAGGAAGACCAGGAAAGAAAACACGCCTCCGAGAGGCCACAAACTAGGAAGAACCTCCTCCTCCTCCTCCTCCTCCTCCTCCTCCTCCTCCCCGATTCCTCTCGAGACGCCGGACGTCTGGCGAGGAGGAGGAGGAGGAGGAGGAGGAGAAGAAGAAGGAGGACGACGAGGAGGAGGAGGAGGAGCTGGACCTGGAGGAGGAGGAGGAGGGGGAGGAGGAGGAGGGG
>CAUYUJ010017186.1:189796-242296 GCA_963575745.1 Prorocentrum cordatum | reverse complement strand
GAGGAGGAGGAGGAGGAGGAGGAGGAGGAGGAAGAGGAGAAAGAGGAGGCGAGCACAACCGTAATTACGTTGCGCGCGACGACGCGAGGCCGAGCGAGCGCAATGGGCCAGCACGTGTAACCGAAACTCACCTCGCGAGACCCCTTCCCGGACATGATCGCGTCGTCCGGGGGGCCCTCGCCGGGCCTCGGGACCGTCAAAAAACGATTCGGACGAAAAACAACTCCCGGGGAAAGGGTCGGGACTTCCAGGGACGCCGTCCTGAAAAAAATCAGGACGTCGCATGTTTGGCTTCCCTTTCATGTGAGCGGCGAAAGGAAACGGATCTTACGCGGGATGCCACAGAGACCATACGCGGTAGCTTGCGCGGGCCGCCAGCGCGGCACGCTGCGTCGGACACGAGGGCGCTTACGCGCGACTTTACGCGGACAGCTCAGGCGCCAACGTCGGCGAAGACGAACTCGGTTGCAGGGGCGCGGGTTGATGGGAGCGATACATGGGGGGGGGGGGGGGGCAGCGAAGGCTGCAGGAAAGGGGCCCGCTAGGGCCCCGCAAGGGACCCCAGAGAGCCCAAGAGGGGGCTCGCAGGGCCCGAGAAGAACATCTGTCCCCCCCGCCCCTCCAGCATGGACAAGCGCGTTCCACTACCCCCCTTCCCATGACGGAGGGGGGGGGGTCAAACCACCCCCCCCCTCCCCCTACTTTTCCTCTCTCCCTTTCCTCGGGCCCGCGCCTGCGTCGGCGGCGGCTGGCGGCGGCGGCGGGGGCGACGACTTCCTTTTCTGGGCCGGCGCCGGCGCCTGCGGCGGCGGGCGGCCCAGTAACTACTACTCCCAAATGGCCTGGATCCGCCGCGAGGGATTTACGACCCGTCACATAAGAAGAAAACATGCGTTTGTTGCTCGGACTTTTGCGAGTCGGCACTTTGCGAGTAGTGGAACGCGTTCGGTGACATGAATTCGCGCCCAATGTGCCCGCGTCGCTCACATGTGGGCCCCTCATCCGCCCCCCATCCCATTTCTCGCCCCTCTCCATTTCTCGCCCTCAAAAGGGCACCTTTCTCGCCCCCCCCCTCCCTTCGGTGGCAACTCATGGGAGCCTCTCATACCATCTTGTTGGCTCTTGCGAATCGACGCTAGCCGACGTTAACTCGACGCTAATCGACGCTAAGTCGACGCTGATTGACACTGAATCGACGCTAATCGGCGCTAGCCGACGCTAAATCGGCGCTGTCTCATCGACTCCGAGACGCTCATCGACGCTGACCGACGCCAAAACGGAATGCGGGGGGTCCAGCTCCCATGATGTGCTACCGACACCCCTCATTTCTCGCCCCCCCACCCCCCCGAATTCGCGCCCGAAGTGCCCTCTTCCTCCCCGTCCTCCCCTCCTCCTCCCTCCTCCTCCCTCCTCCTCCTCCTCCTCCTCCTCCTCCTCCTCCTCCTCCTCCTCCTCCTCCTCCTTCCTCATCCTTCTCCTCCTCCTCCTCCTCCTCCTCCTCCTCCTCCTCCTCCTCCTCCTCCTCCTCCTCCTCCTCCTCCTCCTCCTCCTCTCCTCCTCCCCGTCCTCCCCGTCCTCCCCTCCTCCCCCCCGAATTCGCGCCCAAAGTGCCCTCGTCGCCCACCTGCCCGCCCGGCTTTGGCGGCGGGGCCCGGCCCGCGCCTGCACCGGGCGCCTCCGCGCCTTCCGCCATGGGCCCGCGCGGGCGCCCGCGCGCCGCGAGGGCGCCGACCGCGCCGCCCCCCGCCCGGCGAGCTACAGAGAAGGGGCTCTCCTCCTCCTCTGACGCTGCGCGGGCTTAAATGCAACAGCAGGGGGCGTCGTGGTCCTCGAGCTCCTCCTCCTCCTCCTCCTCCTCCTCCTCCTCTCCTCCTTCCTCCTCCTCTCCTCCCTCCTCCTCATCCTCCTCCTCCTCATCCTCCTCCCTCCTCCTCCTCCTCCTCCTCCTACCTCCTCCTCCTCGTCCTCCCTCGTCCTCCTCCTCGTCCTCCTCGTCTCTCCTCCTCCTCCTCCTCCTCCTCCCCCTCCTCCCCCTCCTCCCCGTCCTCCCCTCCTCCTCCCTCCTCCCCTCCTCCTCCTCCTCCTCTCCTCCTCCTCCTCCTCCTCCTCCTCCTTCACGATCCTCCTCCCCCTTCCCCTCCCCTCCTCCCCTCCTCCTCCCCTCCTCCTCCCCCTCCTCCTCCTCCTCCTCCTCCCCTCCTCCTCCTCCTCCTCCTCCCTCCTCCTCCCCGTCCTCCCCGTCCTCCCCTCCTCCTCCCTCCGTCCTCCCACGTCTCCCTGGCGCTCAGGAGAGGCGAAGTCCAGACGGAGTAAGCCCAGACGGAGACCGAGCGCTCCGTGTATGGACTTGGTCCGTGTGGGACATACCACCAATCCGTAGAATACGCAAGTACGCACGATAAGGATGCAACGGCCTTGGAAGGCCATGTCGACACTTTGCGGGTGGGTCGCGGCCAGCGAAAGCGACCAAGGATAGGCCGAAGGGGAAGGATGCAAGGGGAACCTTGGACAGTTGCCCATCCTTACTGTGCGGGTTGACTGTAGCGTCCTATCAGGCGAGGCGAAGTCTAAACGGAGCAAGCCCAGACGGAGACCGAGCAGTGCGTGTGGACTTCCTCCGTGTGGACATAGCGTCGTATCAGGAGAGGCGAAATCCGGACGGAGACCGGGCACTCCGTGTGGACTTACTCCGTATGAGCGTTTAGCATCCGCCGAGGAGGCGGGCGGGGGGCTGAAGGCCTCCCAACATGTGGAAGGAGGCCGGAGCCGTGCAGCACGGGAGTTGGGCGTCGCTGAAGTTGGGGGGGCGGCACATTGGGGGGAAGAAGGGTGCACTTTATTCGGGCCCTGCAGGCTCCCTTTTGGGCCCTGAAGGGCCCCTTCAGGGGCCCCAAAGGGCCCCCTGCTGGGCAGCCCTTGCTGCCCCACCCCCACCACTCATCCCCCCCCCCCTTGCCGCGAGGCCCAAAAAGAGGTGTTCGAGGCTTCCGGGCGCTCCCGAAAAGGCTCTGCTGATGGGCCTGTTTCCACCACCATAAGCTGGAGGGGGGAGGAGGTCCTCCTCCCCCTCTTCGTCCTCTTCCTGCTCCTCCTCCTCCTCCTCCTCCTCCTCCTCCTCCTCCTCCTCCTCCCCTCTTCTTCGCCCTGCTCCTGCTCCTGCTCCTCCTCCTCCTCCTCCTCCTCCTCCTCCTCCTCCTCCTCCTTCCCCCCTCCAACTTCTGGTGGTGGTGGTGGAAAACAGGCCCACCATCTGCAGCCTCCGCTCCCAGACCCCCGACGTCGTGATTTTTTCACAGCGTCGACCCTCATCCCCGTGGCTCGTTTTCTGACGGTCCTGGGGCTCCCTGAGGGCCCCCTTGAGGCCGAAGGTAGCGAAAAACCTCCCGTCGTGATTTTTGCCACAGCGCGAGGGGGTCTGGGCCCCAGATGCCCTCCAGCAGCCGCGCCTCGCCGAGGGTGCCCAGGCCGGCGCCGAGGGGCCGCCGCAGGCCCCTGGAAGCCTCTGGCCTCCCCGCGCCGCGGAGGAGAGGCACGGCGGCGCACGCCGCGCGGGGCAGGGTGCCGCCTCCCTGGGGCCCTCGCGCGTGCCCCTCCTCCTCCTCCTCCTCCTCCTCCTCCGCCTCCTCCTCCTCCTCCTCCTCCTCCTCCTGCTCCGCCTAGCCGCCCTGGCACAGGTCCCTTCACACACCCTGCGCGGCCTCAGGGATGTGTGTTCCCCCCTACCCAGCGCCTCCCTTCCCTTACATATAGGCACTCCCCGTCGCGGCGCACGGCCCGCCGCCATGCATGCACCCCTCTCTTTCATTGTGCACAACGTCACATCCTTGTGCAGAGCGGCAGAGCAGTGGAAATCTCTGAAGCTTATCAGACTAAAGATATTGTCTTTCTCACGGGTACCAGGCTACGACGGCGTCACACAGATGGGCAGTGCACGAGCATCTTCGATCCGCATGCACACATTCTGAATTGGGGATATGGAAGGGGGCCTCTGGTGTCGTCCCACACGGTAGTACAGATTCGACTTCGACGGCGGCTCTTTCGTCTCTGCCATATTGCACAGACTCATTCACCGCCCGCAGGCCTACAAGGACGACTGGGAGCGGTGGAACTACGATCAGGCCGCTTTCATCTACTGCTGCTGGTTGTCTATTTCCCAGTTCGACCGAATGTGGCAAAAGAAATGCTCACGTATAAGAAGACGGTGACGCAGCTGCTTGTATGGATGGACCAAGTTTGTCGGCTTCAACCTAATAGGTGTTCGATTGTCTTTGGTGGAGATATTAATGACTATGCGGGAGTACCTGCACGCAATGTTGTGCCTGATGAACACAATCCTGTTGGACCGCTCCGACCCCAACAGGAGCATCATTGTATGACGCAGTTGCGAGATTTTATGGAGAAGTATAACTTGTGTCTTGCTAACACCTTCATGGGCGGCCAGGATACCTACCACGGGCGAGCTTCGAGTTCTCGCATTGATTATCTTGGCGTTCCGCGAGCTTGGTTGACAATCTTAGTGGATTCGAGTACTCTGAACAAGCGAGGACGACAACTTCAAATGGCTCCAGTTCAACGCAAATGGGATCATTACCCACTGCAAGTGCGCGCCAGATATATTCTTGATTTTTCTCGGGGTGGACGTACTCCCCGTATCCAGTGGAACTTGGATGCTCTTGTTCGAGGTGTAGTCGATGGGCTTTGGCGTGAGCAATGTCTTAAAGAAGTGGAGGATCACTGCTGTCAGTTTTTCTTACGATGGAAACAGTACGAAACACTGGCTACACCCGACGAGGCTTGGCAGCATTTGGTGAGTGAAGATCAACAGATTGCTATTGGTTATTTTTAAAATATTCAAAGGAGGATCAGAACTATCGACAGGATCGGCAACAACAACCGGACCTTGTGAGACGACGGGCTATCTTGCGAGAAAATATGGGATCTCTTGGTTTCGAGGCGCAGATGGAGGAGATTACATGTTTGCAGCAGCATTTGGGTAGATTGACTAAGGACCTTCGCAAAGCCAAGGAGCAGTTTCAGCAGGAACATAATGACAGCTTAGGGGAACAGATACTAAGTGCGTGGCATCAGAATGATCACAGTTTAGTGCACCGATTAGCGAGGCGCTTGGCTACTTACCACGGTGGGACCTGGACGCCGTTTTTACAACACTCCGACGCTTGTGAATCCTACGGTTGAGATGTGGACTCAGCACTTGGCACAGCCTGGATGGAGGGGAGGCCAGAAAGCCCAGCAGGTCCCAGACATAGACGCGCTCCCAGTACAACGTTATGATCTGCATGATGGACAGCAACTCTGGAATCCCACGTTCAAGGATGAGGCTGATCGTGATCTTCGAGGTATTCGTGCAACGATAAAAAGGCTTTCGTATCGGAGAAGTGTTCCGCCCTGGTCTTTGCCTGCTGAAGTTTTTCGCATGTTGCTAAATCCAACCGCGAGGGACCCGAAGTAAAAGGACCAGCAGGAGGAGTTTGAGACGCGCATCCCTGTTATGAATTGGTTTTCTCGCAGGCTACGTGGAATATTGTGGAGTATAAGGGGCATGGCTCAGGTTCCTCTTGCGTGGCATCGCTCTTCGGGGGCGTGTATCCCCAAACCTACGTCGAAGACGGGATTCAAAGCTGTTCGACTTATTCATCGCATCTGTCCTTTCAGCAAGGCCATGATGCAACACATCAACCGACGTGGCAAGGCAGCTTATCCTGAAAAGAAGTTCTTGGATTGTATGCACGGGGGCATTTCTCATGGGAGGCGTGAGGCAGCCATTCGAGTTCAACTTATCACAAGCTGGAGGTTGATGCAGATGGGCGTATCACATGCTACAGTATTTTATGATCAAGCTAATGCATTTGGCAGCATTTCGCAGCAGGCTATGGATGATGTGGATTATCAGCACTATGACATTGATGATGTATGGCAGGGCACACAGAATAATCACGCGAGCTACATCACGATCGACGCAGCTGATGGCGTTGGCACTTATATCCTTGGAGAAGGCGTGCTGCAGGGACATCAGTCAGCTCCTGATAAGTGCAATCGAGCATTTCAGCACAATGTTCTTGAGCCCTGGTTAGACATGCGCAGTAAGACACCACAGGGAGCTATGATGATGTGTGCCTCACCCTTTTGCGAGCAAGCTGTGGATCTCTCGACGACGGTGTTCATGGATGATATGGCCCACAAAGTCTTGGGTACGCAGGCACGGGAAGTTGCATCGCGAATTGAGGAGGCTAGCAAGCAGTTGGATGAGAAGCTGTGGACGGTCGGCGGTGTCCAGAACCATGACAAGAGACAAAGTTCGTGGGCAATGGGGCTATCAAAAACACGCGAGCACTTTCTGAGATGGTTGAGTTATCTGGTATGGTGCAACCGGTTGCCACGTATCTTGGAGTTCAATTTTCACACTCGTGTCAGAGTGCGCATCAGAGAGTGGTGTGTGAACAAAATATGAGAAGAGCCTGGTGGAGTATGGGGAGATTTTGGTTTGCTCGCAGTGTGTCGTCACAGCTCAAGAAGCTGGTCTTTCAATGTCGTGTCCAAGCTAATGCTCTTAGTGGTCTTGAAGCGTATGTGTTGATTGCCAGTGATTACAGAATGTTGGATTCTAGTCTCTTGAGCTGGGGTAAGAAACTACTAGGAGGGAGGGCTGTACTTAAAGTTCATCAGCCTGATGGGAGTATCAAGCATCGAGCCCTACCCCCAACAAAAACTTTGGAGTATGCTGGGACTCGTTCCTGCTCGATTGGAGCTTCGCATTCAAAGACTTCGGTGGCTTCAGTCTCTGGCGGTGCATCGTGAAGCTAATATGCAGGTTCTGGCTGCTATGTTTGGAAAGCTCCCAGGAGAATCCCAGGCCACCATGGTTGAATACAAGCTCGTTAGATATGAAAATGGGGAGTATAAGGGGAACCCGTGGGCCCTCCAGGCCCAGAATGATCTGCTCGCGATGGCACATGTTGAAAATGGACCCGCCCTTCTCACCAAGCTAGGAGATGCTCCCCTTCAAGTTTTTGATGATCAGTTTCGAGATGAGTTCGGCAAGTTGAATTGTCGATCCCTTCGGAAAGCGTATTGGGAGGATAAAGTAGGAGATCTATATGATTATGCCCAACCAGAACCTGGAGAGGAAGGATGTGCACATAGAGGAGGAGGAGAAATTGGAGAATCAGGAGGTGGAGGAGGAGGAGGAGGTGATCGAGCAGTACCGGAGGGACCCCCTGAAGGCCCACCAGCTCCAGTATGGGTATGGGAAGAGCTCAATGAAGATGGGTCTCGATGTGGACTTGAATTTCAGGATCGTATGGCGTGGTATGGGCACATGAGGTTCACTCAGGGGGGCACGCACGGGCACCGCGCGTTGAGCAATGTACTGACGGTCACCAATCAATGTCCATGGTGTATGAGTGTATTATCGAACAGACCCATTGCTCGTCAGCACGTTCGTCGTCTATTTCTTACTCATCGTTGCCAAGCAGATAGGGGTCATTATAAATATGAAATCATTGAGCCAGAGTATCTGCACTGCCCCGCTTGCGGTCAAGAGCACCATAGCCTAGAGGCTCTGCAGGTTCACATCAGATCGCACGTGCAACTCGACCCCTCAGCCCACTTTACCTTTGAGGCTCCGAGCGATGTCAGCGTGGGTGACACCGTTGTCGCAGGGACAGCTGCTGGAGGCGAAGAAAAGACTAGCGAGCTCTCCAGAAGCCATCTCCGCTGGTGGCTTCGGAAAGGATCGGGTACAGCGCCGACGGGGAGGCCAACTGCAGAAAGGGAGCATCGGCGTCGTCGCACGGCCCAGCGGCACCAGGGACGAAGGGAGGCGCTGAAAACACGCCCGTGGACATGGAGGAGGACTACGACACAGAGGACGAGACGGCGATCACCACCTTGAAGCAGGTGATGAACGTCACGCAACGCACGAGGGCGCTAGAGGGGTGTCTGATCAGCACACATCTGCTGGACAAGGAGTGCATCCTCAACACGTACGCGATCGGTGCGGCCCAGCAATATATAGGGCAATGGTGGAAGAGAACCCGAGTGTAGCGCTGGGCCCCCCGTCACTTATGGTGGCCATGGCGGTGATGACGGTCCTAGTCCAGCAGACAGCGGTGAAAGAAGCACCATCTATTCAAGCAGAAGTTGCAGGCCTCAAGTCTTTGGTCGAACGGCTCCGCACAGAGAAGATAGAAATGGCGGCGGAGTACATCAAGTACTGGCGAGCGAAGACCACGTTCGCCAAGGAGGGGGAGGAGGCCAAAGTTCGTCATTCGTTCTACATACATGCGTTCGTGCCCATCGGGGAGCCGCCCAACATGTTGATTGTCCCAGCCAACCTCCTGATCACCAAGTGCCTCATGAAGTTGGGGTCCGAGCCGAAGCCAGGCCCGCCGCCGCGAGGGGGTCCCGAGAGGAAGCTCCAGAATTCTCTGACCAGGATGCTGAAGGGGGGCAAACACAAGAAGTGGTAGGCTCGAGGCCCCGTAGTGTACTGAGGTCAACTGGTAGCAGTAGTAGCCACCCGTTAGGCCCTGTGAGTGCTCTAGTGGATGGAGGACCTAGGCAGTGTGTCTCTGAACGGGGTAGAGTTCAGTTTTCGCGCGCCTGGGCTCCTCCTGCAAGTCAACCAAAGCGTAGGCCCCGCAAGGGCAAAGGGAAAGGTAGTGATAGAGGCCAGACTTAAGGGCTGGGACCTATCCTTGATCTCTGTGACGTTTCTCCGCCTGCCTCCGCCTTCCTGTTCCCTCTCGCCTCTCCTCCTGTGGTGTTGTGTCTCCTCTTTCCCTCTCTCTCGCTCCGTCTCCTCCTCCTCCTCCTCCTCCTCCGCCTCCTCCTCCTCCTCCGCCTCCTCCGCCTCCGTCCCCTCCTCCTCCTCCTCCTCCGCCTCCTCCTCCTCCTCCTCCTCCTCCTCCTCCTCCGACTCCCCACACCTCCTGCTCCGCACCTCCGGACCGTCGACACCCAGAGATCCAACGCGTTGAAAAAATCTAGACGGAGGCTTTTCCAAATTTTTGGCCTCTGGCGGCCCTCGCCGGGCCCCGGGACTGTCAAAAAACAGCTCAGGATGAAAAACCGGTCCTGGGGAATGGGTCGAGACTTCCGGGGACCCCGCATTGAAAAAATCACGACGTCGGATCTCTGGGAAAATGACTCGGGCTGAGAAGCTGGTCCTGGGGAACATGTCCAGATTTTCGGGGGTCCACGTGGTGAGAATGCAGCGCCAGAAGCTGTGGGCCCCGCTTGCTGACGATGTGCCGCCCTGGGCAGCACAGTTGCCGCAGGCGCGTCTGCGGCGCTCAGGGTCAGGGCAATCGTTGCGGAAACTGGGGCCCAGCGCTAGATTCTTCCCCGTGGTGCCCGTGGGTTGAAGGATGAGGCGGCGGCGCCAGCGAATCGGTGTCGGGCCGAAGGTCGAACAAAATCGACCCCCAGAGGTCTGGACCCCTTCCCCCGGGCCGGTTGTCCATCCTGAGTCGTCTTTTGACGGTCCTGGGGCTCGGTGAGGGCTCCCGGAGGCCGAAGATAGCGAACAGCCTCCCGTCGCATTTTTTTCACAGCGCGACGCGAGGGGGTCTGGGGAGCAGCAACTGCAGCAGTGTTGGATTTGAAGCTTCTGGGTCTCCAAGGGGGGGGGGGCCCTGCAGTGGCCGCGGCGGCGGGGCTCGCCTCCCGATCACGGCCAGAGCGCGCCGCGGGATGTGGTCGGGGGGCCCCCCTCGAGCCTCTCCGCTCCTCCCCGGCGCCCAGGCATTCCCAGACCCCCTCGCGCTGTGAAGAAATCACGACGGGAGGTTTTTCGCTATCTTCGGCCTCCGGGAGCCCTCACCGGGCCTCGGGGCTCGGGACCGTCAACAAAACGGCTCAGGATGACGAGCCGGTCCCAGGGAGAGGGTCCAGACCTCTGAGGGTCGACGTTGTGAAAAAATCACACAACGTCGGGAGTTTGGGTTGCCTCTTCCGCAGCGACAATGATGCCATCAAGCTCGAGCACTGCGCGTCCCCGTACAAAAAAAGCTGCGCCGCAGCGCGAGACGGAGGAGGGGCTGGCGGCCGTGGAGTTGCCGAGTGCATTAGCACGGGCGCAACATCTGAGGCGGCAGAACTAGACGAGCCGCGCGAGGAAGGACCTGGGGTCCGCCCAGCTTGCGACATCCTAAGCTATCCTAGACTGTACGGGGCGGGGGGTAGCAGGGCGAGAGCTCGCGGAGGAGAAGGGCCCATAACTCCGACGCCATGGTCTTCGTGACAGCGTGGACCCGAGGAGTTCTCGACCGCTTCCCCAGGGCTGGCCTTCCACCCTGAGCAGTTGTTGTACGGTCCCGGGGGCCCAGCAAGGAACCCTGGAGACCAAAAACTGTCAGAAACCCTTCGGCGAGTGTCCTTGAAGCGAGGCGGTGGCGAGAGGAAGAGGAAACGATATGAATGAACGATTGAAAACTCGGGGTCGTCTGAAGCTACAAGAAAAAACTTGCAGCACGGAGACGCCCGATTGACTCTGCAGGTGGGCAACGCTCGGTCCGCAGCACGCCGAAGGAGGACGCCGAGGAGTGGGGAAGCCAAAAAGCACCGATACCGCTACTCCCCGGACCTCTCCCAGGGCGCGTTTTGACCGGGATTTCGAGGCGAATCCAGCGGCGGCGACGCGAACCTCCCAGGAGGCCCAAAAAGGGTAGCGGTATGGGTACCTCTTCCTCCTCCGAACTCGGGGCTGGGAGGTCCAAAATCGACCCCCGCACGTGTCCTGGGGCGCGCTCTGGCCAGAACTTCGAGCAGCACCCCACCGTGGGCCCCCCAGAAGCCAGGAGAGGCGCAACACCATCCGAGCACCTCCATCCTGGATCCTCGATTCTCGATCGCCACCGGGCGTCCACCGACCACCAACACTCCTCCCCAGACCCCCTCGAGTAATGAAAAAATCATGACGGAAGGTTTTCCTTCATTTTCGGCCTCCGGGGGCCCTCACCGGGCCTCGGGAGCGTCAAAAAACGACTCAGGATGCAAAGCCGGTCGTGGGGAAAGGGTCCAGAACTCTGGGGGTCGACGTAACGAAAAAAACATTACTTGGGCGCCCGAGTTATCCGGGGTAACTCGGGTCCGGGGTAACTCGGGTTTGGATTCCCGAAAAACGAACCCGAGTTATCCCTGACCCGAGTTACCCCTGATGATTCGGGGCTCTGGACGCCCGAATTATCCGGGGTAACTCGGGTCCGGGGTAACTCGGGTTTGGATTCCCGAAAAACGTGCCCGAGTTATCCCTGACCCGAGTTACCCCTGATGATTCGGGGCTCTGAATTACGTCGGGGGTCTGGGTCTGAGGTGAGCAAGAGGCGAGGGCGCTGCACTGCTCACGGTACCGCCGCCTGCAGCGAGCGGCGGCGGCCCGGCGGGCGCTCCCGCAGGCTGCGGCGGGGAGAAGCCGCGTCGGCCGCTGCTGCTGCTGCTGCTGCTGCTGCTGCTGCTGCTGCTGCTGCTGCTGCTGCCCCAGACCCCCGACGTAATGATTTTTTCATTACGTCGACCCCCAGAGGTCTGGACCCTTTCCCCATGACCGGCTTTGCATCCTGAGTCGTTTTTTGACGCTCCCGAGGTCCGGTGAGGGCCCCCGGAGGCCGAAAATTAGGAAAAACCTCCCGTCGTGATTTTTTCATTACTCGAGGGGGTCTGGGGCTGCTGCTGCTGCTGCTGCTGCTGCTGCTGCTGCTGCTGCTGCTGCTGCTGCAGGGGGGCCCAGCCGAGACAACGGCGGCGCTGCCGCCGGGCCTGGATCCGCCCGAGATCATCGGCCCCGCGGGGTCCGCCCCCGGGGCCCTCTTCTGTGGAGGAGGAGGAGGAGGAGGCGGAGGAGGAGGAGGAGGAGGAGGAGGAGGAGGAGGAGGAGAAGGAGGCGGAGGAAGAGGAGGAGGAGGAGGGGGAGGAGGGAGGAGGGAGGGAGGAGGGAGGGAGGGAGGAGGGAGGGAGGGAGGGGGGAGGGAGGGAGGGAGGGAGGGAGGGAGGAGGAGGAGGAGGAGGAGGAGGAGGAGGAAGAGGAGGAGGAGGAGGAGGAGGAGGAGGAGGAGGAGGAGGAGGAGAGAGGGGGAGGGGCCCCCGGGAGGGGGAGGAGGAAAGGGAGGGGGAGGAGGCAAGCTAGGTGCGCTCGCGCGCGTCATATCTGACATCCTACCCCTCCCTCCCATCCCTTACCATGGCGCAGATCCCCTCTCTACTCGCACAGTCGGATGTCAATCAGGGCGATGATCCCGAAAGGGTACGCGATGCATTGTAGAGCACGGCGTGGCATGGCGTAGAAGAGCACCGCGAAGCGTAGTATCAACGTGGCATTGCATTGCATGCCGTGGCATGGCACGGGAAATGACGCCAGCGCTGCAGCGGGAGCACGAGTCGAAACGAGCAGAAGCGCGGAAATGAGGCCAGCGCGGCAGCGGGAGCACGATTCGGAACGAGCGGAAGCACGGAAATGGGGCCAGCGCTGCAGCGGGAGCACGATTCGGAACGAGCGGGGCCCGAAAATGAGGCCGGCGCCTCAGCGAGAGCAGCATTTTGGAAACAAATGCAAGCGAAAACCTAACTCCGGGGAAGGCTTCCCGGGCGCCAGAAGCAGAAATTCAGCATTTTCAAAAGAAAAAATTGTGTTGGAATGGCCTTTTTTCGGCGCCGCCTCGGAACTCGATTTTCCGGCGCCGGCCGGAACCGGCTCCGGACCTGGCCCGGACGCCGGCCCGGGCGCCGGCTCGGGCGTCCGGCCCGGGCGCCGGCCCGGGCGCCGGCCTGGGCGTCGGAATCGGCCCGGGAGGCCTCCTGGGCGCCGGAAGAAGAAATTCAGCATTTTCAAAAGAATTATCCCGGCAAAGCAACCTAACAGCGATGTGTAGGAGCATATCTGGAAGCATTCCCCTTAAGATTCAGATGAGAATCCTGTTGTAGAATTCTGCTGTTCTCGCAGTCGTAGTCGCATTCGCGATGACAGTCGCAGTGGCAACGGCAGTCGCAGTCACAGCCTCAGCCTCAGCCTGCCTCAGCCTCAGCCTCAGCCTGCCTCAGCCTCAGCCTGCCTCAGCCTCAGCCTCAGCCTGCTTCAGCCTCAGCATCAGTCTGCCTTCAGCCTCGGCCTCAGCCTCAGCCTGCCTCAGCCTCAGCCTGCATCAGCCTCAGCCTCAGCCTCAGCCTGCCTCAGCATCAGCCTGCCTCAGCCTCAGCCTCAGCCTGCCTCAGCCTCAGCCTCAGCCTCAGCTGCTCAGCCTCAGCCTCAGTCTGCCTCAGCCTCGGCCTCAGCCTCAGCCTGCCTCAGCCTCAGCCTGCATCAGCCTCAGCCTCAGCCTCAGCCTGCCTCAGCATCAGCCTGCCTCAGCCTCAGCCTCAGCCTGCAGCCTCAGCCTGCTTCAGCCTCAGCCTCAGTCTGCCTGCAGCCTCGGCCTCAGCCTCAGCCTGCCTCAGCCTCAGCCTGCATCAGCCTCAGCCTCAGCCTCAGCCTGCCTCAGCATCAGCCTGCCTCAGCCTCAGCCTCAGCCTGCCTCAGCCTCAGCCTCAGCCTGCTTCAGCCTCAGCCTCAGTCTGCCTTCAGCCTCGGCCTCAGCCTCAGCGTGCCTCAGCCTCAGCCCTGCCTCAGCCTCAGCCTCAGCCTCAGCCTGCCTCAGCCTCAGCCTCAGCCTGCCTCAGCCTCAGCCTTCTGCTTCAGCCTCAGCCTCAGTCTGCCTTCAGCCTCGGCCTCAGCCTCAGCCTGCCTCAGCCTCAGCCTGCCTCAGCCTCAGCATCAGCCTGCCTCAGCATTCAAAATGTGGCCCAGGAATGGAGTTCTGGGAACTCGAAGAACACGAAGTAGCCTACAGTTGGCTCCGGGCATTCAAAATGTGGCCCAGGGAATGGAGTTCTGGGAACTCGAAGACCACGAAGTGGCCTACAGTTGGCTCCGGGCATCCAAAATGTGGCCCGGGAATGGAGTTCTGGGAACTCGAAGACCACGAAGTGGCCTACAGTTGGCTCCGGGCATCCAAAATGTGGCCCAGGAATGGAGTTCTGGGAACTCGAAGACCACGAAGTGGCCTACAGTTGGCTCCGGGCATCCAAAATGTACGCCGGGAATGGAGTTCTAGCAGCGCCAAGAGCGATTTTGCGAGGATGTCCCAGGCGATATGGGCTTCGACGGCAGCCGCCCCGGGTCCCGCCCCGACCCCCCTGAGGAGTCATGATGCTCTCTTTTGACCCTACTAGAAACCTATCAGTCTTCGCTGTTAGGTAAAAATGTGTATTAGAATGGCCTTTTTTCGGCGCCGCCTCGAAAGTCGATTTTCCGGCGCCGGCTGGAACCGGCTCCGGACCCGGCCCGGGCGCCGGCCCGGGCGCCAGCTCGGGCGTGCAGCCCGGGCGCCGGCGGAAATGATGCCAGCGCTGCAGCGGGAGCACGATTCGGAACGAGCGGGGCCCGAAAATGAGGCCGGCGCCTCAGCGAGAGCAGCATTTTGGAAAAAATGCAAGCGAAAACCCAACTCCGGGAAACCTGTGTGTAAAAAACAATACGCGGGGGGGGGGGCGAATATTCCCAAGACGTCATCAGGGGAAGAGGGAAGGTAGTATTCAGATTGAGTAATTCTAGAAGGAGAAGGAGGAACAGGAGGAGGAGGACCAGTGTAAACCGAAGAGTCATCAACGATGTTGGAGTAACCCCTCCTTCCAAGTTCCCTCTTCATAGGCCCCTACAACGGTTCATTTCCATTGATGGAACTGCCTCGTTGGAAGACACCCGTTTGAAGACCCTGAGACATGCCACAACATTGTTTTCGGGACTCCAACGCCACGGATCAACCTGATTGCTGCGTCTTGACGATCTTGAATCGTGCCAGAACGCCATTCCTAGAATTTCAACACAGAGAATCTACGTAACTGTTGCACCCGCATAATCCTGAATCCTTCCAACGTACGGGAATCCGTGAAACTCTTCCAAAGTGTTAAAACGAATGTGCGCCGCGCTCAGGCGAGAGCCACATTTTGAAAACCACCCGCCCTCAATCCGTGCAACTCTTGCAATTTGTCAAAACGAATGTGCGCCGCGCTCAAGCGAGAACCACATTTTGAAAACCACCATGCTTCAATCCGTGAAACTCTTGCAACTTGCAAAAAAACGAATGTGCGCCGCGCTAAAGCGAGAGTCACATTTTGAAAACCACCCGCCCTCAATCCGTGAAGCTATTGTATTTTTGTTGAAACGAGCGTGCGCCGCGCTAAGGCGAGAGCCACATGTTGAAAACGGCGCGCCCTCCATCTGTGAAACTGTTGCCAGCTTTAAAGCGTCAGAGTCCCACATGTTGAGGAAGTCTCAGGCGAAACGCCAGGCCCGCCCTAAAAACTGACCTCGGGGTGCGACAGGGAGAAGATATGTACAAGGAAAGAGACTGGAGGAGGAGGAGGAGGAGGAGGAGGAGGAGGAGGAGGAGGAGGAAGAGGAGGAGGAGGGGAGGAGGAGGAGGAGGAGGAGGAGGAGGAGGAGGAGGAGGAGGAGGAGGAGGAGGAGGGGAGGAGGAGGAGGAGGAGGAGAAGGAGGAGGAGGAGGAGGAGGAGGAGGAGGTGCAGGTCGAGTGATTGTTCCCCCTCGGAGGAGCAGCAGCAGCGGCTGAGGCGCCACCTGGCCCCCGCGGCCCGCGCGGAGTCCGCCAGGCGGGGCCGCCGCCCGCTGGAGCGGCGGAGGAAGTCGCTCCCCTGTGGGAGGGCCAGTCGAGGCCACGGCGGCCTTCCCACGGCGTTCGTGGTCCCTCGCAGACCCTCCTCCTCCTCCTCCTCCTCCTCCTCCTCCTCCTCCTCCTCCTCCTCTCCTCCTCCTCATCGCCCTCCTCCAACTCCTCCTCCTCCTCCCTCCTCCTTTCTTCTTTCTTCTCTTCTTCTTATTATTATTATTCTTCTTATTATGCTTCTCCTTATTATTATTATTATTATTATTTATTCTTCCTCCTCATCTCCCTCCTCCTCCCTCCTCCTCCTCCTCCTCCTCCTCCTCCCCTCCTCCCCCCTCCTCCTCCTCCTCCTTTCCTCCTCCTCCTCCTCCTCCTCCTTTTCCTCCTCCTTCACTCGACCTGCACCTCCCGCACCTTCCGCCCGGCGGGTGCCGCTGCGGCGTGGCGTGGCCGCGGCGGCGGGCGCCAGCCGCGCGGCACCGGCCGAGCGGTTGGTTCGGGAGGTGCCGGTTGAGGGACAGGGGCGGGGGGGGGGTACTGACCCACCAGGGATACGTCGCCGATAGATCCCCAGACACGATCGCGTCGTGACAAAATCAGGACGGGAGGTTTTGGGCTATTTTCGGCCCCGGGGGGTCCTCGCCGGACCTCGGGAACTTCAGGAAACGACGCAGGACGAAAAACCGGCCCCGGGGAAAGGGTCGGGACTTGCGGGGACGCCGTCCTGAAAAAAACAAGACGTCGCATGTCTGGGCCAGGCCCTCGGACACCACGCGAATGATCATCGTTTATCCGATCCCCATCCCCAGCGGCGTGGCCTGAAAAAATCAGGACGTCGCATGTCTGGGTACGTCGCCGATAAATCGGCGATGGGCCACCGAGAGCGAGACCGCACGTCTCTGGGCAGGGCGGGCTGGCGGGCCCCCGTCGGCGATCCGTGGGCCATCGCTCGGCGGCCATGGCGTCCCCGCCCGGGCCTGCCCCAAGCCCCGGGCCTCTTCGGGGGCCTCTGGCGGCCGTTCGGGAACGACGCGGGCACCCCTGGAACGCTCTCGGCGGGGCGCAGCTGCCAGAACGCATCCCGAGGCTGGAAAAAACCCACGGAGAAGCGACGACGACCGCCAGGAAGAGCCCCCAGCCTGGCGCTGCCGTGGACCCCTGGAGACCCAGGAAGGCCGAAGACGAAAAGCGCCGGGGAGCCCAGACCCCCGGCGTCGTGCTTTTTGCCACAACGTCGACCCCCTCAGAGGTCTGGACTGATGAGCGTGTTTTCCACCACCACCACCATAAGTTGGAGGGGGGGGGTCCTCCTCCTCCTCCTCCTCCTCCTCCTCCTCCTCCTCCTCCTCCTCCCCCTTCGCCCCATCCAACTTATGGTGGTGGTGGTGGAAAACGCGCTCATCATGGACCCCTTCCCCGGGACCGGCTTCTCATCCCGAGTCGTTTCGTTGACGGTCCCGAGGCCCCGCGAGGGCGCCCGGAGGCCGACACCTATGTAGCGTCGGCCTCCGGGCGCCCTCACCATGAACCATGTTGTCCCCTGGAAGACGTGTCCGAAACACAGTTGTCTCCGGTTGCAGTCGGAGACTACATATCAGGAGGGAAAAAAACACACAGACACAATTAATCGTCGATCCCCAAGAAAATATGGGAAAATATGGGAAGTGGGGGGGAAGACAAAAACCCAGAAAATATGGGAAAATATTGGGCATATTTTTATTTGTGTGTATTTATTTGTGTGTCCTGGGGCCCCTTGAACATAGTGTCGGCCGCCGGGCGCCTTCGGAACACAAAGTAGCAAAAACAGCGCAAATTTGCCTCCCGCCGCGAGCTCTCCGCAGCGCGAGGGGGGTCTGGGAGGGCCGCCGCGGTGCGAGGAGGCCGCCCGAGAACCCCCCCGCCTCAAACGCTGCCCCTGCGCCTCCTCGTCGCCGCAGCGCCCGCCGGGCGGCCGGCGGTGGCCCGGCGGGGCGGGCTCAGGCCCACCTCGGGGAGCAGCGACGGCACGCCGCCGCGGGGGAGCCACGACGGGAGGCGACTGCTGCAGAAGCGCCCCCAGACATGATCGCGCCGTAAAAAAAAGCAGGACGGGAGGTTTTGGGCCATGTTCGGCCCTGGGGGAACTTGCGGGGACGCCGTCCTGAAAAAAACAAGACGTCGCATGTCTGGGCCAGGCCCTCGGACACCACGCGAATGATCATCGTTTATCCGATCCCCATCCCCAGCGGCGTGGCCTGGGCCCCACTGGTCGATTTACCCCCCATTGATGGGCATATAGGCCGTTCCCTTCGAGCTTCGAGGGGTGTATCCCCAGCTGGGGGGTAATTTGGTGGGAGTCTCGAAGGGTATGGGATGGGGGTCGGCTAAACGATACTGAGCGAACGAGCAACACGCTGACGGGCTAACCATGGCAGCGAGCTCACGATCCGCGATGCTGCAGCCTGCTGAACATAATATTACCGTGCGCGCGCAACAGCCCGCCAAGCCCCGGGACTGGCGCGCCTTCGATTCAGCAGAGTGCTGCGCCTCTGCTTCGAGACTGCGGCTACGATCCCAGACCCCCGACGTAATGATTTTTTCATTACGTCGACCCCCAGAGGTCCCGACCCTTTCCCCATGACCGGCTTTGCATCCTGAGTCGTTTTTTGACGCTCCCGAGGCCCGGTGAGGGCCCCCGGAGGCCGAAAATTAGGAAAAACATCCCGTCATGATTTTTTCATTACTCGAGGGGGTCTGGGATCTCCGCTGTCCCCTCGACCTGCACCAGTCGCACCTGCCGCTCGACAGGTGCCGCGCCGCCGCGGCCGCGCCGCCGCGGCCGCTGCCGAGGCCGCAGCGGCGGCCACGCCGCGGCGGCACCTGCCGAGCGGCAGGTGCCACCGGTGCAGCTCGAGGCTCGCCGCCTCCCCCCCGACCCAGACCCCCTCGAGTAATGAAAAAATCATGACGGGATGTTTTTCCTAATTTTCGGCCTCCGGGGACCCTCCCCGGGCCTCGGGAGCGTCAAAAAACGATTCAGGATGCAAAGCCGGTCATGGGGAAAGGGTCCAGACCTGTGGGGGTCGACATAATGAAAAAATCATTACGTCGGGGGTCTGGGACCACACCGCGCACCGGCGGCCCACGGCGCTCAGGCTCGTGGCCGACGTGCTCCGCGCGCTCACCCGCGCCCCGCGCCGGCGCGGGCCGCAGCTGGCAGCCGGCGCGCGGGAGCAGCCCGCGAAGCCCGCGCGGGCCTCCGACGGCTCACGCCGGTGCCGCGCGTGCGGCTCCTCCCCAGACCCCCTCGCGTTGTGAAAAAATCACGACGGGAGGTTTTCCCCTATTTTCGGCCTCCGGGGGCCCTTACCGGGCCTCGGGACCGTCAAAAAACGACCCAGGATGCAAAACCGGTCCCGGGGATGGAGTCCAGACCTCTGGGGGTCGACGTCGTGAAAAAATCACGACGTCGGGGGTCTGGGTCGGCGGCTGGCGGCGGCTCCGCAAGAAGGCGCTGCGCGCCGGCCGCCGGCTTGCCAGCCGCCCCGGCGTCGTCCTGTCCAGATCGTCCGCGACGGGGAGTTGTCGGTAAGAGATATCCGGCGCACCAAATTTCGGTCGCGATCGGAGGGGGTCGAAACGAAGAGACGGCGCGTAGGGGTCCAAGCAAGGGTCCGACGACGTCGACGGCTCGGAATCGATACCAAAATTCGCGACTGGAGGCCGAATTTTGGTCGCGGCTGTGTCGTTACCAAGAACTGCCGGTAACGGATGATCTGGGTTGGGAGAAACCGAAAGATACCGATACCGCTACCACGGACCTCTCCCGGGGCGCGCTCTTACCAGAACATCGAAGCGAATCCAGCCCTGGCGACGGCAGCCTCCCAGGAGGCCCGAACCAAGAACGGAACGAGTGGAAAGGATTACAGGAGGCATCGGCCGTTTCCTCTCCTGGGTCCTTGAGGAAGAGCGGGTGCAGTGCTGGCGACTGCGCCCGAGACGACGCTGCGCGGGCGCTGTCTGGCGGCGTCCACACGGGCTTCTGCCGCGCGAGCTCCGGGCTCGCACGCGGCACCCACGGCCTCTTGGCCTCGGGCCTGCTGACGTACGAGGTGTCCTCGGGCGTCGCGCAATGGGGGGCGATGCGTGGGGGGCCAGCAAGGCGGGCAGAGAAGGGGTACGTATAGGGTCCCTAAAAGAGCCCTTGAGGGCACAGGAGGAGGCCTTCAGGGCCCAGAGAGAGAGAGAGAGCACCTTTCTTCCCCCTTTCTATCGCCCCCCATTGAGCCCAGTGTCCATGAAGACGGCGGTTCCTGGGATCAGCTTGAGCAGCGCCCCGCGCTGCATCCTCACATCCTTGGAAGAACAGGGAACAGCATGAACAAAAATGTTCGGCGGTCCGCGCGGAATTGTTGGAACGTCGCTGGACCCCCCGGCAGACCCAAGAAATCCGCGCGCAACGCCGACAATTCATGCGTATTCAATATAATCTTCATTTTTGCATTCTCGGTACCACTCGTATTACAAATGCTGTTGTTGATCGGATTTCACATACTAGTGCGATCATAAGTTGCACGATTTTCCCATTCGTATGATTAATGTGAGTAGTAGTAGTAGTAGTAGTAGTAGTAGTAGTAGCAGCAGCAGCAGCAGCAGCAGTAGTAGTAGTAGTAGTAGTAGTAGTAGTCGTAGTACTAGTAATAGTACTAGTAGTAGTAGTAGTAGTAGTAGTAGTAGTAGTAGTAGTAGTAGTAGTAGTCGTAGTCGTAGTAGTAGTAGTAGTAGTAGTCGTCGAAGTATTAGTAATAGTAACAGGGCTCAACCTGAACAGTGCTGTCTGTTCACTTGTCGGTTTCGTTTGAAAACGAAGCTCGAGCGAAAACGCCGGCCGGCGTCGCGCGGGCCGTTCTGGAACAAAACAGCGGGTGAACAAACGGACGCCCCCGAGCAGCCGAAACGAAACGCATAACAGAACGGTAGCACGGCCGCGGGCCACAAACAAAACGGAAAAAACTAAACGAGCGAGCGCCAAGGAACAACGACGACGACGACAAGTCAAGTGAAGGTTTCAGCAGCGAGAGCGCGAGTAACAATTTAGGCGGAGATCTACATGAAAATTACATCCGCGAGGGAGCGAATGACGATTTAGGTGGAGATCCCAGCACAACACCCCAGCACACGCTCGCACAACACGACCCCCAGCACAACCCCCCTCCGCACGACCCACCTCCGCAAAATCCACCAGCACACACACACCCAGCGCTACCCCCAACGCAAACCTCCAGCGCAATCACCCAGCACAAACCCCAAGCACAACCCCCCCCCCCCAGCACAACTCCTCAGCACAACCCCCCCAGCACGACCCCCCAGCAAAACCCCCTAGCACAACCCCCTGGCACACCCCCCTGGCACAACCCCGCCCCCAGCACAACCCCCTAGCACAACCCCCTGGCACAACCCCCTGGCACAACCCCCCCCAGCACAACCCCCCGGCACAACCTCCCAGCACAACCCCCCAGCACAATCCTCCAGCACAACCCCCCAACAAACCCCTCCAGCACAACTCCCAGCACAACCCGCTGGTACAACCCCCCAGCACAACCCCCCGCACAACCCCCCAGCACAACCCCCCCAGCACAACCCCCGGCACACACACCCAGCACATCCCCCCAGCTCACCCCCCGGCACAACCTGCCAGCACAACCCCTAGAGAGGGCAATTTAGAGTCTGGAGGTTGTGCTGGAGGTTGTGCTGGAGGTTGTGCTGGAGGTTGTGAAGGAGGTGTGCTGGAGGTTGTGCGGGAGGTTGTGCTGGA
Organism: Prorocentrum cordatum; assembly: GCA_963575745.1. NCBI lineage: Eukaryota > Dinophyceae > Prorocentrales > Prorocentraceae > Prorocentrum > Prorocentrum cordatum. The sequence continues at coordinate 220,825 of CAUYUJ010017186.1, read as the reverse complement.
GGTTGTGCTGGAGGTCGTGCTGGAGGTTGTGCTGGAGGTTGTGATGTGAGATTGTGCTGGAGGTTGTGATGGAGGTTGTGCTGGCGGTTGTGCTGGAGTTGTGCGGGAGGTTGTGCTGGAGGTTGTGCTGGAGGTTGTGCTGGAGGTTGTGCTGGAGGTTGTGCGGGAGGTTGTGTGCTGGAGGTTGTGCTGGAGTTTGTGCTGGAGGTTGTGCTGGAGGTTGGAGGTTGTGCTGGAGGTTGTGATTGTGCTGGAGGTTTGCTGAGGTTGTGCTGGCAGGTTGCGCTGGAGGTTGTGCTGGAGGTTGTGCTGGAGTTGTGCGGGAGGTTGTGCTGGAGATTGTGCTGGAGGTTGTGCTGGAGGTTGTGCTGGAGGTTGTCTGGCGTTGCGTGGGGTTGTGCGGGAGGTTGTGCTGGAGGTTTAGCTGGAGGTTGCGCTGGAGGTTGTGCCGGAGGTTGTGCTGGAGGTTGTGCTGGAGGTTGTGCTGGAGGTTGTGCTGGAGGGTGTGCTGGAGGTTGTGCTGGAAGTTGTGCTGGAGGTTGTGCAGGAGATTGTGCTGGAGGTTGTGCGGGAAGTTGCGCTGGAGGTTGCGCTGGAGGTTGCGCTGGAGGTTGTGCTGATGGTTGCGCGGGAGGTTGTTCTGGAGTCTGTGCTGGGCGTTGTGCTGGGGTCCGGGAGGTTGTGCTGGGGGTTGTGCTGGAGGTTGTGCTGGAGGTCGCGCTGGAGGTTTTGCTGGAGGTTGTGCTGGAGGTTGTGCTGGGGGTTGTGCTGGAAGTTGTGCTGGAGGGTGTACTGGGGGTCTTGCTGGCGGTTGTGCTGGAGGTTGTGATGGAGGTTGTGCTGGAGGTCGCGCTGGAAGGCGCGCTGGAGGTCGTGCCGGAGGTTGCGCTGGAGGTTGTGCTGGAGGTTGTGCGGGAGGTGGTGCTGGAGGTTGTGCTGGAGGTTGTGCTGGAGGTTGTGCTGGAGGTTGTGCTGGAGGTTGTGCTGGTGCTGGAGGTTGTGCGGAAGGTTGTGCTGGAGGTTGTGCTGGCGGTTGTGCTGGAGGTTGTGCTGGAGATTGTGCTGGAGGTTGTGCTGGGGGTTGTGCTGGAGGTTGTGCCGGAGGTTGCGCTGGGGGTCGCGCTGGAGGTTGTGCTGGAAGTTGTGCTGGAGGTTGTGCTGGAGGTTGTGCCGGGGGTTGCGCTGGAGATTGTGCTGGAAGTTGCGCGGGAGGTTGTTCTGGAAGTTGTGCTGGAGGTTGCACTGGAGGTCGCGCATGAGGTTGTGCTGGAAGTTGTGCGGGAGGTTGCGCTGGAGGTTCTGCTGGAGGTGGTGCTGGAGGTTGTGCTGGAGGTTGTGCTGGAGGTCGTACTGGAGGTCGTGCCGGAGGTTGTGCTGGAGGTTGCGCTGGAGGTTGCGCCAGAGGTTGCGCTGGAGGTTGTGCTGGAGGTTGTGCTGGAGGTTGCGCGGGAGGTTGTGATGGAGGCTGTGCTGGAGGTCGTGCTGGAGGTCGTGCCAGAGGTCGCGCTGGAGGTCGTGCTGGATGCGTTGTGCTGGAGGTTGGGCCGGAATGCGCGCTGGAGGTCAGGCCGGAGGTTGCGCCGTAGAAAGTTCGGCCTCCAGCGCAAAGGCGGCCTCCAAGACGGCCCCCAAGACAGCCAAGGCGACGCCAAGATGGCCCACGACGGCTCAAGAGGCCCCCAAGACGGCCTCAGGACGGCCCAGGAAGCCCCCAAGACAGCCCAATACGGCCGAAGAGAGCTCCGAGAGGCCCTCGATGAGTGCCAGGGGAGGCAGCAAACAGCGCTTGTCCTGAAAATCCGGAAAGATTGTGAAGTTTCCGCCTGTTCGGGTTTCGGGCCGATCAAGACGGCCCAAGAGGCCTCCAAGACAGTTCCACGATATACCACATGTGTATGTACAACTATGCAAACAAGCTGTTTACGACCAGTGCGCCCTCGATGCATGCGACTTCCGGCACGACCCCTCAGCGCAACCTCCCAACGAAACCACTCAGCGCAACCCGTCAGCACAACCCCCAACACAACCGCCCAACTGGCGATCTAAACAGCGACAGCGCGAGTGCAGATTTTGGTGAAGATGTTGGCGAATGTTTATGCGGCGAGTGGCGCGCTTAATCAGCACAACCACTGGCGCAACTATCAGCACCACTACAACCATCAGCGCCAGCACAACCACCGGCACATCAGCCCGACCACGGTTGCAACGGAATCGCAGAGCGACGGGTCGTAATATGTCGTAATAGCAGCGATTTTGCTTGAGCGAAATCGGTTTGAACCAAAATGTCAACGGACCTCCCCCCCCCCTTCCCCCCCGGACGCGCGCCGGGTTGCGCGGGGCGGCGCGGTGGCGCGACGGGGTCGTCGACGCCCTCGACGTCTTCGCCGCCCTCGTCGCGCTCCGCCTGCGAATGGCGGGCCGCGTCGGCGCAGGCGCTTGCTCCTCCTCCTCCCGGCCATCCTCCTCGACCCCGCCCTCGTCTTCGTCCTCGTCGACGTCCTCCTTCGCTTCCTCCGACCCCCCCCCTTCCGCCCCCTCCTGGGGCGCGACGGTTTCCCCGGCCCTTCTTTCCTCCGCGTGCCCCCCCCCACTTTCCTGAACAAGGCAACTCGTCTGGGCATCGTTGCTGACTGGCCAAATGAGGCCACGTTTTTGGTCGCGGCCGCAGGCGAGAGCGCACGCGGCGAGGCGCGAGTCCGGGGCGCGGGCCTACTAAGCCAAAGCTCGCGCCGAAGGAGGAGAAAAGGAAAGGAAAGGAAAAATAGGAGGGGAGGTAGGCGTCAACAACGGCAACGGCAGGCGTCAACAACGGCAACGGCAGCGGCTGCAGAAACCTCGCGGGAAACCTCGAACACGTAGGAAACAAAATCAGCAACGCCACCCAGGCAGGGGGCAGGGGGGGCAGGGGGGATGAGGAGGGCGAAAGGCCACGCAGGGAGGGGGATCAGGAGGAAGAGGAGGAGGAATGACGTAGTACAAAATAGCTGGCGAACGACTGATCCTTTCTCCGCGCCTCGGGAAAACGACTCAATCTCGCGGCCCGCCCGACGGCTCGTCGCTCCGGAGAGGCGGGCCGATGGCGCTGGCGCTCAGCACAGAACGCAATGCAAGCGCGGGGGCGCCACTGAACGTTTCGGTCCTAGCGTGCTGAGCACAGCTGAGGGGGTTGACCCTACAGGGAGTTCGAAAAAACAACGACAACTCAAATTCAACAAATGTTGCAGTCTAAGTTATCGCGCGAAGATCGCAGCCCCGGAGCGGGGCAGAAAACGAAACGAAGAATTTCGAAAACGAGAACCAGACCCGCGACGCGGCACGAAACAAAACTCAGTTTCGCATGGAAGTTGCGGTGGGGGGGGGTTCGGTGGGGGGTTTTGCTGGCCGGAGGTGGTTGCTGGGGGGTGTGCTGGGGGCGGGTGTTGGCGGGGGGGGTTGTGCTGGGGGTTGGTGAAGGGTTGCTCGCTGCTGGGGGGTTGTGCTGGGGGATTGCGGTGGGGTTAGTGCTGGGGTTCGTGCTGGAGGGTTGTGGTGAGGGTTGTGCCGGGTTGGGTGCGATGGGGGCTCGTGCCGTGGGGTGGTAGTGCTGGAGGTGTTGTGCTCGGGGGTTGGCTGGGAGGTTGTGCTGGGGCGGCGGCGGGGGGGGGCGCCGGGGAGAGGGGGGGGGGGGCTGCTGTGGGGCTTGGGGGTTTTGCGCCTGGGGGGATTTGATTTGTGACGCGATGGGGGGGGGGCTGGCTGAGGGTTGTGCGGGGGGTTGTTCACGGGGCGGGGGGTGCGCTGGGGGTTGCGATGGGGGTTTGGGCTGGAGGTTGCGCTTGGGGAGGGGAGGGGGGGGGGGGGGGTTCTTGGGAAATGCGCTTTGGGGGGGTTTTGTGCTGCGAGGGAGTGAGGGGGGGGTGGGGCCTGTGCTGGGGGGATTGTGCGAGGGAGGTCTGTGATGGGGGGTTTGACGCTGGAAGGCTGTGCTGGCGGGTTAGCGCTGGGGGATTTGCGTTGGGGGTTGCGACGGGGGTGGGCTGGGGGGGGGGGGCGTGGAGGTTTGATGCTGGGGGCGTCACACGGGGCGTGTGTGCTGAGGGGGTTGTGCTGGGGGGATTGGGGGATGATTGTGCCAGGGGGGTGTGATGGGGTTGGTGTGGGGGGTTGTGTAGGGGGTTGGTGCTGGGTTGTGTGCCAGGGGGTCGTGCCTGGGGTGTTTGTGTCTCCACTGGATCTTCGCCGGTTACAGCTGGCGGTCGTGCTGGGGAGGGGCGCGCTGGGGGGGTCGTGCCTGCGGAAGAGTGAGGGGGGGGGGGGGGGGGCTGCGCTGGGAGGTCGTTATGGGCGGTTATGCTGGGGGTCTGTGGCGGGGGGTTGTGCTGGGGGTTATGCTGGGGGGTTGTGCGTGGTCGTGGTGGTGGGGGGGGGGGGGCCGTGCTGGGCGGTTATGCTGGGGGTCCGTGCTGGGGGTTTGTGCTGGTGGTTGTGCTGGGGGGAGCGTGCTGTGGGCTTGTGGTGGGGGGCTGTGCTGGGGGGTTGTGGTGGGGGATTGTGCTGGGGGGTTGTGCTGGGGCGTTGCCTGGGGGGTTGTGCTGGGAGGTGGTGCTGGGGGATTGTGCTGCGGGGATGCACTGGGGGTTGTCGTGGGGTATCTACAACTATACAGACAAGCTGTTTACGACACGTGTGCCCTCGATGCATGTCACTTCCGGCGTCAAGGCCCTGTGGGCAGGGCCCGCCTGTCCACGCCCTTCGGCCGAGGGCGTGGACAGGCGGGCCCTGCGCGCAGGGCCTGACGCCGAGACCACCCGAAGCCAACGGCCACGGCGTCCCAACCCTGGCCAGGGGAGGGGGCGCCTTGAGCCAAGATGATTACAGAGGTCCCTGGTCCAGGGGCCCCACCCACGCACGCGCGCACGCGCGCGCATGCACGCATGCGCGCGCACGCGCATATTTACACGCCTGCCACCCTGGAGGGGCATCGTTTTCGTCGGAGGCCGTGGTAGAAGTGCCGGGCGATCACGAAGAAAAAGCACATCGATCGGCAGCCCGCCGAGCGCGCCGAGACGCAAACGTGGGCGGTCAAAACTGCAGGCGTGCTCTGCCCCCGACGGCGCCCCGCGCATCGGGCAGCGCGCCGCGCTAGGAGGGCGAGCGGCAGGCGCTGTCGGACGCCACCACCCGGTTGCCCATCAGACTGCAAGCAACATGACCGCGGACATCCCCGCCTCCGCCTCCGTCTCTCCCGGCTGCTGCTCCTGCTCCTCCTCCTTCCTCCTCTCGGAGATCTTCCCAGAATCGGTTCAGACCCCTCCCGGGGGCCCAGGCGCACCATTTTGCCGAGGTGCATCCAGCCGTGGTGACGAGGGGGCCCCCCGAAGGCCAGCTACTGGCGTCTGGAGGTTATGCTGGAGGTTGCGCTCGTGGTTTCGCTGGAGGTTGTGCTGGCGGTTGTGCTGGTGGTTGTGATGGAGGGCGCGCAGGAAGCGTTGCTCCGTTCTCCCCTCCCCTTCCCCCTGGCGTTGGATCTGCTCTTCCCCGGGCCACGGGGCGGCGAACAGCTGCTGCGGAGCTTCAGAGCGAACAGCCGACGCGCCATCCGCGCGGCAGGCCTGGGGCGCCACCCTTTGCCGCTCTTGCGCGGCGGGGTCCGCCGAGGAGGGGGCAGCTGGGCAAAGCGTCTGGCACAAACGCTTTGCGCTGCGCGAAACCTCCTTCGCCCCGCGCGCCGAGCACCTCAGCGCGCCGTCGCCGCGGGCCAGGCGGCCCGCGGCGTGCTTGGGCAAAGACCTCGCCCACGCTTCGTTGAAAGCGGGCGCCGCCCCCGCTGGCGGCCCCGGGGGCGGCCGCGGCGGAGGCGCCGCCGCCGCCGCCAGTGGCTCCGGCGCGGGGGCTGGCGCGGGGGCCAGCGCAGGGGCCGGCGCAGGGGCAGGCCCTTGAGACCGCTTGCCTGTCAACCTCCGGCGCGCGGCGCGAGCCAGCGTCGAGAGCGGCCCCCGCTCTACGGCGGCGAGCGCAACCCGGGCAGCTCGGGGGGCCTTCTTCGCCCGGGCAGAGCGGGGGGGCACCTGGCGGGCCGCGCGGCCCGCCGCGGCCGACGACGCAGCGAAGGGGTGCGCGACAGCGGCTCTCTCTGCGGTCGATGAAATCGCTCAGCGGCACCACTGGCGACTTCACCGAAAAAGGCATGAAGGAGTCGCGATGGCACTCCTGCTTTCTGCCGCCAACCATGCAGAGAGCACAGCTGAGATCGTGGAGATCCCACTGGGGCGAGGAGCGGCGGCCGAGGGCCCGGGGAACGCCGGCCACTGCCCGCGACGCGTCGGACCACCGGACTAACGAGACGGCCTTTGCAGTTGATCTCGCCCCGGGCAGGCGCTTGCACAGCCGCGACCAATCCTGGGCACCTACCGGCAGAGGCTGCGCAGCGCCGAACACGCCCGCCAGGATAGCAACTGCCATGAACAGACGAAAGCGTTGGTAGGGGGCGCTGTCACCTAAGGCACATATATCCCTCGCTAGACTTGCGTCTTGCTCCGAGTTCGTCCACAAGCCGGGATCGATGGGCGCCAGGTGCGCCGCGCATTTTCAACGCGCTGCCACTCCAACTGCCCGGCCGCCGACCTCAGGGCGGGCAGCCCTGCGATGCAAGGCAGATTTGCACCCCGGGTGAACTTCGCACCTGGAAAGTTCCGCCGAAAGAAGTCTGCCAGCCCCAGCGCGGCGCACCGGGAACACATCAAATCCTACCAGCCCTCTGGGTTGAGAGGCTTGGGGCGTTTCCATTGAAAGATAACGGCCGCCCCCCTCTCTGCCTCCTGACTCCCCCGATCGCCCCGCCTCGCTCGGGCGTTATTTCTGGGCGGGCTGGCGGGCGCGCGCGAAGCGTCAATATTGGGCGCAAGTATCTCGGATGCCGCCGCGCACGTCGCCCCCCGGCGATGCGCGAAGCGAAGCAGTCGCAGCCATTGGAGCGCATCTGCTTTAGGAACGCCCACTTGGAGCACGGCCGCTACGCAGGTGCGATGCGCATCCGCGCCCCCCCGGAGCCGCGCCCGCGCTGCGCGGGGTGCCACGGGGGGCCCGATCATATCATGCTGGCAATGGCCCTGACTGGTTGCATTCAAAAACTCCATGGTCCCCCGCGAGAACGCGCACGCACCGGGGCTCTCGTGATCGCATCCCATCCAGAAGAGGTGGCACTCTGCATCAATGCGCGCGATCGTATCCCACGCCGACATCCACGGGGCAACGGCGAACTTCGTCGCCTCCTCAGACGGCCGCCCCGGCGGCGCGTCCGCGGCGGCAACTGGCGGCGGCCCCGCCTCTGGAAAGCTAAGAAGTCAGCGCTCCAGGACCGTCGGGGATCCTCTGAGAAGGGCGAGTTGAGACACTGGACGCTGGAAATCCTTTCAAAATCGGCCCCCGGACCCCACCCGGGGCCCAGACGCACCAATTTTCCGAGCCGCGCTGGAGGTGGTGCTGGAGGTTGTGCTGGAGGTTGTGCTGGAGGTGGCGCTGGGGGTTGGGTGGGAGGTTGCGCTGGAGGTTGTGATGGAGGTTGTGCTGATGGTTGCGCCGGAGGGTGTGCTAGAGGTTGTGCCGGAGGTTGTGCTGGAGCTTGCGACGGAGGTTGTGATGGAGGTTGCGCTGGAGGTTGCGCTGGAGGTTGTGCCGGAGGTTGCGCTAGAGGTTGCGATGGTTGTCGCGCTGGTGATGGTGCTGGAGGTTGTGCTGGAGGTTGTGCGGTTGGTTGTGCCAGAGGTTGTGCTGGAGGTTGTGCTGGAAGTTGTGCTGGAGCTTGTGCTGGGGACTGCGGAGGATATCGTGATGGCGCCTGTGTTGGAGGTTGGTATGGAGGTTGTGCTGGAGCTTGCGATGGTTTTTTGTGATGGAGTTCGTGCTGGAGGTTGGGCAGGAGGACCTGCTGGCGGTTGTGCTGGAGGTTGTGCTGGAGGTTGCGCTGGAGGTTGTGCTGGAGGTTGTGCTGGAGGCTGTGCTGGAGGTTGGCAGGAGGTTCCGCTGGCGGTTGTGCTGTTGGTCGTGTCCGTGGTTGTGCTGGAGATTGCGCTGGAGGTTGTCCGGTTGGTTGTGCTATTGGTTGTGCTGGTGGTGGTGCTGGAAGTTGCGCTGGAGGTTGTGCTGGATGTTGTGCTGGTGGTTGCGCTGGAGGTTGTGCTGGTGGTTGTGCTGGAGGTGGTGATGGTAGTGGTGCTGGTGGTGGCGCTGGAGGTTGTGCTGGAGGCTGTGCTGTTGGTTGTGCTGGAGTTTGTGCTGTTGGTTGTGCTGGGGGCTGTGCTGGAGGTTGTACTGGAAGTTGGGTGGGAGGTTGCGCTGGGGTGCGTGCTGGAGGTTGTGCTGGAGCTTGCGATGGTTTGTTGTGATGGAAGTTGAGTTGGAGGTGGTGCTGGTGGTTGCGCTGGAGGTTGCGATGGAGGTTGCGCTGGAGGTTGTGCTGGGGGTTGCGCCAGAAGATGCGCTGGAGGTTGCGCTGGAGGTGTTGGAGAAGGTTGCGCTGGAGGTTGTGCTGGAGGTCGTGCTGGAGGTTGTGCTGGTCTGTCGTGCTGGAGGTTGCGTTGGACGTTGCGCCGGCGATTGCGCTGGAGATTTCAGGCGCCCCTCATAAAAACAACTCGCCTGAGGAAACGGGCCCAGGACCCCGCGGCTTCTCCGAGGGCCGGCAAGCTTTTCATCCTGCTGCGGCATTTGACAGTCTCCGCGCCGGGGATAAACCCCGGAGGGCCAAAATGCATCCTGGCGCGGTTTTTGGCGGTCTCGGCGCGCGGGATGGGCCCTGGAAGGCCGAAAAAGAAGATTATCCCGGCAAAGCAACCTAACAGCCATGTGTAGGAGCATCTCTGGGTCGAACAGCATCTCGACGAAAAGGCAGCGACAAAAAAGGTGACGTCGACGATGGCGGTGGCGGCGGCGACGGCGGCGGCGCCCCCCCCGCCGCCATCCGCAGAGGTGGCTCGTCCGGGGCAGCCGGCCGCCCTCCCCTCCTGCTCGTCCTCCTCCTCCTCCTCCTCCTGCTCGTCCTCGTGCTCCTCCTGCTCGTCCTCTTTCTCCTGCTCCTCCTCCTCCTCCTCCTCCTCCTCCTCCTCCTCCTCCTCTTCCTCATTTTTCTCCTGCTCCTCCTCTTCCTCCTGCTCGTCCTCGTTCTCGTCCTCCTCGTCTTGCTCGTCCTCCTCCTCCTGGTGCTCTCTCCTCCTCCTCCTCCTCCTCCTCCTCCTCCTCCTCCTTCCTCCTCCGTCCTCCTCTCCTCCTCCTCCTCCTGTGGTCCTCGGTCTCCTCCTCGCTGGTATGTCCCTCCCTCCCCTCCTCCTCCTCGTTCCTCCTCCTCCTCCTCCTCCTCCTCCTCCCTCCTCGTCCTCCTCCTCCTCTTCCTCCTCCTCCTCCTCCTCCTCCTCCTCCTCCTCTCCTCCTCCTCCTCCCCCCTCCTCTTGGTGGTCCTCCCCCTCCCCTCCTCCTCCTCCTCCTCCGCCTCCTCCTCCTCTTCCTGGTCGCTCCTCGTTCTCGTCCTCTCGTCCTTGCTCGTCCTCCTCCTCCTAGTGTTCTCTCCTCCTCCTCTCCTCCTCACTCCTCCTCCTCCTCCTCCTCCTCCTCCTCCTCCTCCTCCTCCTCCCTCCTCCTCCTCCTCCTGGTGTCCTCGTTCTCGCGCTCCTCCTGTGCCTCGCGTCCCCCCCCCACCCCTCCTCCTCCTCCTCTCAGAGTCCTCCTCCTCCTCCTCCTCCTCCTCCTCCTCCTCCTCCTCCTCCTCCTCCCTCATCCTCCCTCCTCCTCCCTCCTCCTCCCTCCTCCTCCTCCCTCCTCCTCCTCCTCCTCCTCCTCCTCCTCCTCCTCCTCCTCCTCATCCTCCTCATCCTCCTCCTCCTGGTAGTCCTCCCCCTCCCCTCCTCCTCCTCCTCCTCCTCTTCCTGGTCGTCCTCCTCCTCCTGGTCGTCCTCCTCCTCCTGCTCGTCCTCCTCCTCCTCCTGCTCGTCCTTCTTCTCCTGCTCCTCCTGCTCCTCGTCCTGCTCCTGCTCGTCCTCGTCCTCCTGGTCTTGCTCGTCCTCCTCCTCGTCGTGCTCTTGCCCCTGCTGGAAATGTGGCCCAGGAATGGGAGTTCTGGGAAGTCGAAGAGCACGAAGTTGCCTACAGTTGTCTACGGGCATTCAAATTGTGGCCCGGGAATGGAGTTCTGGGAACTCGAAGAGCACGAAGTGGCCTACAGTTGGCTCCGGGCATTCAAAATGTGGCCCGGGAATGAAGTTCTGGGGACTCGAAGACCACGAAGTGGCCTACAGTTGGCTCCGGGCATTCAAAATGTGGCCCGGGAATGGAATTCTGGGGACTCGAAGAGCACGAAGTGGCCTACAGTTGGCTCCGGGGGGCCATTCAAAAAATGTCGGCCCGGGGGGGGGGGGAAAGGGGGGGGGGGGGGGGGGTGAAGGGAGTTCTGGGAAGTCGAAGAGCACGAAGTGGCCTACAGTTGGCTCCGGGCATTCAGAATGTGGCCCGGGAGTGGAGTTCTGGGAGGTCGAAGAGCACGAAGTGTGTGACTGTTGGCTTAAAACGACTTCTGCGGCACCCTGTCCGGCACCCGCCCAAACCCCCCTGTGGGAAGGTTTAGCTGCTGCTACTCTTTTGACACCACTAGAAAACTTATCCTCTCCGAACGCTGTTAGGTAATTAATCCCGGCAAAGCAACCTAACAGCGATGTTATCCCGGCAAAGCAACCTAACAGCGCTGTGTAGGAGCATATCTGGAAGCATTCCCCTTAAGATTCAGATGAGAATCCAGTTGTAGAATTCTGCTGTTCTCGCAGTCGTAGTCGCATTCGCGATGACAGTCGCAGTGGCAACGGCAGTCACAGACACAGCCTCAACCTCAGCCTGCCTCAGCCTCAGCCTCAGCCTGCCTCAGCATCAGCCTGCCTCAGCCTCAGCCTCAGCCTGCTTCAGCCTCAGCCTCAGTCTGCCTTCAGCCCCGGCGTCAGCCTCAGGCTGCCTCAGCCTCAGCCTGCATCAGCCTCAGCCTCAGCCTCAGCCTGCCTCAGCATCAGCCTGCCTCAGCCTCAGCCTCAGCCTGCCTCAGCATTCAAAATGTGGCCCGGGAATGGAGTTCTGGGAACTCGAAGAACACGAAGTGGCCTACAGATGGCCCCGGGCATTCAAAATCATGCCCAGGAACGGAGTTCTTCTGGGAACTCGAAGACCACGAAGTGGCCTACAGTTGGCTCCGGGCATTCAAAATCTGGCCCGGGAATGGAGTTCTGGGAACTCGAAGACCACGAAGTGGCCTACAGTTGGCTCCGGGCATCCAAAATCTGGCCCGGGAATGGAGTTCTGGGAACTCGAAGAGCACGAAGTGGCCTACAACTGGCTCCGGGCATTCAAAATGTTGCCCGGGAGTGGAGTTCTGGGGACTCGAAGACCACGAAGTGGCCTACAGTTGGCTACGGGCATTCAAAATGTTGCCCGGGAATGGAGTTCTGGGAAGTCGAAGACCACGAAGTGGCCTATAGTTGGCTCCGGGCATTCAGAATGTGGCCCGGGAATGGAGTTCTGGGAGGTCGAAGAGCACGAAGTGTGTGACTGTTGGCTTAAAACAACTTCTGCGGCACCCTGTCCGGCACCCGCCCAGACCCCCTTGTGGAGTCATCTGCTGCTCTCTTTTGACCCTACTAGAAACCTATCAGAACAAGCTGTTAGGTAAAAGGAAAAGCATCCAGAACCCGTTTCCTCCACTAGTTTTTCTCTATGCCGACTCGGCCTGGTTTGGCAGTTCCAGAGGTTGGATCGTCTGCGGCACGCCTGCGGTGGGCCTCTCGGCCTCCTCGCGGGCCCCCCTCTCGGCCGTCTCCACGGCTCTCGCCTCGGCCTCCTGCTGGGCCGTCTCCATGGCTCTCGCCTCGGCCCTCCGCTCGGCCTCCTCGCAGGCCCTCCTCTCGGCCTCCCCCTCGGCTCCCGCCGCGGCCTCGCGGGCCCGTCCGCTCGGCCCCCATCGCGGGCCCTCCTCTCGTCGGCCTCCTTGGCTCTCGCCTCGGCCTCGCGCTGGGCCTTCCGCTCGGCCTCCTCCCGGGCTCTCCTCTCGTTCTCCTCCTTGGCTCTCGCCTCGGCCCCCCGGGCCCCCCTCCCGGCCTCCTCCATGGCCTCGCGTTGGGCCTTCCGCTCGGCCATCTCCTGGGCTCTCCTCTCGTTTTCCTCCTCGGCTCTCGCCTCGGCCCCCTGGGCCCTCCGCTCGGCCCCCTCGCAGGCCCTCCTCTCGGCCTCCTCCTCGGCTCTCGCCTCGGCCTCCTGGCCCCCCCGCTCGGCCTCCTCGCAGGCCCTCCTCTCGGCCTCCTCCTTGGCCCCCGCCTCGGCCTCCTGCGCCCTCCTCTCGGCCTCCTCGCGGGCCCTCCTCTCGCCCTCCTCCTCGGATCTCGCCTCGGCCCCCCGGGCCATCCTCCCGGCCTCCTCCATGGCCTCGCGCTGCGCCTTCCGCTCGGCCATCTCCTGGGCTCTCCTTTCGTTTTCCTCCTCGGCTCTCGCCTCGGCCCCCCTTGCCCTGCGCTCGGCCCCCTCGCAGGCGCCCCCCTCTCGGCCTCCTCCTTGGCTCTCGCCTCGGCCTCCTGGGCCCCCGTCATCGGCCTCCTCGCGGGCCCCCCTCTCGGCCTCCTCCTGGGCTCTCCTCTCGTTCTCCTCCTTGGCTCTCGCCTCGGCCTCGCGCTGGGCCTTCCGCTCGGCCTCCTCGTCGGCCCTCCTCTCGGCCCCCATCCTTGGCTCTCGCCTCGGCCTCCTGGGCCCTCCGCTCGGCCTCCTCGCAGGCCCTCCTCTCGTCCTCCTCCTTGGCTCTCGCCTCGGCCTCGCGTTGGGCCTTCCGCTCGGCTTCCCTCTGGGCCCCCCTCTCGTTCTCCCCCTTGGCTCTCGCCTAGGCCCCCCGGGCCCTCCGCTCGGCCTCCTCGTCGGCCCTCCTCTCGGCCTCTCCCTTGGCTCTCGCCTCGGCCCCCTGGGCCCTCCGCTCGGCCCCCTCGCAGGCCCTCCTCTCGTCCTCCTCCTGGCTCTCGCCTCGGCCTCGCGCTGGGCCTTCCGTTCGGCCTCCTCCTGGGCTCTCGCCTCGTCATCGGCGGCTCTCGTTTCGGCCTCCTGCTGGGCCTTGTCCTCGGCCTCCTCGCGGGCCCTCTTCGGGCGCCTCCAGCGGCGGCGGCCGGCCACCGCCCCCGCCGCCCCGGCTCTCGCTTCGGCCTCCTCGGCCTCGACGATGACGTGGAAGCCGAGCTGCCCCGACGCGCAACCTGTGGACGGAAGTAAGTGGTCGTAGATCCACGTGGCGAACACCGCGGCCGCCTCCTGGACGGGGGCCCCGACGCGCGCGGTGGTCATTCCGCCCGCCCTTCCGCCCTCCATGCCCCCTGCGCGTGTCTGCGGCAACGGTGAAACAGTCGCGGGACAAGATGGTGAATGCGTTGCCCGTGGCCTTGCCCGCAACGCGGACGTCGGAAGCCTTTCCGAACGGTCTCTTGTGGAATCGCACAAATTTTGGCATATAAATATTTGTATGACAGTCGTTTCTGGTCGTATTTTGCAAATGGGTGATCTCCCCAAAGATCGTTCGCCTACCTTCGGCGCAATGACGATCACTCCGCGAGGCGGGGTGATGGAGTGCATGAAATCCACGAACGCATCTTTGTCGATGGCCACGCGGGACTCCATCGACATCAGCCCCAAGCCGGCTCCGAACTCGTTCTCGATATAAGGCGCCAGTTGGGCCCCCTCGACATCGTCGGGGTTGCCCTATATGCAGCGCTGGTCCCACGCCAACACCCCCCGCTCCACAAATGGACGCCATAATGTCTCATCCCGCCACCTCCCTGGCACTTGCGCGCCAAATTGGTTGCTCTGATCCACCGCGCAGCAGGCGCAAGCAGATGGACCCATTTGCAGCGCTGCCCGCTCTGGAAACACATCGGATTGGCTCCATGGCAAATTGGCGAAGTCGACGCGAAGGGGCGCGTCCATGGAAGCCGCGGCGCTCGTGCTAGCGCTGACGCTTTGGCGCCAGACTTTCCGAAAGTAGGAGTTCCCAGCCAGACTTGGGACATCTGGATATGCCAGCCTGCGTTCAGAGGCCACCGTGGGTGCAAAGTGACGGATGGGCCGGACCCGCCCCCCAGGGCATTCGCGAAGGCCTCTATCTTACGCATGGTGGGCGGTTGCTTTTCAAAACCACGGTCTCGCGTGAATTGTACCTCCCAGGAGGGGGGACGGTGGAGGAAGAAGGGAGGTGACAAATGAGCAGGTGGAGGATGCAGGACGATGAGGCGGGGGAGGCACGAGGAGGTCGGAAGAGGCGCGAGGAGGTCGGAGGAGGTGGGAAGAAGTGGGAGGATGTGGCAGGAAGGAAAACATGTAGGATGTAGGAGGAGGTAAGAGGAGGTAGGAGGAGGTAGAAGGAGGAGGAGGAGGAGGAGGAGGAGGGAGGAGGAGGAGGAGGGATGAGGAGGAGGACGGAGGAGGAGGAGGAGGAGGAGAGAGGAGGAGGAGGACGGGGAGGAGGAGGAGGAAGAGGGAGGAGGAGGGAGGGAGGAGGAGGAGGAGGTAGGAAGGAGGAGGAGGAGGAGGAGGAGGAGGAGGAGGAGGAAAAAGGGAACGAGGATGAGGACGAGGACGGGGAGGGTTGTGCTGGGGGTTGTGCTGGGGAGGGTTGTGCTGGGGGGTCGTGCTGGGGGGTTGTGCTGGGTGGTGGTACCAGGGAAACTTGTGCTGGATTTTGTGGTGCTGGGGAGGGTTGTGCTGGGGGTCGTGCTGGGGGGTTGCGCTGGCGGGTGCTGGGGGGTTGTGCTGAAGGGCTGCGCTGAGGAAGGTTGTGCCGAGGAGGGTTGTGCTAGATAGGGTTGTGCTGGGGAGGGTTGCGCTGGGGAAGGTTGCGCTGGGGGTCGTGCTGGAGTTTGTGCTGGGGAGGGTTGCGCTGGGGGTTTGTGGCTGGTGGGTTTGCGCTGGGGAGGGTCGTGCCGGAGAGGGTTGTGCTGGAGGGTTGTGCTTGTGCTGGGGGGTTTGTACTGGGGGGGGGGTGCTGGGGAGGGTTGTGCTGGAGGGTTGTGCTGGGGAGGGTTGTGCTGGGGGGAAGGTTGTGCTGGGGAGGGTCGTGCTGGGCTGGGGAGGGTTGCGCTGGGTGGTTGTGCAAGGGGGTTGTGCTGGAGAGTCGTGCTTGAGAGGGTTGCGCTGGGGAGGGTTGTGCCGGGGGGTTGTGCTGAGGGTTGTGCTGGGTGGTTGTGCCGGGGGTCGTGCTGGGGGATTGTGCTGGAAGGTTGCGCTGGGGAGGGTGGTGCTGAAAAAGGTTGCGCTGGGGGGTTGCGCTGGGGGGTAATGCTGGCGGTTGTGCCGGGGGGCTGTGCTAAGGGGTTGTGCTGGGGAGAATCGCGATGGGGGGTTGTGCCGGGGGGTTGCGCTGGGGGGTTGTGCTGGAGGGTTGTGTTGGGGAAGGTTGTGCTGGGGGGTTGTGCTGGGGAGGGTTGTGTTTGGGGCCGTTCTGGGGGGTTGTCAGGGCTGCGCTGGGGGTTGCGCTGGGGGGTTGTACTGGGGGGTTGTGCTGACGGGGGCGAATGCTTTGCAATATCGTTCACTATTGAGCGATCCTGGGCCCCCCCCCCAAGGCCAACTACGGCAGGTTCGTGCCGCGATGTCGTCGGGGGTGGTCGCTGACACCGCGTGGATCGTTCAACCTTGAACGATCGGCCACATTCTGATCACAAGATCGTTCCCTATTGAACGATCCTGGGCCACTTGCGGCGTTCAATCTTGAACGCCGTCGCTGGGGTCGCTTCCGCAAGGGCGAATTGAGACACTGGAGACTGAAGATCGGCTGAAAATCGGCCCCCGCACCCTTCACGGGGTCCAAACGGTCCAGTTTCCCCAGATGCGTCCAGTCGCGGTGACGAGGGGACCCGCCGAAGGCCAACTACGGCAGGTTCGTGCCGCGACGTCGTCGGCGTTGGTCGCTGACGCCGCGTGGATCGTTCATCCTTGAAAGACCGGCCACTTTCCGATCGCAATATCATTCCGTATTGGACGATCGTGGGCCACTGGCGGTGTTCAACATTGACCGCCCGCGTTTGGGTCGCTTCCGCAAGGGCGAATGAAAATGAAGATTGACGCAAAAACGGCCTTCAAACCCCTCGCGGGGTCCAAACGGTCAAATTTTCCGAGCTGCGTCCAGTTGTGGCGACGAGAGGGCTCCCCGAAGGCCGACTGCGGCAGGTTCGTGCCGCGACGTCGTCGGGGGTGGTCGCTGACGCCGCGTGGATCGTTCGACCTTGAACGATCGGCCACTTTCTGATCGCAAGATCGTTCACTATTGAACGATCTTGGGCCACTGGCGGCGTTCAACCTTGAACGCCCGCGCTGGGGTCGCTTCCGCAAGGGCGAATGAAACTGAAGATCGGCGCAAAATCGGCCCCCGCACCCGTCACGGGGTCCACGCGGTCCAGTTTTCCGAGCTGCGTCCACTCGTGGCGACGAGGGCCCCCCCAAGGCCAACTACGGCAAGTTCGCGCCGCGACGTCGTCGGAGGTGGTCGCTGACGCCGCGTGGATCGTTCAACCTTGAAAAATCGGCCACTTTCTGAAAGCAAGATCGTTCCCAATTGAACGATCTTGGGCCACTTGTGGCGTTCAATCTTGAACGCCGTCGCTGGGGTCGCTTCCGCAAGGGCGAATTGAGACACTGGCGACCGACGATCGGTGGAAAATCGCCCCCCGCACCCGTCACGGGGTCCAAACGGTCCAGTTTTCCGAAATGCGTCCAGTCGTGGCGACGAAGGGGCCCCCCGAAGGCCAACTACGGCAGGGTCGTGCCGCGACGTCGTCGGGGGTGGTCGCTGACGCCGCGTGGATGGTTCGACCTTGAAAGATCGGCCACTTTCTGATCGCAAGATCGTTCCCTATTGAACGATCCTGGGCTACTGGCGGCCGGGGTCGCTTCCGCAAGGGCGAATTGAGACACAGAAAATTGAAAATCTGCTCAAAGCCGGCCCCCAGACCCTTCGACAGGGTCCAAACGGTCCAGTTTTCCGAGCTGCGTCCAGTCGCGGCGACGAGGGGGCCCGCCGAAGGCCAACTACGGCAGGTTCGTGCCGCGACGTCGTCGGCGCTGGTCGCTGACACCGCGTGGATCGTTCCACCTTGAACGATCGGCCAAATTCCGATCGACAGATCGTTCCCTGATGACCGATCCTGGGCCACTGGCGGCGTTCAACCTTTAACGCCCTCGCTGGGGTCGCTTCCGCGCCGACGCCGCGCGAACCTACCGCATCGGTGTCTCAAACGCCCCTCCGCTCCTCCCTCCTCCCTCCACCTACCCGCCTCCCTCCTCCTCCTCATCGCCCTCCCCCTCTTCCTACCCCTCCTCCTCGCGCGCGCGGGCCAGCGCCTGGAGGCGACGCGCGACGGGGGCGGCGAGGGCGGCAATGACGTCGACGCCTCGCTGTCCCCTGCGCCGCCCCGCGGGCGCCGCGGTCCGCCCTGCCAAACCGGAACCAGCACTCCTCCTCCTCCTCCTTTCTCCTCATGTGTCCTCCTCTCCCTTCCCCCCTCCGCGCTCTTCCCCACTTCTTCCTCCCAGTACTCATCGTCCTGGTCCTCGTCGCCACTCCTCCTCCTCCTCCGACTCGCCCCGGGGGAAGTGGAGAGGGAGGCGGCGGCGCCCCGCCCCCTCTCTGCCCATCCCCCGGCCCCTCCCACTCCACCTCGGCGGCCCTCGGAGGCTCCGGAATCCCTCCCTCGGCGGTCCTGGCGGCCCTCGGTTATAAGGGATTGTGCTGGGGGTTGTGCTGGGGAGGGTTGTGCTGGGGGAGGTGCTGGGGCATCGTGCTGGGGGGTTGTGCTGGTGGGTTGCGCTGGGGAAGGTTGCGCTGGGGGGGGTTGTGCTGGGGAAGGTTGTACTGGGGAGGTCTGGGCTGGGGAGGGCTGTGCTGTGGAGGGTTGTGCTGGGGACGGTAATTAATGCTGGAAAGTTGTGCTGGGGAGGGTTGTGCTGGGAGGGTTGTGCTGGGCTGGGGAGGGTTGCGCTGGGGAGCGTTGTGCAGGGGGGTTGTGCTGGCGGGTTGTGCTGGGGGTTGTGCTGGGTGGCTGTGCTGGAGAGGGTTGTGCTGGGGGGTTGTGCTGGAGTGTTGTGCTAGGGAGGGTTGTGCTGGGGAGGGGTGTGTTGGGGTCGTGCTCGGGGGTTGTGCTGGGGGGTTGTGCCCCTGGGATGGTGTGCTGGGGCGGGTGTGCTGGTGAAGGTTTGTGCTGGGAGGGTTGTGCTGGGAGGGTTGTGCTGGGGGGGTTGCGCTGGGTGGTTGTGCTGGCGGTTGTGCTCGGATGGTGGTGCTGGAGGTTTTGTGCTGGGAGGCCGGTCGTGCTGGTATGGTTGTGCTGGGAGAGTCGCGCCTGGCTGGGAAGGGTTGCGCTGGGAAGTTGTGGCTGGGAGGTTGTGCTCAGGGGGTGGGTGGGGAGGTTTGTGCTGTGGGAGGGGTTTGTGCTGGGGGGTCCGTGCTGGGTGGGTGGTGCTGGGGAGTGGTGCCGGGGAGAGTTGTGCTGGGGAGGGTTGTGCTAGGAAGGGTTGTGCTGGGGATCGTGCTGGGGGGTTGTGCTGGCGGGTTGTGCTGGTGGAATGTGCTGGGGAGGGTTGTGCTGCGGGGGGGTTGTGCTGGGGAGTGTCGTGCTGGGCTGGGGAGGATTGCGCTGGGGAGGTTGTGTAAATGTGCTTTGGGGGTTGTGCTGGGGGGTGTGCTGGGGAGGGGTTGTGCTGGAGGGTGGTCTGGGAGGGTTGTGCGCTGGGGAAGGTTGTGCTGTGGGGGGTGGGTGCGGTGGTTGCGCTGGGTGGCTGTGCTGGGGGGTTGTGCATTGTGCTGGGGGTTTGTGCTGGAGGGTTGTGCTGGGGAGGATTGTGCTGAGGAGGGTCGTGCTGGGGGGTGGTGCTGGGGGGGTTGTGCTGGGGGTTGTGCTGGGGGGCTGCGCTGGGGGGTTGTGCAGGGGAGGGTCGTGCTAGAGGGTTGTGCTTGCGAGGGAGGGGTTGTGCTGGGGAGGGTCGTGCTGGGGGGTTGTGCTGGGGGGTTGTGCTGGGGAATTGTGCTGGGGGCTGTGCTGGGGGTTTGTGCTGGGGGTTGGGCTGGGGAAAGTTGTGCTGGGGGGTTGTGCTGGGGGGTTGTGCTGGGGAGGGTTGTGCTGGAGGGTTGTGCTGGGGAGGGTTGTGCTGGGGGGTTGAGCTGGGGAGGGTTGTGCTGGGGGGCCGTGCTGGGGGGTGTTCAGAACTGTGCTAGGGGGTCGTGCTGGGAGTTTGTGCTGAGGGGTGCTGGTGCTTCGGGATTGTGCAGGGTGGTGGTGCTGGGGGGGTGACCCCCCAGCAAAACAAAACGCAAACAAAACAAGCGGCGCCTGCCCACGAGAAAACAAAACGCCCAACAAAACATGCGGCACGCGCCTGTGCCAGAACAGAACGGCCAACAAAACGGCAGCCCGGTGGCGAAAACGCATGGGCGCGACGGCCGCCGGCGTTCAGAGCATGTGAAAACGTATTTCGAACCGCGTTCACTGCAAAAAACGAGAACATATTGAAAAAGTAGGAAAACACCGTTTAGGCCGAGCCCTGGGTAGTAGTAGAAATAGTAGTAGTAGTAGTAGTAGTAGTAGTAGTAGTAGTAGTAGTAGTAGTAGTAGTAGTAGTAGTAGTAGTAGTAGTAGTAGTAGTTATAGTAGTAGTAGTATTAGTAGTAGTAGTAGTAGTAGTAGTAGTAGTAGTAGTAGTAGTAGTAGTAGTAGTAGTAGTATCAGTAGTAGTAGTAGTAGTAGTAGTAGAAGTAGACGTAGTAGAAGTAGTAGTAATAATATTAGTAATAGTAGTAGTAGTCGTAGAAGCAGTAGTAGTAGTAGTAACAGTAGTAGTCGTAGTTGTTGTAGTAGTAGTCGAAGTAGTAGTAGTACTAGTAGTAGTAGTAGTAGTGGTAGTAGTGGTCCGCAATAGTAAAAACTACTTTGGGAGCAGTCATAGTCTTAGTAGTAGAAAACTATAAACAGTCGCAGTCGTCACCATAGTCGTCCGTATTAGCAATAGTAAATCAGAGCAGTCAGCAGTTAGTAGTCGTAGTAGTAGTAGCAGTAGTAGTAGTAGTAGCAGTAGTAGTAGTAGTAGTAGTAGTAGTAGTAGTAGTAGTAGTACTGATAGTACTAGTAGTAGTGATAGTAGTAGTAGTAGTAGTAGTAGTAGTAGTAGTAGTAGTAGTAGTAGTAGTAGTAGTAGTAGTAGTAGTAGTCGTAGTAGTAAAAGTAACGGTGCTAGTCCTAGTAGTAGTAGTAGTAGTAGTAGTAGTAGTAGTAGTAGTAGTAGTAGTAGTAGTAGTACGTAGTAGAAGTAGTAGTTAGTGATAACTTAATGTAATTTAGTATTAGTACTGATAGTGACGTAGTACCCGAACAGTATATTAGTCATAATAATAAGTAAGTAAGAGTCGTAGAAGCAGTAGTAGTCAATAGCCTTAGTAGTAGCATAAGTAGTGGTAGTAGTAGTAGTCGTCGTCGTAGTAGGAGTAGTAGTAGTAGTAGTAGTAGTAGTAGTAGTAGTAGTAGTAGTAGTAGTAGTAGTAGTAGTAGTAGTAGTAGTAGTCGTAGTAACAGTAGTAGTAGCAAGAGTAGTAGTAATAGTAGTAGTAGTCGTCGTCGTAGTCGTCGTAGTAGTAGTAGTAGTAGTAGTAGTAGAAGTAGTAGTAGTAGTAGTAGTAGTAGTAGTAGTAGTAGTGGTAGTAGTAGTAGGAGTAGTAGTAGTAGTAATAGTAGCAGTACTCGTGGTGGTAGTAGCAGTAGTAATATCGTTAATCGTCGTAACAGTAGTAGTAGTAGTCGTCGTAGTCGTAGTAGAAAGTAGTGGTAGTAGTGGTAGTAGTAGTAGTAGTAGTAGTAGTCGTAGTAGTAGTAGTAGTAGTAACAGTAGTAGTAGTAGTAGTAGTAGTAGTAGTAGTAGTAGTAGTAGTAGTACTTGTGGTGAACATAGTAGAAGTACTAGTACTAGTACTAGTACTGGTACTGGTACTGGTACTAGTAGTAGTAGTAGTAGTAGTAGTAGTAGTAGTAGTAGTAGCAGTAGTAGTAGTAGTAGTAGCATGAGTGATAGTAGTAGAGGTAGTAGTAGCCGTAATCTTAGTAGTAGTTGTGGTAGTTGCGGTAGTAGTAGTAATAGTAGTAGCAGTGTAGTGGTAGTGGTAGTGGTAGTGGTAGTGGTGGTGGTAGTGGTAGTGAAAGTAGTAGCAGTAGTAGTAGAAGTAGTAGTAGCAGTAGTAGTAGTAGTGATAGTAAAAGTAGTAGTAGTAGCAGTAGCAGTAGTAGTAGTAGTAGTAGTAGTAGTAGTAGTAATAGTGGTAGTGGTCGAAGTAGTAGTAGTAGTAATAGTAGTAGTCGCAGTAGTAGTAGTAGTAGTAGTAGGAGGAGTAGTAGTAGTAGTCATAGAAGTGGCAGTAGTAGTAGTAGTAGTAGTAGTAGTAGTAGTAGTAGTAGTGGTAGTAGTAGTAGTAGTAGTAGTAGTAGTAGCAGTGGCAGTAGCAGTAGCAGTAGTAGTAGTAATAAGAATAGTAGTAGTAGTGGTAGTAGTACTCGCATGCGCAAGGGTATGCATTCGTGTTCGAAGTAGTATGGACAGGAACATGTGTATTCATAGTGCGGCGAGAGCCAGGATGCATAATGACATTCTTCTGACTCTTCTTCATATAATTTGATATAATTATTGTATTCCTAGTATTCGTATGATTCGTATTAGTGTTCTGTGTACTACTACTCCTACGACTACTACTGCTACTACTACTACTACTACTACTACTAGTAGTACTAGTACTCGTACTAGTACTACAACTACTACTACTACTACTACTACTACTACTGCTACTACTACTACTACTACTACTACTACTACGACTCATATTACTACGACTACTACTACTACTACTACTACTACTACTACTACTACTACTAACTACGACTACTACTATTACTACTACTACTACGACTACGACTAACTACTACTACCCACTAACTACTACGAATACTGCTACTACTACTACTCTGCTCCTACTCCTACTACGACGACGACTACTACTACGAACACTATCTACTACTAACTTCTACTACTACTACTACTACTACTACTACTACTACTACTACTACTAGCTACTACTACTACCTACTACTACTACTACTACTAACTACGACTACGATTACACTACGACTGCTACTGCGACTACTCCGACCACTACAACTCTACTACTACTACTAACTACGACTAACTACTATTACTAACTACGGCGACGACGCCGAACTACGACGACGACTACGACTACTTCTACCTACTACCACGACTAATATACGACGACGACGGACGATGACGAACTACGACTACGCTACGACTACGACTACGAGACGACTACTACTAGTGCGACACGACTACGACTACGACTACACTACGACTACGACTACGAACTACGAACTACGACTACGACTACGACTACCGACTACGACTTATAACGACTACGACTAACGACTACGACTACTACTACGACTACTACTACTACTACTCCTACTACTACTATTATTAACTATTACTACTGCTACCATACTACTACTAATAACTACTACTACTACTCTACTACACTAACTACGACTACTACTACTACTACTACTACTACTACTCCTACTGCTACTACGACTGACGAAACCTACGCTACGAACTACTACTATGCTACTACTACTACTACTATACTACTACTACTATCTACTACTACGACTACTACTACAACTACTACTACTACTATACTACTACCTCTACTACTACTACTACTACTACTGTACTACTCCTACTCCTACTCCTACTCCTACTACTACTCATACTACTACTAACTGCTACTACTACTACGACTACTACGACTACTACGACTACTACGACTACTACTACTACGACTACGACTACGACTACTACTACTACTACTACTACTACTACTACTACTACTACTACTACTACTACTACGACTATTGCTATTAGTATTATTGTTCTTCTTCTTCTTCTTATTATTATTATTAGTAGTATTAATCATATTATTATTATCATTATCAATACTACTATTGAAATCCTCGATGGGCGAGTTGGGGCGCAGGGTTGCGCCCTGGTGGACGAGCCGGACGTCTGGGGACAGGTTCCCCCTCAGGTCGCGCTTGGCCCACACCTTCCCGCGGGGCCCGACGAGGAACCCGCGCTGGGGATCAGCCTGCTCGATGCGCGCAATGAGGTGCTCCACGGTCTCCTCGGGGGAGACATTCGTGAGGCCGATCGTCCTGCCGTCGGCCAGCAGGACCTGCACGTCTATCTCTCGCCGGGCGCCGTGGCCTGGGCCGACCTCGGAGGAGGGCCGGCCGAGACTCGGGCGCGAAGTGGTGGGGGGGGCGATGAATGAGGGGGGGAAGAGAGGTGCCTTTGACGGGCCCTGAGTGCCCCCTGGGGCCCCAAAGGGCCCCTGCAGGGGCCCCTTGCCGGCAGCCCTCGCTGCCCCCCCCCCCTTGATCGCCCACCCCACTCCACGCGAGGCTGCAGGAGACAACGGCGGCTCGCCCGCCGGGCCCGACCCTCGAAGGCAACAGATCAGGACGGATCCCTCCAGGGGTCCGCCTCTGGCCCTCTTCTGTGCTTGAGGCGGATCCAGCCACGTGGCGAGGCGGAGCGGCCCCGAGGAGGACCCCAGGAGGACATGGCCCTCCTCCTCCTCCTCCTCCTCCTCCTCCTCCTCCTCCTCCTCCTTCTCCTCCTCCTCCTCCTCCGCCCCCTCCCCAAACATCCGCCGACCGGATGCTTCGAGCCGCGCCCCCAGAGCTCCCGGGGCCCCTGCCCCGGGCGTCGCTTCTCGCCCCGCACCCCGGTCCTGCTGGTCCTGGGGCCCGGAAGCGGGCGCCGGGGACCGCAATCGACGAGAAACGCCGGGATGGACCCAGACCCCCTCGAGCAATGAAAAAATCATGACATATGACGGAAGGTTTTCCTTCATTTTCGGCCTCCGGGGGCCCTCACCGGGCCTCTGGAGCGTCAAAAAACGACTCAGGATGCAAAGCCGGTCATGGGGAAAGGGTCCAGACCTCTGGGGGTCGACGTAATGAAAAAATCATTACGTCGGGGGTCTGGGGAGAAAGTCAGATCGTCGCAAGTCTGGGTCCGGTGACCGCGAGGCTCCCCTCGCCGTCGTGCTGCGACGTCAGCGAGCAGCGCTCGGGCAGCCTGCGGCCGCGCCCAGCACGGGCGCTCGCGGGGCTGCGGCTCCCGAGCTCGGGCTCGCCGCCAGCTGCTGCAGAAGAGGAGAACTCGGCACGAGCCCACATACTTTCGGAGGCCCTGGCGGATTCCTCGGATCGTGGGAGGGGCTCGATGTATACACCACGTCGTTTGGTCGGCCAGGAAGCTCGGTGCATGTACGCCCCAGCTGCCCAAGCTGTCCGACACTGGGGCGCCTGTACACCGAATTCACTCGCCGAATGAGTTGGCCCCTTGGCCGACCCAAGAGGCCCCCGGATGCCCCCAAGAGGCCCCCAAGAGGCCCCCAAGAGGCTTCAAGACTGCCTCCCAGAGGCACCCGCGAGCCTCCCACGAGGTTCCAAAGAACATCCACCAGGCTTGTAGCCCATAATCTGGGCACAGTGGCGGGGCTTGCCGTAATTAGGCAGCTGGACTAGTGGGCTCCTCGGCCGACCAAAGGCGTGGCTGAGTATCGTTTAACCGATCCCCATCCCCAGCGGCGTGGCCTGGGCCCCACTGGCCGATTGAACCCCGTAGACGGGGATACAGGGGCCCCCCGAATAGTCCGGGGCGGTCCCGACAGCCCAACTCTGCTGGGGCGCGGAGCGCCCCAGGGGCGCCGCCGGAAGAGGGCGCCAGACTGCTCGGGGGGCCTGTTTGAGTGGGAACCGCCAAATGTGAGGACACCTGCCTTTGGAAGTGGCTCTCCACCCCGCAACGGCGCTATGTTCTGATTTTCTTTCCACGAGCTCCTCGAACAGAAGAAACGAGTTCCTGGCCATCGCTCGGACGTCCATTCCCTGTGCCTTTTCCCGGTCTCGTGCGCGGCTTTTTCGCCACAAATGATCAAGGAGGCTCCTCGACAGGGTCCTCGCCGAAGGAACAGGTGCGCACGTCCGAGCGACGCCAAGGTTCCTTGGGACCCCTTGTGGGGGGGGGCCCGAGGAGGCCAGCCAGCGCTGCCCGGGAGCGCAGCCAGCGCTGCCCGGCCCCACCCGAGCCTCACCACCGGAGGCCCACGGGCAGCGCGAGCCAACGAGGTCTGCGCCAGCTTGGGAGCTACATGGGATGGTCTAAAACATGGGATTGTTTGATACATGAAAAATTAGGAATAAATTGATGCAGGAACTCCTCGTTGTTTTTGATACGGACTCCCTGCATGTTCAATACACGATCCGCACGCGGAGCATGTATAAAAAACGGCACTGTACCAGACCACCCCGACCGAACCCGAAAACCCAGAGTTCTGGCTTGCGGAAGTACGGGTTCCCCATGTATTTTTTCGATGCTCCCCGCCCCCCCCACTGGAAATCGAAGGTAAGCCTGGGCCTTCGGTTTGGGTTGAGGTGGTTTGGAGGGTTTGGAGGGTGGTGGCTACAGCGGTCAGAGTTGGGTTTCGCTGAAAGGCCAGGCTCCGCCGATACATCGCGATGCATCGGCGATGCATCGTCGACGTCGTCGATGTATCGGCGCCGTCGACGTGGAGAAAATCGGACTCCGCATCGAGCCGCGTCGTCGATGCATCGGCGATGCGGCACGATCCTCCGACCCCAGCTGCTCCGACTCCATCTAGGAGGCCTAGAGTCAAGGGCTCCCAACTTCGCGCTTCGCGCTGCGAGAGGTGCGAGAATGCCTTCGCGCTCTCCCGCGCCGCCTCCCAGGGGGAGAAGAGGAGAGGTCGTGGAGGACTCGAAGCCGAAGCGCGAAGCGCGAAGCGCGAATAAACAACTCCGCGCGCCCTCGAGGGCGCCCCTCCCTGAGATCCGACGTTGCACAAAAATTGCAACATCGCAAAAGTCACGCCTGGAGACCCGGACCTCATTTTCCCGCGCCATTTGTCGAGCCCGATCGATCCGCGAGGGTCCCGGGGCCCGAAATCGAGCGAAAACGCCCGTTGCCAAAAAAATTGCAACGCCCGGATCTCAGGGCCTGCAGAGTCTTGCGGGGCCTCCGTGCCGCGCTCCGCTCTTCGAGGCTGGGCCCCGCGGCGAGCTCGCGGGCGGCGCGGCCGCCGGGCGCGCCGCCGCCGGCGGCGCCACGGGCCACGGGCGGCGCATGCCGCCGCGGAGGGCGCCCCCGCCGCAAGGGCGCCGCGAGACGCCCTGGCCACGAGGGGCGCGCGCGCGCGGTCGCTCGGGCGCAGCTCCTCCGTCTCCTCCTCCTCCTCCTCCTCCTCCCTCTTCCTCCGCCTCCTCCTTCCTCCTTCCTCCTCCTCCTCCTCCTCCTCCTCCTCCTCCTCCTCCTCCTCCTGCGCACGCAGTAGGCGCTCATGACATCCCCACGAGCCCCAACGGAGCAAAACGCCTCCGCAGAACAAAAACCTCGAGAGAGCACCCATCAGGACGACCTTTTTGTCACCCCCGACTGGGGGCGCCATCCAGTCGAGGGGCCAGCGGCAGGGTGCTCTCTCCGAGGGCGGCCTGGGTCCAAGCCCTGACCGCTTCTTTCCAGACTGGCAGGGTTCCAAGCTTCGGTGAGAAGGATCCACTCCTTCCCTTGCTTGTACTTGCCCTGCTCAAGGCCTCGCAGAACTCGGTTGCCCCAGACAGAGGGCACTGGCGCACACGGATCTCGAAACTGCTTCGAAATGGTGACTCCGCCAGCACCGCAGTGGGCACACACCACCCCCCGCCTCCCCCCCGCGAGAGTAAAGGGAAAGGCTCTGTGAGTGGCGTGACCCCCTCTCCTCAAGACCGCGATCGCAACATCGGCCCGACTTTCAACCGACGAGACCACGGGAGGGGGAGGAATTACTTGCAACCTGGGCACATCGGACTTGGGCACCTTGACACGCTTGGACACAGGAGCGTGCTGACAGTCCAGATCGGCCATGGGGGTCCGCACACGCCAACCCAGCGGGTCCAGGCACAAACAAATTTAAACTGACTTTTGAACAGATCTCGATACTGCTGAGAGACTCTGCTGTATTCCGCTGCTTGCTTGGCATCATTGTCAGCCAACGCGTTGCCCGTCTGAGCCCTGGCTGAGAGACGACCAAAGGTGACATCAGAACGAGTGGTGTGCGCCTTAACTTTGTTAAGGCGCAGTGCCTCGAGACCACCTCTGTCATCGATGGCATGCCAGACAAGCTTCCAGATATCGGCCCACGCAGCTTTAGCCGAGCAACAAAACTGCCGCCCCCGCCCCCAAACTCCCTAGAACACAAAATTGGAGTCGGTCCAGAAGACGGCATCGGGAAGGGCCTGCCTGAGGCCCATGCAAAAACGCCCAAAGCTCACGCGCGTCAATGTCGAAATGACCTGCTGGGGGCCCCCCCGCCGCCACCGCGCGCTTCGCTCGAGACATGGGGAGACTCGGGTCGTCGCGCAATGAGTCGATGGCCCAGCCTAGCGAACGCGCAGTGGGCGGGAGCTCGGAATCGAAGAGGCCCCCGTCGAGAAAGCAATCTCCTCCGAGCTCGTCGGGGTTCCCAAAGAGCCAAAGTTCCTCAGGGGGAGTGGGTCGAGGGGGAGGGGGGGCAGGCAGCGGCGCAAGCAGCCTCTCGAGGAGGAGGCGAACGAGAGGGTTGCCTGCTGCTACCACCATGGCCTGCGTGCACGCAGGCGGCTCCTGCTCTAACTCGAGCAAGTCCTGATGGCCAGAGCACCCGACGTGCCTATGCAAGAGGGCCCCTGGGCCTGAGGAGCAGACCTGACACTCTGTTGAGACGACAAGCCGAGCTGATACTGCCTATCTTGCGGCCACTGGCCGCCCGAAACTACACTAACTACATAGGCCTTTTCGCGCGCCCTTAGCTTGGACATACCAGTCTTGATGGGGGCAAGAAAGGAGCCCTGCGCAAACTCAGGCATCCGGAGGTGGCCGGCCACCTTGCTCAAGAGCCAGCTGTCGACAACGGTCTCAAGGGCAGTTTTAACCGTGCGGGGGCACAAGGCTTCAACCGAGAAGACGCCCACGCTGGGATGCTGCCACTCGAGCCCGTTCACCTTGATACCGAGTCGCATTGCCGTGGCGACGGCGGCTGAAAAAGGGGCCTCGAATGGCCTGCCAAGGAGAGCCGTGCTCTCGGAGTTTCTGCCACGCCCCCGCAAGGCCTTGCACCACCACCACCCTAGGCACCCACCCGTCCCAGAGCGAGGTAGCGATAGAGAGGAGAGGAGAGACATTCAGGTTATACGCGGGATCAATGCGTGGAACTCCTGACAACTGCAGCATGAGAGTGATGGAGCGCCCTGCCAACCTCTCCGGCTGCACCGAAGCCTGATGAAAACGAGCCTGCACGACCTCGCGCCCGTTGCTGCCCACCACCCCCGACCCATAGGAGGTGGAGGCCTGGGCGGCAGCACGGGCCATGTTACGCACGCGCCTTTTACACAACTTACTAGACAGACGGAGAATCTGTTTGTGACGCACCTTCGCGGCTGTGAAACGCACAAATTTGGCGTGCCTCTTGATCGCACCTCCTGCAGCATAATCGATTCCAAGATTGCGCTCGCTCTGCACACTGAGCGCACTCTTGGCTTTGAGCGCAAGGGCTAACTGCGCGCGAAGCCGAGGACAGGAGGCGAGCACACGAGACTTAGGTTTGCTAATTGGAAGATGCACGGCGTTCAACTCTTGATGAAGCATACGCGTAGCTTGCACTAGAGTGTCTCGCACCTGCTCCGAGGGTCCAACCTTGTGCAACCCCGAGTCGTCCACCACCACCCCAATCTGAACCTCTCGAGCAGTGCGGAGAGGGAAGGCCGCTTGCAAAGTGTCAAGCGGGGAGAGCAACGCTAACTGCAGCATGAGGGTGGCGAAATGGCAACCAGGAAGCACCGCTTTATCGGTGCAGATGGGGGCCGAGGTGGCCCCAGCATGGTCCAGGACCCGCGGAGCCCGATACAGGCTCACCAACAACCACAACTGCCGAGGGGGAAATCCCGTGGCTCGAGCCGCCTTGAGCAGCTCTCCGCGCCGAACATTCTCAAACGCTTTGTGAAGGTCCAACAGGACCGCGCCTGCAAAAAGGTTGCGTCCCTGAGCCCACTCGGCGACGGCAGCTTGCACCAAGACGAGCCGATCCGACCCCTCCCCCCGAGTCGACCACCAGAACTCCCGAAAGTTCTGCTGCTGCCAATGCCGAATGAGGGGGCGGCGAAGGCGCCCTTGCACACTGGAGGTGGTGTGCATTAAGGCTGCGGGCCTCAAACCGCCTGTGCGCTTCAATATGAAGACTACCCTTGACCACAGCTGTGGCCACTCAGAACTGCTCTCGATGGTGAAGATTAGCTGACGAAAACACTCAAAGGCCCTCGTCTGGAAGCTGGAGCAACTGGCGGGGCGAGACCTGATCGTAGCCAGCACCGCTGCTAGCTCGAAAACTTCTGAGGCGCGCCTTGAGATCGTCCAGATCGAAATCGGGTAACTCGGGGCCCATATCTGAGGGCCACAGAAGCGGATCGGCCAGAGACCCCACCTCCCAGTAAGCCCCCCACTCAGAAACCAAAAGAGCCATCTCCTCCTCCTGACTGGCGGGCACGGGCGGCGGCGAGCCGTCGTGCCTGAAAGTGGGGCTGCTATGCCAGGGGGTGGGAGGCTTCGAGAGATTGAAAAGGGCACCTCCACCTGCACTGCTGTGAGACCTGACCCATCTCTCCCAGCTGGAGTCCCTGTACTGCTCAGCTGCACGCTGATGCTTGGATGAGAGCTGTCTGGCAAGGTTGGCGAGCACCGCCGGGGGCTCCCAGGAAAGCGAGGGGGCAGTCCAGAGCAGAGTCACCCAAGGCTGCGCGCTGGCATCGGTAAACTTACCTCCCTGCCCCGCAAGCTTCTCACACAACGACAGAGTGGTACGACGACACGACGCGGACTGAAACTTGCCGAGCTCTGTAAAGACTTGCGCCACGAGCCTCCACCACGCGGCGAAGGGCGAGAGACGCGGAGAAGGCATGGCTGACGGCTTGCGCGCAACAGCGCGCTGGCGCTGCAAAGGCTTGGCCCTACCCTTGTACAAGCGCGCCTCGTCGCTGCTGATCTGGTAGATGTCGATGAACTCGAGCTCCATGGCCTGCGCGAAGCTCTCCCACAACTCCTGGGTGCCTGCCTCTGCAAGCACTAACTCTGTGACTGGATGCCAATGGGTGTTTTCTCGCCTGGGTCCGCGAGGCCGCTGACGAGGGAACATGCGAGGTACGCGAATGTGGTAGCGTGGGGATTTGTCGCAGCCCCTCGAGACACAGACGTACTGGATAATGCGGCGTGGTGCCGACATCGGTGAGCACGGTCAGCTTGTGACGGTACTGCAGACCCTCCGACACGACGAAGTAGTCCAGCACCCTGCCCGAGCCGCCTGCGCACGTAGCTAGCGAAGTGGAGAGGATGTGTCCAGAGACGGCCTCTACCCAGCCAGAACCCATCAGCTCGTCTGGGCGCAGATTCCAATCTCCAGAGAGAATGAACGGCATACCGAACTGCCTGATGACCGCACCAAGCCTGCGTACACTACTGCCCATAGAATGCCTCCTGGCACGACTCCCGACATGTGCCTGATCGCAATGCGAGCAGGCTCGAGGACTGGACCTTGACCGACCAGCAGCGAAAGCCCATGCCGCTGCTGCACCATCTGAAAGAGGCCTCCCGTAGTGCCTCCCTGCCCTGTGGCTCTGGCTGCCGTAGCCGAAGCCCTCCAGCCCACGTGCCGGAGCCTCTGCTCCCAGCCTGCGCACTCAATGAAGTGGTGCTCCTGGGCGCCGACGGCGTCGGCCTCGATGACTGACTGTGAATTGAGAATAGCCTCTAGCCCAGATCGGCCAGAGACGTTGGTGGTGACGAAGGTCCAAGTGTTAGGAAGAC
>CAUYUJ010017186.1:149796-187296 GCA_963575745.1 Prorocentrum cordatum | reverse complement strand
CGCCCGCTGGCTGGCGAAACGGGCTACGGACTGCACTGGCGCACTCGAAAGCCAATTTCGAATGAACCATTGCAAATTTTACCGGTCGACTTGCTTGGGCGGGCGTTCTCGCAGTGCCCGAGATCTCCGACGACATGTGCGTTTCACCCTGGGCGTCGTTTCCTCGACTTCGACCTCTCTGGGGGCCGCCATCGTGGCCCAGGGATCATCCATAAAACGGACCTGGAGCGAGAAACCGCCCCTGGGGAGGACCTCTGGCCAAGGCCGCGGATCGAAACAAAAAAACCCTCGGCGGATGTCGGGGGACCCCATGTTGGAGGCCTGGAAGTGGGCACCAACACCAACACAGCGGGTTGCCTCCACAGGGGGAAGATGATCCTGTATTTCGGTGTCGATGGCAAAACTTCGGTCGCCTTGGAAGCCAGAATATCACCACCACCACCGCGATGGGGATTTTCCTCCCTCGGTGGAGGCACACCCCCAATCTGGGTGTTGGTGTCAACCTCTGGGCCTGCGACCATGAGCAAAAAAAGGGCCCGATGAGGACGGGTCCGGGTGAGGACACGCGGGTGATCTCCGAGCGCCGCGGGCACGCATCGGGCGCCCCACGGCCGCTCCGGAGCGCACCGGAACGCTCCGAGAGCGTGCCAGACAGCCCTGGAGCGATCTGCTCCGCCCCCTCCACCTCTTCCTCCTCCTCCTCCTCCTCCTCCTCCTCCTCCTCCTCCTCCTACTACTGCTCCTTCCTCCTCCTCCTCCTCCTCCTCCTCCGCCTCCTCCTCCTCCTTCTCCTCCTCCTAATGCTCCCTCCTCCCCCTCCTTCCATTCCATTCCATTCCATTCCATTCCATTCCATTCCATTCCATTCCATTCCATTCCATTCCATTCCATTCCATTCCATTCCATTCCATTCCATTCCATTCCATTCCATTCCATTCCATTCCATTCCATTCCTCCTCCTCCTCCTCCGTCTCCTCCTCTCCTCTTTTTCTCTCCTCCTCCTCCTCCTCCTACTTGCCTCCACCATCTCTACTGCTTCCTTCTTCCTCCATCCTCCTTCCTCCGTCCGACCTCCTCCTCCTCCTCCTCCCCCCCTCCTCCTTCTCCCCTCCTCCTCCTCCCTCCTCCTCCTCCTCCCTAATGCTCCCTAGTGCTCCCTCCTCCTTCCATTCCCTTCCATTCCATTCATTCCATTCCATTCCATTTCCATTCCATTCCATTCCATTCCATTCCATTCCATTCCATTCCATTCCATTCCATTCCATTCCATTCCACTCCTCCTCCCTACGTCCTCCTCCTCCTCCTCTCCCTCCTCCTTTCGCCTCCTCCTCCTCTGGTCTACTCCCTCCTCTGGTCCCTCCTCCCTCCTCCTCCTCCTTTCCCCTCCTCCTCCTCTCCGCCCCCCTCCTCCTCCTCCTCCTCCTCCTCCTCCTCCTCCTCCTCCTCCTCCTCCTCCTCCTCCTCCTCCTCCGCCTCCTGCGCCTCTTCCGCCCCCCCGCCTCCTCCCAGAATGCTCCGAAAGCGCTTCAGAAAGCCTTGGAGCGATTGGCCCCGCCCCCTGCGGCAGTGCCCCCCCAGAGGTCTGGGCCGTTCCACGCGGGTTCGCTCCTCATACATCTGCCTCACGATGGGCCCCCCAAACCCCCTTCGTCGCAATTCTTTCACAGCGTCGACCCCCGAAGGTCCCGACCCATTCCCCTGGACAGCTTATCATCCAGAGTCGTTTTTTGATGGGAGGCCGAAAGTGCAGACAAAAACGTCCATCGTGAATTGCTGCGCGGCGCGGGGGATCTGGGGGGGAAGGCCTGCAAGCGGGAGGAAGTGGATACTTCAAGAGCCTCCTCCTCCTCCTCCTCCTCCTCCTCCTCCTCCTCCTCCTCCTCCTCCTCCTCCTCCTCCTCCTCCTCCTCCTCCTCCTCCTCCTCCTGCCTCGCGGGCCGGGCCCCCGCCGGGCCGCGACCCCGCGGACGCGGGCCGCGACCCCGCGGATGCCCCGCGCGGAGCGCACCCGCGCGACCGCGCAGCCGCGGGCTCGCGCCCGTGGATCCAGGCCGCGAGGCCGCGAGGGCGCGGAGATCGGGATCTGCTCG
The DNA here is from genome assembly GCA_963575745.1 of Prorocentrum cordatum. Lineage (NCBI taxonomy): Eukaryota > Dinophyceae > Prorocentrales > Prorocentraceae > Prorocentrum > Prorocentrum cordatum. The sequence goes on along the minus strand of CAUYUJ010017186.1, from coordinate 185,206 downwards.
CCACTCGTGGGGGGGAGGAGAGATCCCCCTCGCTCAGGGGACCCCTCGCTCAGGGGACCCATCACGCTCGGGGGGACCCCTCGCTCAGGGGACCCCTCAACGAGGCGCAAGCGGAAAAAGTGGGACCCGGGCAAAAAGCGTGGGACGAACTGCAGTGCGACCAAACGAGCAGGCTGGGCAGGACTATAGTACGACCCGCAATAATAGATCGACCTTGGAGTCTCAAGGCTCCCCCGTGCGGGAGGCGCGGAGGAGGAGGAGGAGGAGGAGGAGGAGGAGGAGGAGGAGGAGGAGGCGGAGCAGGACGAGGAGGAGGAAGGAGGAGGAGAGAGGACAAGGGGACGGGAGGAGGCGGAGGAGGAGGAGGGGCGGGGGAGGAGGAGGAGCAGGACAAGGGGAGCAGGAGGAGCAGGAGGAGCAGGAGGAGCAGGAGGAGCAGGAGGAGCAGGAGGAGCAGGAGGAGCGAAGGAGGACGAGGAGGAGCAGGAGGAGCAGGAGGAGCGATAACCCCACCTCCCCCATGCGCGCGCGCTCGGGCCTGCTTTCCGCGGGCGCCCTGTCGCCCCTGGGCCGCCCGGATCCCGCCCGCGCCCCCCCCGCCGTGCGCCACCACGCACGGGGGCGGCCGGGGCCCCGCTCTCGGCCGCAGCCCGAGCGGCGGCGGGGCGAGCGGCGGGAAGAGACGGGCCCCCTGGCGCGAGAGAAGGCCCTCCGCCTTCCTCCTCCCCCTCCTCCTCCTCCCTCCTCCTCCTCCTCCTCCTCCTCCATCCTCCTCCTCCTCCCTCCTCCTCCTCCTCCTCCTCCTCCTCCTCCTCCTCCTCCTCCTCCTCCTCCTCCTCCTCCTCCTCCTCCTCCTCCTCTCCTCCTCCCTCCTCCTCCTCCTCCCCCTCCTCCTCCCCCTCCTCCCCTCCCCCTCCTCCTCCTCCTCCTCCTCCTCCTTCGCCTCCTCCTCCTCCTCTCCTCCTCCTCCTCCTACCTCCTCCTCCTCCTCCTCCTCCTCCTCCTGCCTCCTCCTCCTCCCCTCCTGATGCTCCTTCCTCCTCCCCTCCTTCCCTTCCTCGCCTCCTCCCTTCTCCTCCCCTCCTCCCTTCCCCTCCTCCTCTTCCTCCTCCTCCTCCTCCTCCTCCTCCTCCTCCTCCTACCTCCTCCTCCTCCTCTCCTCCTCCTCCTCCCCTCCTTCCTCCTCCTCCTCCTCCTCCTCCTCCGCCCATCCTTCTCCTCCCCCGCCTCCTCCTCCTCCTGCTCCTCCTCCTCCTCCTCCTCCTCCTCCTCCTCCTTCTCCTCCTCCTCCTGCTCCTCTTCCTCGTCGGGGGCGCGCAAACATGGATTAGCGATCCATGGATTTGGCGCGCGGTCGCCAAAACCCATCGGTCGGAGAGGGTGCCCTCCCCAGAATGCGGCCGGTGCCGCCTCGTTCGGCGGCGGAGAGCCGCGATGTCCCATGGAAACGGGACCCGTCGCCAATCCACGCCCCCTTGATTCATGTTGCTCCCATCGCACTTCAGGACCACATCCCAGAAATAACTTCGAGCACCTAGAAAAGTGTGGAGAGAGTGTCGAAACAGTGTCGGACGAGTGTCTCCCAGGGCCCGACACATGAAAACCTTCGAGTTTCGGTACCTTTTTCCTTGCGCTCGAAATTCTCTCTGAGAATCAATTGAATCAAGGCTAAAGTAGGTTGGGACATCATAACCCTTGATCCATGTTTGCGATCGCCCCCCGGCGCGTGAGAAGGCACGGCGGCCCCGCGCGGCACGCCGCGGGGAGCAGAGGGCGCCGACCTCGGGAAGCCGGAGTCGGCGGCGAGAGCACGAGAGCGAGGGGGGGGAGAGGAGAAGGGGAAGGCCTTCTCGGAGGGCGGCGGGACTTCTCGGAAGCCCGCGCGCCTGCCGGGAGAAACGTACGCGGAACATCTGGAGGCCACTTGCTGGACACACGCGCGTGGAGGAGCACCGCGGCTGGCCACACGAGGGCCGCGCGCTGGAAAAGGACGTGCGGCCACGCGCGTATCCGACTCTCTCGCCCAGCCGGCCACGCCAGGTGCATCGAGCTTCCCGGTGCGCTCACGCGCGAAATTAGGGGAACAAAAAGTGGCATGAACATAAAAACTCGGAGGCCCGCGCGGATTTCTCGGATCGGCGCTGGGGCCCCCCGGCGGCGCCTCCGGCGCCGCCCCCGGCGCGCTCCGCGCGCCAGGAAAGGGGGGTCCAGCGCCGATCCGAGCAATCCGCGCGGACCTCCGAGCTTTCCTGTCTGTGCCACTTGTTGCTCCCCGAGAAACCCAGACCCCCGACGTCATGATTTTTTCATGACGCGCCCCCCAGAGGTCCAGACCCTTTCCCTATGACCGGTTTTTCATCCCGAGTAGTTTTTTGACGGTCCCGAGGCCCGGTGAGGGCCCCCGGAGGCCGAAAATAGGGAAAAACCTCCCGTCGTGATTTTTTCATGACTCGAGGAGGTCTGGGAATGTCCGCGCCGTCGGCCACGTGTCCTCCGCCGCTCGAGCGAATTGACCTGCGGCGTGCGCTGCCCGGCCCACCCCCCGCGCGGCCACTGCCGGGGGGGGAGGGGCCCTCCTCGCCCGCGGGGCACCCCAGCTCCCCCGGAGACGCTCAAGACCATACAGCACGCCCACACCTGAAACGACGCGAAGATCGGGACAGAATCGGATCGGGATAACTCGAAATCTCTGAGAAGGAGCGGGTTTGGAGGACGTCGTGGGCGCCGCGGCCGCTCCAGAGCGTTCCGGAACGCTCTGAGAGCGCTCCGGAACGCTCTGGAGCGATTTATCCCGATCCTAGCCCTGTTTTAACACCCCACCCACAAGCTGCACGGCAAAGGGCCCCACCCGACGCAGGTGCGAGTCACGCCGGCTGTGGCCCCCTCCTCATCGTAGGCAGCGCGCCGCGAGGGGGCCGGTGACCCTGGGGCAGTGCTGCGGCACCACGCGAACGCAGCCTCTGGGGCCCTCGGCGAAGCCCCCTTTTGTGAAGCCACGAGGCGTGCGAGTGTGCCGAAGTGGACCCGAGGCGGCATGCGAACGCAGCCACTGGGGTCGTCCATGGGAACCGCACGGGGCCACGAAACGTGTGAGAAGTGTGCCAAAACGGTCCCGAGGCGGCATGCGAACGCACCCACAGGGGGTCTTCGGTGGAGCTCCCGATGGGGCCACAAAGCGTGTGAGAGGTGTGGACCCGAGGAGGCATGCGAACGCAGCCACTGGGGCTTTCGGTGGAGCTCCCTGTGGGGCCACGAAGCGTGTGAGAGGTGTGCCGAAATTGAGCCGAGGCGGCATGCACATGCAGCCACTGGGGTCTTCGGTGGAGGTCCCCTTTGGGGCCACGAGGCTTGTGTGTGTGTGTGTTGCTGTGTGTGGATGTGTGTGAATGTGTGTGAATGTGTGTGTGCGTGCGTGTGTGAATTGGGTTTGCCATGATCGCGTGCCCACGGCCCCTCGTGCGGACCTCGCCGAGCTCTCATCCTGTGGAGGAGACGCGCAAGCGGGTCCACGGCGAGCTTGGCTCTCTTGGGTAGGGCGACGAGATCTATGCATATCCACTGCTCCTGGCCAGGCCAATCCTGGGCCCAGGAGCGGTGTATACGCCCTCCTGGCCTGGCCAGGGAGGCATATACACAGCTCCTGGGCCCAGGATGGGCCTGGCCAGGAGCAGTGGATATGTATAGATCTCGCCGCCCTATTGGGGGCGTCGGCCTCACGGCCCGTGCTGACGTCGATGCCGAGCGCGCTCCGCCCGGTCTCGCCCGGTCACCCGCAGCGTCCGCCGGCGGGCCCGCGGTGTAAGTGCGCTCCCGGGGCGTTTCCCAGTGGTCGTCTTCGGTCCGGGCCGCCTTCGCCCGACCTCTCCGAACGTCCGCGTGCCGGACCGCGGCCAGGCAGCATGCATTAGGGCGACGAGATCTATACATATCCACTGCTCCTGGCCAGGCCCATCATAGCCCAGGAGCTGTGTATATGCCTCCCTGGCCAGGCCAGGAGGGCGTATACACCGCTCCTGGGCCCAGGATTGGCCTGGCCAGGAGCAGTGGATATGCATAGATCTCGTCGCCCTATGCATGCGAACCCAGCCACTGAGACTGAGGCATTCGGTGAGAGGCGGAGGAGGAGAGGAGGAGGGAGACGTCCGGCACTGCGAATTCAGAGCGAGGGCCCAACGCACAGGAGGGCTTGCAAACAAAGCGCCGACAGCTAGCAGAAGGCCTTTGTCAGTGCGGGCCTCGGGGGCCCTCCTCCCACAGTGAGAGTGCTTCTCCCTGCGACGTGCCATGTCTTGCAAGCCGCTAGCTCCCGCTCTGCTCCGTGGAGTGTGAGGCCGGGAACAGCTTGGAGCGCTGCTGCTTTGGGACTGGGTCGTGCTTAGCGTGTGGCGCCGAAGCCTGGTGGGCCAGAACCGAGGGCGCGACACCCAGAGATCCGATGTCGTGATTTTTTCAGGACGGGGTCCCCGGAAGTCTCGACCCATTCCCCAGGACCGGTTTTTCATCCTGAGTCGTTTTTTGACAGTCCCGGGGCCCGGCGAGGGCCGCCAGAGGCCGAAAATTTAGAAAAACCTCCGTCTTGATTTTTTCAATACGTTGGATCTCTGGGCACGCCGTGGTCGGGAACTCTTGCTTCGCGTGTCGCTGCGGCGGCCCTCGCGACCTCCGCCATCCCTTCCGAGCGGGAAAGCGCGTCGCTCCGCTCCGCGGGGAGCGGGAAGCTGGAAAAGGCTCGGAACGCCGACGCTCGGGGCACCGGGAAGCGGATGGCGTGCCGCGCCGGAGCGTGGTGGACCAGGAGTGGCGGAGCCATAGACGCTACGCCAGAGTTCTTGACAGCTCATCATATCTAGGAGGAAAACAAACCTCCCTCGCTTTTGACCACCCTCGCTTCCAAGAGATACCAGACGATGCCAAATTGCAGCCTGTACTGGTCAGGCCGCTCGACGAGGAGGCGTATGGTATGGCTTGGTTTTGCCTGGAAGCGAAAGCGGGGTAGGTAATTCACGCTTTGAATATCAGAAACCAAGAGCCCGAAACTCGAAACTCGATCCTGCCGTCGGAGACTCGGAAACGTCGGAAAGCCTCGGGGACCTGCCACCCTCGCTCCCCATGGGGAAACCAAGCAGTACGGATGCCGCAGCTCCCCGGGCCTCTCACGGGGGGCGGTGCGATCCGAATTCCGATGCGAATCCAGCCGCGGCGGCGACATTCCCCCAGGAGGCGCGAACATGCGAAACCGAAGCAGCGGTGGCGGCACGGCGACGGCAGTGGACAAGGAGCCCCTGGAGGAGGCATGGGCACGAAAGCCCGCGAACGCCGCTCTGGGCCTGGCCATGGACATCGCCGCCGCCGCCATCAGAGAAGGGAACATCCAGGTTCTGAAACCTCCTGGGCACGTTCTTGAACGAACGCCCCCACCGCGTTGTCTTCTCCTCGCCCCCCCCAGCCCCCCCCCTCCGCCAGCGGCGGCGGTCGCCGCGGCCTCCCCAGTCCCAGAGGGGGCCCCTTCACGCGCCGCCGACGGTGCTGGCCGCCGCGGCATCCTCGGCCTGCCGGGGCGCCCCCGCCCCCCCCCCCCCCGCGGATTCGAGAATGGTTCTACGCAACGAAGCTGATGTCGTACCGTCTTGTCTGCAACAGTGGCGGGCATGCGATGGTGCTGATACTGGGAACCATGTCCAGAGGCGACGAGACCAGCAAGAACGCACGCGTGCAAAGTGTGAAGAAGAAGAAGACGAAGAAAAAGAAGAAGTGATGCCCAGACGCTGGGAGCGCGCGAATAATCTGTGCGCTTGAGGGCAGCAGGGCCTGGTCTGCATACTGTTTCGTTCGCTGCTAGAGCGTGGCTCAGTCGGGGAACAGAATGGAAAGGTGCCCCTGCAAACAGGAAGTGGGAGATCCGAGCCAACAGATCGTGCTCTGCAAAACTAAGCGCTTGATCGCGCTGGCAGCTTGATAAGAAGCTCACGAACAGTGTCGCCAAACCCACCGCCGCGGCGATGCACAGAGCATGTCGTTGCGTTTGCCACATGGCGTTTCTGTAACAAGCCACCAACTGCTTGTGCAAAGCCTCGCTGCGAGTTGCACGACGTCAGAGCTGGGGTCGTTGGCGACGGACGTACGACAGTTCTGGATCTAGCATAGCTCCTGCGCCGTCACCGCATGCTCCAAACTGCTGCGCACCGTCGTATTATGCGCTGCTTTGCGATGCGTCATGTTTGGGTGCGCCGCGCAAATCGCTGCCAAATCCTGGGCGAAGTCGGACATGAGGTCACCTCCTTCTAAGACCTCCTGAAACTTCCTGTGGCTTCCTGGAGCCTCCTGGGACTTCCTGCTGCCTCCTGTGGTAGACAAGGCCCCCTGTCACAGACATCCTCGCAATTTACTGAGGAGAGAAGCTCCCGTTCGAGACCTCCTCGAGATTACAACTCTTAGGTGGGCCACCGAACCTGTGTTTTCACAGGTCATGCCGACGGCCGCCTCATATTAGTGACATGAAGCGGGGCCTCATCCCGTAGGCAAGGGGGGTCCCGCAAGAGACTTCCTCGCATCTTACTCACAGGCGAGCGCTCCGGGCATTCTCACAAGAAGCCCAGGGACGGGGCTACCGCCTGAGACTTATTCGATATCCAAGCTAGCTCCCAGGTGTCACCAAACCTATGTTTCTTTTTCCCAACCATCCTGTGGTGTTGGGCCCTCGTTTTGGAGAGACGGTGCCCCGCGTCTCCTTCCTCATCCTCCCGCTGCCTCCTCCCTCCGCCCTCCTCCATTTCGGCACACCCCTCACACGTTTCGTGGCTCCATAAGGAGCTCCGCCGAAGGCCCCAGTGCTGCCGCCCGCATGCGTCCCGCACACCCTATTCGGCACACCCCTCACACGTTTCGTGGCCCCAGAGGGAGCTCCACCGAAGGCCCCAGTGCTGCCGCCCGCATGCGTCCCTCACACCCATTTCGGCACACCCCTCACACGTTTCGTGGCCCCATAGGGAGCTCCACCGAAGGCCCCAGTGCTGCCGCCCGCATGCGTCCCGCACACCCATTTCGGCACACCCCTCACACGTTTCGTGGCCCCATAGGGAGCTCCACCGAAGGCCCCAGTGCTGCCGCCCGCATGCGTCCCGCACACCCATTTCGGCACACCCCTCACACGTTTCGTGGCCCCATAGGGAGCTCCACCGAAGGCCCCAGTGCTGCCGCCCGCATGCGTCCCGCACACCCATTTCGGCACACCCCTCACACGTTTCGTGGCCCCATAGGGAGCTCCACCGAAGGCCCCATGGCTGCCGCCCGCATGCGTCCCGCACACCCATTTCGGCACACCCCTCACACGTTTCGTGGCCCCATAGGGAGCTCCACCGAAGGCCCCAGTGCTGCCGCCCGCATGCGTCCCGCACACCCAATTCGGCACACCCCTCACACGTTTCGTGGCCCCATAGGGAGCTCCACCGAAGGCCCCAGTGCTGCCGCCCGCATGCGTCCCCCACCCATTCGGCACACCCCTCACACGTTTCGTGGCCCCATAGGGAGCTCCACCGAAGGCCCCAGTGCTGCCGCCCGCATGCGTCCCGCACACCCTATTCGGCACACCCCTCACACGTTCCGTGGCCCCATAGGTAGCTCCACCGAAGGCCCCAGTGCTGCCGCCCGCATGCGTCCCGCACACCCATATCGGCACACCCCTCGCACGCTTCGTGGCCCCATAGGGAGCTCCACCGAAGGCCCCAGCGGCCGCGCTCACGTGCGTCCCCGCCACCCATCCCGGCACGCCCCTCACAACAACAGGTTCCGTGGCCCCAGAGGGAGCTCCACCGAAGGCCCCAGTGGCACCGCCCGCATGCGTCACCACCCGCACCCAATTCGGCACACCCCTCACACGTTTTCGTGGCCCCATATAGGGAGCTCCACCGAAGGCCCCAGTGGCGGCGCTCACATGCGTCCCCGCCACACATCCCAGTACACGCCTCACGCGCTTCGTGGCCCCATAGGGAGCTCCACCGAAGGCCCCAGTAGCGGCGCTTACATGCGTCTCCGCCACCCATCCCGGCACTCCCCCCACAGCAGCATCATGTTTCGGGGCCCCATAGGGAGCTCCAATGGAGGCCCCAGTGGCGGCCCTCACATGCGTTTCCGCTACCCATGTCGGCACGCCCCGCGCGTGTTTCATGTCCCCATAGGAAGCTTCACCGAATGCCCCAGTGGCACCCATCTCGGCACACCCCTCACACGTTCCGTGGTCCTATGGGGAGTTCCACTGAAGATGAAACCCGCAGCTGCGGTACTGACAACTGCATCTGGTTGGGTTCTTCGCCAGGCTAATTTCCGCCTCGGTATAGTAAGATGAAGCATGGGTCCCATAGGGAGGGGGCTCCCGCTTGAGACTTCCTCGCAGTTGACTCACAGACGAGGCTCACGCTCGAGACTTCATCAAGACGAGTGTGTGTGTGTGTGTGTGTGTGTGTGTGTGTGTGTGTGTGTGTGTGTGTGTGTGTGTGTGTGTGTGTGTGTGTGTGTGTGTGTGTGTGTGTGTGTGTGTGTGTGTGTGTGTGTGTGTGTGTGTGTGTGTGTGTGTGTGTGGTGTGTGTGTGTGTGTGTGTGTGTGTGTGTGTGTGTGTGTGTGTGTGGTGTGTGTGTGTGTGTGTGTGTGTGTGTGTGTGGTGGTGGTGTGTGTGTGTGTGTGTGTGTGTGTGTGTGTGTGTGTTGTGCGTGTGCGTGTGCGTGTGCGTGTGTGCGTGTGCGTAGTGTGCGTGCGTGTGCGTGTGCTGTTGTGCCGCGGTGTGCGTGTGCGTGTGTGCGTGTGCGTGTGCGTGTGTGCGTGTGCGTGTGCGTGTGTGTTGTGTGTGTATGTGGTGTGTGTTGTGTGTGTGTGTGTGTGTGTGTGTGTGTGGTGTGTGTGTGTGTGTGTGTGTGTGGTGTGTGTGTGTGTGTGTGTGTGTGTGTGTGTGTGTGTGTGTGTGTGTGTGTGTGTGTGTGTGTGTGTGTGTGTGTGTGTGTGTGTGTGTGTGTGTGTGTGTGTGTGCGGGTGTGCGGGTGTGCGGGTGTACATGTGGGTGGGTATGAGAGTGTGTAGGTGAATGCGTAAGTGTTGGTGCAGGCGCGATTCTCGTGACCTGCGAGCCTCTGTTAAACCTGCGCGGCGTGTGCCTGGACGCCTCGGATGCCATGGGTTCCAGGATGCCAGGGAAAGCAGACATGCCAGTGACGCCAGGATGCAAAGTTGCCAGGATGCGAGAATGCCAGGGTGCGAGCGCAAAATCTATCCCAGGAACAAGTTCCAGGAACACGAAGAGCCTGAAATGGCCTACAGCTGGCTCCAGACTCTCGAAATCGCTTCGAGGAACAATAATGGAACTATGGGAATACGAACAGCTCGGAATGACCTACAACTGGTTCCGGATGTGCAGAATCAAATCTAATACTAGAGCTCTGGGAGCACGAAGAGCCCGAAGTGGCCTGCAGCTCGTTCCGGACTTGCACAGTCGGGCCTCAGAGCGGAACTCCGGGAACTCGAGAAAGACGAAGTGGCCCAGAGTTGGTTGGCTCCAGACACTCGAAATCAGCCCTGGGAATGGACACAAAACACACACTGTGGGAAAAAAACACAATGGGAAAACACACACACACACACTGTGTGTGTGTGTGTTTTTTTGTGTATGTGTGTGTGTTTTCCCCACAGTGTGTTTTTTCCTACAGACGCTCAAAATCAGCCCTGGGAGGGGAGCTCTGCGACTCGATGATCGCAAAGCCACGTGCTTCTACGAAGTTGCCTAATGGCCGCCTCGAGTCAGCCGCGTGAACTGCGGGCCCCGCGAGGCGGGGGCTCCCCCGGGAGACGTCTTCACACTTCACTCACAGGCGAGGCTCCCTCTCGGGACTTCCTCCAGACGAGCGCATGGGTGTGTGAGTGCGTGAGTGCGCGAGCTCGTATGTGTATGAGTGCGCGTTGGGGTGATGATGATGAAGATGAAGATGAAGATGAAGATGAAGATGAAGATGAAGAAGATGATGATGATGATGATGCTGATGCTGATGCTGATGCTGATGCTGATGCTGATGATGATGATGATGATGATGATGATGATGATGATGATGATGATAGTGATGATGGTGATGGTGGGGATGGTCATTTGGCGAAGTGATGGATTATGCTGACGATAATGATGACTATGATGGTGATGGTGACGATGATGCTGATTATTATGATGACGCTTACGATAATGATGCTGCTGATGATGACGATGATGATGATGATGGTGCTGACGGTGATTGTGATTGTGATTGTGATGGTGATGATGAGGATGTTGATGATGGCGATGATGTTGATAATGATGTTGATGTTGATGCTGATGCTGATGATAATGATGATGATGCTGATGATGATGATGATGATGCTGATGATGCTGATGCTGATAGAGATGATGACGACGGGGACGAGTGTGAACGGAGAGGGGGAGTGCGCTTCCTGTGCGGGGGGTGCAGAGAAAACAAGAACCCCACTCAGGACGTGAGGATCGGGGGGACGCCCAGGCGGGGCAGGGGGCAGGGATAGGGGCTGGAGGAACGCCGCTCTGAGCGGCTCCTGGAGGAAGGACACGTGGGCATCCAGCTGGGCTGGGACCCTCCCCCCGCCTTGGGAGAACCCCCCCCCTCTACGAACCCCGGCGAGGCAAGACATCACTGAAGGGGCCCTGGAACACACAAACAAATGCGCACAAATAGAATGATTCCCCATAGTTTCCCATATTTTTTCTGGGCTCTTGTCTCCCCGCCCAATTCCCATAGCTTCCCATATGTTCCTGGGACTCGACGACTAATTGTGTCTGTGTGTTTCTTTCCCTCCTGCATCACGTCGACGGATGCCCAGGCCCAGCGACGACGGCGACGACGCGCCCCCGCGCCGGCCGCGCCTCGCCCAGCGCGCCGGCCGCGCTCTTGGAGGTCGCCAGCCGCAGCGCCTCGAAGGCCGCGAGGGGGCCGGCGTCGAGGCGCTCCAGGTCGACCCGCGCGGCGTCGCGGGCCTGGCTCCGAGGAGGGTCGCTCGAGACACTGCCGGTGGGCCTTCGGGGGGCCCCCCTCGTCCTCACGGCCGGGCGCGGCGCGGGAAGCTGGTGTCGTGCGCCTGGGCCCCGGGAGGGGTCCGCCCTGCTCCGGCTCCGGAGCACCGCGTGGGACCTGCTCTGGCGCAGGAACAGATCGCGGACGGACCTGCGACTTCTCCGACGCCGTACTGCGCCGAGCGCAGCCGCCGCGTGGTCTGCAGGCGTGCCCACCCCGAACGCATCTGCAGATGCATCGGCATCCAAACGTGTCTCTATGGACGCTTGTGGCCAGAAAGCGAGACCGGTACACCCTGCGAAATGCTTAAGAAATCATGGGTTAAGAAATTCATAGTCTCAGAATTTGATTAAAAACCGAAATTTCTATCAAAATCTTGGGATTTACACTGAAACGTTAAGAATAATCGAGACTCTGGCCGAAAACTTTGGTTTTCTTAAGCATCGCCTGGAGTGTATGTGGCATGGGCCCCAGATGTTGGCCTTCTAGGAGCAGGTCGACTTGGCCATCCAGCTCCTACGGGCGAGGGGGCGCTGCTTCCGGGCTGCCTTCAGGCTCCCCTCCAAGTGGCACCTCGCACGCGGTCTTTCCGGGTCGGGTCCCGCGCGAGGGTCTCTTGCGGCCGTGACCGCCGTAGTGTTGGGTCCTCGTTTTGAAGAAACGGTCCCCGCGTTCTCTCCTCCTCCTCCTCCTCCTCTGCCCACTCCTCCTCTCCACCGTCCGCGTCCGCATGCGTCCCGCACGCCCAGTACAGCCTTTCGTGGCCCCATAGGGAGCTCCACCGAAGGTCCCAGCGCTACCGTCCGCATGCACAGCGTTTCGTGGCCCTCCTCCCCCTCCTCCATGCGTTTCACCCACCCCGTACAGCGCTTCATGGCCCCATAGGGAGCCCCACCGAAGGTCCCAGTGCTACCGTCCGCATGCGTCCCGGCAGGCCCAGTACAGCGCTTCGTGGCCCCATAGGGAGCTCCACCGAAGGCCCCAGCGCTACCGTCCGCATGCGCCCCGCACACCCAGTACAACGTTTCGTGGCCCTCCTCTCCCTCCTCCCTGCGTTTCACCCATCCGGTACAGCGTTTCGTGGCCCCATAGGGAGCCCCACCGAAGGTCCCAGTGCTACCGTCCGCATGCGTCCCGCACGCCCAGTACAGCGCTTCGTGGCCCCATAGGGAGCCCCACCGAAGGTCCCAGCGCTACCGTCCGCATGCGTCCCGCACACCCAGTACAGCGCTTCGTGGCCCCATAGGGAGCTCCACCGAAGGCCCCAATGCCCCCGTCCGAATGCGTCCCGGAAGCCCAATTTGGCATTTTCACCCACCCAGTGCAGCGCTTCGTGGCCCCATAAGGGGCTCCACCCAAGGCCCCAGTGCCACCGTCCGCATGCGTCCAGGAAATGTAATTTGGCATTTTCACCCGCGCAGTGCAGCGTTTCGTGGCCCAATAGGGTGCTCCACCGAAGCCCCCAGTTGGACCGTCCGCAAGCGTCCCGGAAACCCAATTTGGCATTTTCACTCACTCAGTAGAGCGCTTCGTGGCCCCATAGGGAGCTCCACCGAAGACCTCAGTGGGACCGTCCGCATGCGTCCCAGAAATCTAATTCGGCACACCACCCACACAGTACAGCGTTCCCCCCCGCCCAGAGCAGCGCTTCGTGGCCCCATAGGGAGCTTCACCGAAGCAGATATTCACAATTACGGTACCCACAACTGCATATGGTTGGGACCTTCGCCAGGATAATTGTTGTGTTGTTGTGTGGTGTGTGTGTGTGTGTGTGTGTGCTGTGTGTGTGTGTGTGTGTGTGTGTGTGTGTGTGTGTGTGTGTGTGATGTGTGTGGTGTGGTGTGTGTGTGTGTGTGTGTGTGTGTGTGTGTGTGTGTGTGTGCTGTGTGTGTGTGTGTGTGTGTGTGTGTGTGTGTGTGTGTGTGTGTGTGTGTGTGTGTGTGTGTGTGTGTGTGTGTGTGTGTGTGTGTGTGTGTGTGTGTGTGTGTGTGTGTGTGTGTGTGTGTGTGTGTGTGTGTGTGTGTGTGTGTGTGTGTGTGTGTGTGTGTGTGTGTGTGTGTGTTGTCCGCTCCGCTGGCGCAGTGCCCCAGCGAGGAGGGGGATGAGGAACGAGGGTCGAGGAGAGGGGGGAAGGCCTCGACCCCTCGTCGAGGAGGGAGGAGGAGGAGGAGAAGGAGGAGGAGGAGGAGGAGGAGGAGGAGGAGGTACGAGGGGAGGCGGAAAGAGGAGCAGGGGAGGAGGAACGAGGGCCTCCGCAAGGAGGGGAGGGACCCCCGCGCCCCCCCCCGGCTGAGGAAGAGTCGCGACGGCCGGTCTTTGGGGCCGTGTTCGGCCTCCGAGGGGCCCCCCCAAGGCACCCCACGACCGAATCCAAGAGAAACTCCCGAGAAGCGTCCCAAGATACACCCGCAGGCATCACAGAAGGCCTCTGACCTGCAGCCCAGGCGCAGCGGCGGCATGGGCCCAAGGCCACAGACCCGCCGCCCCCAGCGGCTTCCACAGGGGCGCACGGCGGTGCTGGACTTTGACTGGACTTGGCCTGTTGCTGCGGGCTCCCAGTCGGGTCGCGACCCAGCCTGCCAGCCACACAGAGAGACAGGAGAATCCCCAAACAGTTGCCCCAAGACGGCCAGGACAAGACGGCCCCACGAGGGCCCCAAGTCGGCCCAAGAGGCCTCCAAGAAGCCCAAGATGGCCTCCAAGACGGCCCTGAAGTGCCCCAAGAAGGCCACAAGGCGGCCCCGAGAGGCCCCCAAGACGGCTTCCAACGGCGTCAGACGAGCCAGGAACGCTTCAAGTCGCCCAGGAGAGAGGCCCCCAAGAAACCCTCAAGTGCCACAACATGCCCAAGGAGGCCCCCAAGAGGCCTCCAAGAGGCCCCAAAAAGCTCCCAGGAGGCCCGAAGAGCGTCCCAAGAGGCCCCCGAGAGGCCTTGTCCTCATCATCTTCCCTCCTCCTCTTCCGCCTTTTGCTCCTCCCCCTCGTCTTCCTCCTCCTCCTCCTCTTCCTCCTCTTCCTCCTCCTCCTCCTCCTCTTCCTCCCCCCTTTTCCTCATCGAACTTCTCCTGATGCTCTTCCTTATCCTCCCCCAAGTGTTCCTCGAAGGGTTTCCACTACGGTTCGGGAAACACTGAATCCGATTCCGTGGCCAAGCTTTGGCCACAACGTTCGGCCACACAGCCGCTTCCAAAAGGTAGGGTGCGGCAGTAATTCGCCGCAGGCGTCTTCAATCAAATCCTGATCAGCAGCACCATCAACATCACCAGCATCACCTTCCTCATCGTAATGATCCGAATGCTACCAGTAGCAGTACGGATCATCTCCATCACCATCATCATCATCAGCACCATTATTACCATCATCATCGTTATCATCATCTCATATCATCTCATATCATATCATCTCATCTCATCCAATCTCATCTCATCCCATCTCATCCCATCTCATCCCATCATCATCAGCATCATCATCAGCATCATCATCATCATCATCGTCATCATCATCATCGTCATCGTCACCGCACTTGTATCGCCATTGCCATCATCATCACCACCATCAACATAACCATCACCATCATCATCAACATCATAATCAGCATCATCATCACCACCATCATCACATCACCAGTGTCATCATCATCAGCATCATCATCGTCGTCATCATCATCTCGGCCGTCGCCATGTATCGTCCACTCCTCGGGCTCGTGCTGCCTGGCTGGGGTCGCTCTCCGGTCACCCGTGGCCGTCACACCCGCGCGGCGGATTGCAAACACAACAGGCTGTGTCGGACCATCGGGCAACCGTTGCGGCTGCACCGCGAGGTTGCGGCTCCCCGCCAGAGCCCAACAACGTGCTGGTTCTCATGATCTCCTGTATTCCTGCAACACGCCACCGACCATCATCAATTTCCACTTTGAGGTACCGGCAGCAGTGTGCAACGGCCAAGGTGTGGTTCAATTCTCGTCCTTTTCTCCTTCTCGTTTGTTTCTCCACGAGGGGCATCATACGTTTGGCTGTCACGCTATTGGGTGGAGAAGCCACCTCTTCTGGACTGGTGTCTCGCTAGCCGTCGGCCGTACGCGGAGTCTTCCGAGTCATGCCGCGCAGGATGGTGCGGCAGTCGTCAGGAGCAAGACCATCTTCCCGTCGGGCCAAAGCGGGGAAAGGTGCACGGCAGGCCCCGGGCCGCCTGGCGACGCGACGCTCCAGGTGGGTCCAGCAGCGTTGCGTGCTGGCCCTCGTGGTTCCTTGCCGCGCAGTCTCGCGTCTTTGGCTTCTGGCTATCAGCACTACACCCTGCGAAATGCTTAAGAAATCATGGGTTAAGAAATTCATAGTCTCAGAACTTGAATAAAAACCTAAAGTTTCCATTCAAATCTTAGGATTTACATTGAAACATTAAGAATAATCGAGACTCTGGCCGAAAATTTAAGTTTTCTTAAGCATCGCCTAAGGTGTATGATTCTGCAGATTGGGTCTTCTGGCGGCGGGGACGCCCTGCTCCTGCCTCCTTGGCGTGCGCTTCCGCGCCGAGCGTTCCCTGGAGGCGTTCGTGGGCAGGGCCCTCGTGCAGCGCTTCCACGGCGGTTTCCCTCATGAAGACGATCGCGGAGGCCTTCTCCTCGAGGGCGCTCGTGGAGGTGATGTTCTTTTTCTTCTTCTGATTCGTCACGCTGGTAACAGTGGAGGACGCTTCGGAAAGTGCTCATGGAGGTATTCGTCATCAAGGTGCTCGCAGAGGCCTTCTTTAAGAGGGTGCTCGTAGAGGTTCCCTTCGCGCTGGTGCACCCATCATCATCATCATCATCATCATCATCATCATCATCATCATCATCAGCATCATCATCATCAGCATCATCATCGTCATCACATACCCATCATCATCATATCCATCAGCATCATCATCGTCAGCACCACCATCATCAACATCGTCATCAGAATCATCATCAGTATCATCATCATCCTCATCGTCACCATCATCATCCGCATCATCATCCGCATCTACATCCAACTCCACATCAAGGACCACATCCACATCACCCACACCATGCACATCGTCACCATAATCAGCACCAGCATGAACCATATCATCGCCACCACCATCATCACCACCATCATCATCACCATCACAAGTACCATTATCAACGCCATCATCACCATCATCATCATCATAATCATATTCAGCATCAAAACCACCAGCATCCACATCATCAGAAGCAACACCAGCATCAACATAATCACCACCACCAACATCACCACTATCATCATCATCATCATCATCATCATCAGCATCATCATCATAGTCCTCACCATTATCATCACCATTAAAATCATGCTCATCATCATCATCATCATCATCATCATCCTATTCATCGTCATCGTCATCGTCATCATCACCACCATCATCATTATCCTCATCATCCTCATTATCCTCATCGTCATCATAACTATCATAATCGTCATCACCATCGTCATTGCCGTCATCATCATCATCATCACCATCACCATCAATATCATCATGATGATCATCATCGTTGTCATCAGTATCAGAAGCATCGTCATCATCCTCATCATCATTATCATCACAACCTTCATGACCAACATCCACATCATCATCATCATCATCATCATCATCATCATAACCGGCAGCAGCACACCATCATCATCGTCATCATCGTCAGCACCACCATCACCACCATCAACATCACTATCATCGATAACTTTAGCACCATCATCATCATCATCGGCATCATCATCGCTGTCATCGACGTCATCATCCCCAGCATCATCATCATCACCAGCATCCACGTCATCAGCTGCAGCAGCAACAACTGCATCAAAATCATCATCACCACAACGATTACCATCATTACCACCACCACCACCATCATCACCATCACCATCACCATCGTCATCGTCATCGTCACCGTCATCATCATTAGCCTCATCAGCATTGTCATCATCGTCTTCATCACTATCATCATCGTCATCGCCATCATCATTGTCGTCATTATCATTAACATCATCGTCATCAGCATCATCACCATGATCATCATCATCATCATCAGCATCATCGACGTCATCATCACCATCATAATCGTAGCCAGCACAATCATCATCACCAGCATCCACATCATCATCAGCACCAGCAACAACAGTAAAAGTAACTTCATCACCATTATCCTAACCACCGCGGTCACCACCACCACCACCATCATCATCATCATCACCATCGGCATTGACATCATCAGCACCATCATCGACGTCGTCATCGCCATCATCATCATCATCGTCCCCATCACCAGCATTCACATCATCACCAGCAGCAGCATCAACATCAGACTCAACGTCATCATCATCACCATCGCCACCATCACCACCACCACGACCACCACCATCATCATCATCACCATCATGACCATCATCATCGTCATCGCCATCGTGATCACCATCGTCGTCGACAGCATCATCGTCATCATCATCATCAGCATCGTCGTCATCACTATCATGATCGTCATCGTCATTGACGTCAACATCATCAGCATCATCATCATCAACGCCAGCACCACAATCATCGACATCATCACCAGCATCCTCATCATCACTATCAGTAGTAGCAGCAAAGGCAGCATCACCGTCATCATCATCACCACCATCAACACCAATACCACCATCATCATCGTCGACATCATCATCATCATCACCATAATCGACGTCGGCATCACCATCACAAATAAAATCATCGTCATCGCTGCCATCCACATCATCATCAGCAGCAACAGCAATACCAACATCAACATCACCATCACCACCACCATCAGCATCACCATCATCGTCAGTATCATCAGCATCATCATCAACATCACCATCGCCAATATCATCCACATCGTCATGGTCAGCATCATTACCGTCATCATCACTAGGATCATCGTTGTCGCCATCGTCATTGCCGTCACCATCATCACCAACATCAACATGATCATCATAATCATCACCACCAGCATCCACATCATCATCATGAACAGCACCACCCGCATCAACGTCACCATCATGATCATCATCACAACCATCACCACCACAACCACCATGATCATCATCATCAGCATCGTCAGGATCATACTCAGCATCGTCATCATCATCAGCACCATTACCGACGTCATCATCGCCAACACCAGCACCAGCACCAACACCAACATCATCATCATCATCATCATCAGCATCCTCATCATCATCATCATTACAACCACCATCATCACCATCAACACCCGCATACTCATCATCAAGGCCAGCAGCAGCAACAACCGCATCGACATCATCGTCACCACCATCACCGCCACCTCAACCATGACCATCGTTATCAACAACGGAATCAACATCATCACCATCATCGCCATCGTCAACGTCACCGTTATCGTCATAGACATCATAATTATCATGATCGCCATCGTCATCATTGACGTCATCAACATCATCATCACCATCACCATCATCAGCATTACCATCGCCAGCATAATCATACCAATCATCATCACCATCATTAGCATCGTCGTCATCGGTATCATCATCGTCATTGACATCATCGGAGTCGTCATCGTCACCATCATCAACATCATCAGCATCATCAGCATCGATGCCATCATCACCATCTGCATGCATCAGAATCAGCAGCATCATCACCACCAGCATCCATACCACCCTCATCACCAACAGAAGCCATTCAGGCATCACCATCATCATTACCGTCACCGCCAGCACCACCACCACCACCACCATCACCTGCACCGACACCATCTCATCATCATCATCATCAGCTTTACCATCATCATCATCAGCATCATCTTCATCACCAAAGACAGCAACATGATGATCATCATCAGCATCATCACCACCACCATCAGTAGCATCATCATCGTCATCATCGCCATCGCCATCGTCATCCCCATCACCATCATCGACGTCAGGAGCATCATCAGTACCATCACCACCAGCACCCATATCATCACCAGCAACAGCAATAAGAGCATCAACGTCATCATCATCATCACCACCATCACTACCACCACCATCAGCAGCATTTTCCTCAGCATCTTCATCACCAGCGCCATCGTCATCATGCTCATCATCATCGGCATCATCATCATCATGCTCATCTTCCTCAGCATCCTCATCATCGTCATCATCATCGTCATCGTCACTAGTATCATCAACATCGCCATCGTCATTGTCAGCATCGCCATCACCATCAACATCATCATCATCATCATCGACGGCATCATCGCGATCATAGTCATAAACATCAGCATCATCATTCCCAGCAGCCACATTGCCGTCGGCATCATCATCATCATCAGCATCATCAGCAGCATCGCCATCAGACGCACCATAATCATCACCACCACCACCACGACCATCATCATCATCACCATCGTCATCATCATCGAGATCAACATCATCATCACCATCATCATCACCATCATCATCAGAATCATAATGGCCAACCGTCGCATCATCAGCAGACGCATCAGCACCAGCATCAACATATTCATCCTCACAACCAGCACCACCACCACCATCATAGTCAGCATCATCATCAGCGTCATCGTCAGCATCGCAATGATCATCGTCATCGTCGTCGGTATCGTCATCATCATCATCATCGTTATCATCATCATCACCATCAGCAACATCATCATCATAACTGTCGTCATCGCCATCGCCATCCCCAATATCGTCATCATCGCCATAATCATCATCGACGTCATCATCACCGTCATTAGCATCATCAGCAGCAGCTACAGCATCGCCACCAGCATTCGAATCATCACCATACCACCATCATCAACATCAACATCAAGGTCATCATAATCATCATCACCACCACGAACCTCATCATCACTACCATTATCGAGGTCATCATCATCACCATCATCACCACCATCAGCATCATCATCCTCACAAACCTCGTCGTCAGAAGCCTCCACATCATCGACAACAACAGCAACAACAGTATCAACAAAATCACCACCACCATCACCACCACCATCATCATCTTCATCGTCAGCATTCATCATCGCCATCGTCGTCGGCATCGTCATCGCCATCATCATCACCATCAGCATCGTCATCATCACTGCCAGCATCCACACCATCAGCAGCAGCAGCAATAGCGTCAACGTCATCATCACCACCACCACCATCATCACCGCCGTCATCACCATCATCACCATCACCATCACCATCATCATCATCATCATAATCATCATCATCAGCATCATCATCACCATCATCGTCACCATCATCACCGACATCACCATCACCATCGCAATCACCATCACCACCATCATCATCATCATCATCATCATCATCATCATCATCATCATCATCACCATCACCCTCATCATCAGCATCATCATCATCCCTGGTGGCAGGCCTTCGCGAGCCTCTTGGCCTCCGCGGAATGGGCCTTCAGCTCCGCGGCGGCGGCCTGGAAGACAGCCTCGCTCTCCTGGTGCTGTGCCTTGGAAGCGGCCAGGGGGTGGGAGGACGAGAAGGAGGAGGAGCAGGAGGAGACGGAGGGGGAGGAGCACGAGGGGGAGGAGGAGGAGGAGGAGGAGGAGGAGGAGGAGGAGGAGGAGGAGGAGGAGGAGGCAGGGCCTTGAATGGAAGAGTGAGGGGCATGGGGAAGGCATCATGCAGACCAGAGGGCGGAACCGAGGACGCCTGGGCCTGCTCCAACTCCGACTTGCACTGGTTCGTTTGCACCTCCACCTGCGAGATTGGGCATTCAGTGCGCGAGGGAGAGTGAGTGAGAAAGACACTCAGCGGGACAGAAAGAGACACACAGGTAGGCAGGCAGGTAGGCAGGCAGGCAGACATAAGTATTCATTTATACACATGCATGCATACATACATGCATACAAACCAACATACAAGCATAAATACATACAGGCATACATACATACATACAGACACACATACAGACAGACGGACAGGCATGCATACACAAATACATACATACCATACACATGCATACATGCATACATGCATACATGCATACATGCATACATGCATACATACATACATACATACATACCTCTATCCATACATACACACAAACATATACACACATGAATATGACTACTCATATACATACACATACACATACGCCTACACATACACATACGCATACACACATACATACATACACACAAACACGCATGAATGCATGCATGCATACAAACAAACAAACATACATACGTATATCAATACATCTATCCACACATACATACATATATATATACACATGCATACATGCATGCACGCATGCATGCATCCATCAAGCCATCTATACATACGCAAATACATACATACATACATACATACATACATGCATGCATGCATACATACATACATACATACATACATACATACATACATACATAAATACATACATACATACATACATACATACATACGTACGTACGTACGTACATACGTGCGTACGTGCGTACGTGCGTATGTGCGTACGTGCGTGCATGCATGCATGCATATATACATCCATACACACATACATATTATCTATAATAAGAAATAAATGAATAAATATGGCCCCCTCCCGGCCCCAGGTCCCACACCTCGCCGGAACATCTCGGGAACGCTCCCAGTACCGCTCCCCCGGCTTTTCCAGGGAGCCTCCACAGCGCTCCAGGAGGGCCCAAGACGCCGGCCAGGAGCCCCCAGAATGCGAAAGGACGGTCCAAGACGCTCCCAAGCAGCCCAAGTCAGCCTTCCGACGGCTCCAAGAGACCCCAAGAGAGGTCCGAGAGGCGTCCCCGGACGGCCCGAAGAGGCCAAAATTGTGGATTGTCATTGTTTTTTCTATGTTTTTGGCTTCTCGCGTTTTCGAGCTTCCAACGCTCCAAGAACGCCGAAGAGCTGCCCAAGACCGCCCCAAGACCACCCAAGAGACCCTCAGGACGGCCCCAAGACGGGGCAAGAAGGCTCCAAGACTGCCGAAGAGGCGCCCAGGACAGCCCCAGACCACTCCAGAACAGGCCCAAGATGGGCACAAGAGCGGGAGCAGGAGGATTCCAGAGACCTCCGAGAGGCCTCCTGGACCCCCCCAGAGGCCTCCAACACCCCCCCGATCCCTGAGAGGCCCAAAACGACCCCGACGAGGCTCCAAGAACAGCCCACCACGAGAGCCGCGAGAGCCGTCCCGAGAGAGCCCAAAGAGCGTCGGAAGTGAGGGGGTGAGATCGAATAGGAACGGAGAGCCCCCCTACCAGGAAATCCGCCGACCCCTTGGGGTCATCGGCGTGTGAGATGCTTCCCCCCTCCCCAAACCCCTCCCCCCGGAGCCTGGTCCGGTCGTTTTGGAGGGGGGGGGGGGGGGGTCCGGCCGGATTCCCCGGGATCCGCCGGCGCGGTCCGGGGGGGGTCATCCGCTCCAGAGAGTCTGCTGGGGGGGCCGCAAACGAGCGAAGAGGCTCCCAAGAAGCTCTGCAGACGGTCCAAGAGGGCCCCGAGTCGCCGAAAAAACACTCGAAGACGGTCAAGATGGCCTCCAGATGGCCCCAGATGCCTCCAAGACGCCCCAAGAAGCTTCCAAGACGCCTCCCAAGATGGCCCCAAGAGGCCAAAATCGTCGATTTCCATTGGTTTTTTCAACGTTTTTGGCCTTCGCGTTTTTTCGGGCTTCCGACGCTCCAAGACGGCGAAAGAAGCCCCCAAGACGGCATCAAGACGACCCGAGAGGCTCCCAAGTGGGCCCCAACACGGCCCAAGAGCGCCTCAAAACGGCTCAAGAGGGCCTTCAGACAGTCCAAGAGGGCCCACAGAGGGGCCCAAGAAAGGCTCCAGACGGGGACCACGAACCTAAAATTCTAGCCTTCCGCCCAAAAAGGCGCCAAGGAGGCCCCAAGAGGCCTCCAAGAGGCTCCAAGAAGCCCCCAAGAGGCCCCCAACAAGCCCAAAAAAAGCCCCAAGCTGCCCCAAAACAGCTCCCCAGAAGCCTCCAAACTGCCTCCCGCAGGCCCCCGAGAGGATTCTCACGACGACGGCGCCAGAGGCTCCCACAACGGTCAACGAAGCCCCCAAGATGGCCCCAAAAAGGTGCCCAGCCTACGCCGTCGAGTCTGTCGCCGCCATTGTCGTCCTCGTCGTGTTCTCCTGCTCCTTCTCATCCTCCTCTTCCGCCCCCTCCTCCCGTCTCCCCTCTCAGCTTTCTGTCTCGTATTCCCTCCACTGGCTCACTTTTCACCTTCTCCGCCTTTGGCTGCTCCCCCATCCTCCCTCCTCCACGTCCCCCTTATCCATCCCGTCCCCAGCGGTCAGATTCCTCGCAACTTCCGTGCCTTGTCGCAATGCTCGTCACTTGGTTCCGCCGGGCGTTTCGGAGGGTCTCTCCGCGGCGCTCGTCCCGTGCATGTCTTGCATTTCAGGGTGCCCTTCTTTGCGTCGCAGTGTGAACGCGACGTCGTCCCGCATTGCCGTCCAGGGCCCAGAGGCTCCCAAGACGTCCCCAAAAGGGCGCCAAGACGACCCACGAGGCGCCCAAGTCCATGGGCTCGCTCCGGAGCTCCAAAACGACCCCTGAGACCTCCCAAGAAGGCCCACAGGCAATCCAAGAGGACCCCGACGCGCCAGAGAAAGGAAGAAGAACCAAAAAAAAAAATGATCGACCAAGATGACATCCAGACCACTCATGAACCCCTCCGGCCGCCTCACAGAGCCTCCAACAGAGCCCCTCCCAAAACCGGCGATCGCCCCAGAAAAAAAAACAAGGGGTCGGCGGATGTGGCGTAAGCTTGAAGAATCGGTTTCGGTTTCGTGTTCGTGCGTGCCGTGCGTGCGGGCGAGGCGAAGCTGCGTGGGCGGGCGAGAAGAAAGTCTCCTCCGGCTGAGGCGCGGCCAAACCAACTGATTCCTTTCCGGGGGCCGGTGGCCCGCGGTGTCCCGCCGGTGTCCCGCCTCCGGCTGAGGCGCGGCCGGACAAAATGATTCCTTTCCAGGGGTCGGCGGCCCGCGGTGTCCCGCCGGTGTCCCGTCGGTGTCCCGATGATGATGATGATGATGATGATGATGATGATGATGATGATGATGATCATGATGATGATCATGATGATGATCATGATGATGTCGATGATGTTGTTGTTGGTGATGATGGTGATGGTGGTGATGATGGTGTCCCGATGATGATGTTGATGATCCTGATGATGTTGTTGTTGGTGATGATGGTGATGGTGGTGATGATGATGGTGTCCCGATGATGATGTTGCTGATGATGATGATGTTGTTGCTGATGATGTTGGTGGTGCCCCGATGATGGTGATGTTGATGATCCTGATGATGTTGATGATGATGATGAGATGATGAGATGATGATGAGATGATGATGATGATGATGATGATGATGATGATGATGATGATGGTGTCCCGATGATGATGATCATGATGATGATGAGGTTGATGATGATGCTGTTTATGATGATGATGGTGATGATGACCATGGTGTCCCGATGATGATGATGCTTTTGATGATGATCATGATGACGTTGATGGTGTCCCGATGATGATGATGTTGATGATGATGAGGATGATGATGTGATGATGATGATTTTGATGCTGGTGGCCCGATGATGATGATACTGATGTTGATGATGATGAAGATGGTGTCCCGATGATGATGATGATGATGATGATGATGATGTTGATGGTGATGCTGATGGTGATGATGATGGTGATGCTGATGGTGACGATGATGATGGTGTCCCGATGATGGTGATGATGATGTTGATGATGATGGTGATGAGATGATGATGATGATGATGATGATGATGATGATGGTCTTCCGATGATGATGATGGTGTGCCGATGATGCTGATGTTGATGATGATGATGGTGACGATGATGGTGTCCCGATGATGGTGGTGATGATGGTGATGCTGCTGATGATGATGTTGATAAGCACGGTGATGAGGTGATGATGATGATGATGGTGTCCCGATGATGATGAAATCATGATGATGCTGTTGATGACGTTGATGACGATTATGTTGATGATTATGACGTTGATTGGGAGATCGATTGTGGTATCGATAGTGAGATCGATAGTGAGACCGAATGTGAGATCGATTGTGAGATCGATAGTGAGATCGATAGTGAGATCGATTGTGAGATCGATAGTCAGTTCGATTGTGAGATCGATCGAATGAAATAGATCAAGATCGATCGATTGTGAGATCGATCGAGTGAGATCGATCGAGCGAGACCGATAGTGAGATCGATAGTGAGATCGATAGTGAGACCGATCGAGTGAGACGTTGGTTCCCCCAAGGACCCAAGACGCACACACACACACACACACACACACACCTGCCGGGCCGAAGTGAGTGAGCCCAAGACGACCCCAAGGAGCCCCCAGAACGTAAAGAACGGCCCAACACGCTCCCGCGCAGCCCGAGAAAGCCTTCCAACGGCTCTCCAGGCCTCCGAGAGGCCTCCAGAACCCAGAGGGGGTCCAGAAGATCCCACACCCCTGAGGGGCCCGGCTAACAAAACACGCGAGGCACAAACAAAAAACAGCGCCGAGCAGCGCCGAGGAACTGTAAAAAAATGGAAATCCCACAATTTCATTATTCCCGGAAAGGGCAGAAGCCCAGGGTTCTCTTTTAGTTTGTTTACCTCCGGGTTTGACTTGAGGTGGGCCGGCGAATTTCTTTTGCGATAAATATCGAGGTAGAGGTGAGCCGGCGAATTAAAATCCGCTGGCCCCCTTGTGGGGCCACCAGGCTGTAGGCCCGTGATTCGCAGTTTCCTGTACCAGTTGTAGTTTGTAGTTTCCAGTGTTGCAGTTCTGCTTCTTGCTGGTTACTGTAACTAGTTGATTGACCGCGCGAGGGGAGGGAGGCCCAAACCAGATTTTTAGCACCACCTGGGCGCGTTGTCTGAATTGCTGGGGGGGCTCAAAATCGACACCCCTCACGCAGATCCGCGGGGTCAGGGTCCAAAAACACCGGGGATTTGCCACATTTCTGAAATTCGGTGCCACCCCTCACGCAGATCCGCGGGGTCAGGGTCCAAAAACACAGGGGATTCGCCACATTTCTGAAATTCGGTGCCACCCCTCATGCAGATCCGCGGGGTCAGGGTCCAAAAACACAAGGGATTCGCCACATTTCTGAAATTCGGTGCCGCCCCTCACGCAGATCCGCGGGGTTAGGGTCCAAAAACACAAGGGATTTGCCACATTTCTGAAATTCGGTGCCACCCCTCACGCAGATCCGCGGGGTCAGGGTCCAAAAACACAAGGGATTTGCCACATTTGTGAAATTCGGTGCCACCCCTCACGCAGATCCGCGGGGTCAGGGTCCAAAACCTGCTCTGCCATGGCCCATTCTCCGAGAGAGGGGGCCGGCGGCAGGGGGCGAAGCCCTTACGGATTTGAGGATGTCCCTAGCGAAACGCTTGTGTGTTCAGAATTTGTTGAGGATGTCTCAAGCGAAACGCTTGTTTTGTGTTATAGGTTGTCCTCTCCTGGGGACCAGAATTCAGAGGATCTCTGAAGTGAAATGCTTGTTTTCACGTGCCCAGGTCTTGAGGTTTTCTCGAGCGAGACGCTTGGTTTCACGCCTCCAGGTTGCCCAGGCAGAGGTCTAGCGCTAGGATTTGTTGAGGATGTCTCGAACCAGAGGCTTGGTTTCACGCGTCGTCGTCGCCCAGGCGGATGTCTAGCATGAGGATGTGTTGACGAAGTCTCGATCGAGATGCTTGTTTGCACGTGTCCAGGTTGCCCAGGCGGATGCCTAGCATGAGGATGTGTTGAGAATGTCTCGAGAGATACACTTGTTTTCACGTGTCCAGGTCGCCCAGGTGGATGATGAAGATGTGTTGAGGATGTTTCGAGCGAGACGTTTGCTTTCACGTGTACAGGTCGCCCAGGCGGATGTCTAGCGGAACGCTTGTTTTCACGTGTCCAGGTCGCTCAGGCGGATGTCTAGCATGAGGATTTTGACAAAATGTCTCGAGCGAAACTCGTGTCCCCAGCACGTTCCGTAGCGCGCCCCCTTGGCACGTACCGCGGTGCGTCTCCATGGCACGTCCCCTGGCACGTCGCTTGGCGCGTCCCTTGAGACGTTCCGCGGCGCGTCCTCCTGGCATGTCCCCCTGTTAGCTCTGGGGCAGCTACTATGTGCTGAGGCAGTTTGAGCTTAAGACCCAGATCAGTTCGGTCAGGACTCGGATGCAAAGGAGGACTCGATCCTCAACGCTATAGAGCACAATCGCGGCATGGCACATCGCAATTCAGCACGGCTCAGCACAGCACAGATTTCGGCACGGTACATCAAGATCGATACATTCAGCAATGCAACCTGGCACGTTCCTTGGCACGTTCCGTGGCGAGTCCCCCTGGCACGTCGCGCGGCGCATCCCCTGGCACGTCCCGTGGCACGTCCATTGGCACGTTCCATAGCGCGTCCCCTCGGCACGTCCCGCGGTGCGTATTCGTGGCACGTCCCTTGGCACGTCGCCTGGCGCGTCCCTTGGAACGTTCTGCGGCGCGTCCTCCTGGCATGTTCCCTTGTCAATTAACTCTGAGGCGGCTACTATGTGCTGAGGCAGCTCGAGCTTAAGATCCAGATCAGTTCGGTCAGGACTCGGATGCAAAGGAGGACTCGATCCACAGCGCTATCGAGCACAATCGCGGCACGGCACATCGCAATTGAGCACGGTGCAGCACAGCACAGCCCTCGGCAGGGTACATCAAGATCGATCCACTCAACATTGCGTTTGCCCGTCGCCCACTCAGGTGTTTTTGAAACGTTGCCATGTCTTACATTTCTATATTCCCTTCGGGGTTCGTGGGTCGATCATGCTTTTCGTCTTCTCACGCTTTCTCGCTTCCAACCCTCAAAGATTTTGAAGGAAAAAATTACAGAATCCCCTCCTGATCCCCGCCTTATCCTCCTTATCCTCCTTACATCCCCTTTGAAACGTCCTTATCCTCCTTATCCTCCTTATCCTTATCCTCCTTATCCTCCTTATCCTCCTGATCCCCGCCTTATCCTCCTTATCCTCCTTACATCCCCTTTGCAACGTCCTTATCCTCCTTATCCTCCTTATCCTTATCCTCCTTATCCTCCTTATCCTCCTTATCCTCCTTATCCTCCTTACATCCCCCTCTGCATCCTGATCCCCGCCTTATCCTCCTTACATCCCCTTTGAAACGTTGCCATGCCTTACATGTCTAGACTCCTTCTCCGGGCTCGTGGGTCGAGCATGTCGACTGTCCCTGGGGCGCCCGACAGCAGGCCCCAGGAGACGAAATCGCAGTCTTGAGCGCCTGGGCTGGAAAAAAAACACCGGCTCGCAGAACATTTGGGAACCGTCTCGCCCTCCTCCTCCTCCTCCTCCTCCTCCTGGTCCTCCTCCTCCTCCTCCTCCTCCTCCCCCTCCTCCTCCTCCCCCTCCTCCTTCTCCTCCTCCTCCTCCTTCTCCTCCTCCTCCTCCTCATCCTCCGACTCTTTCGCCTCCTCCACCTCGCCCTCGCCCTGGTCCTCGCCATCGTACTCGTCCTCGTCCTCGTCGTCGTCCTACTCCTCCTCCTGCTCCTGCTCCTGCGCCTCCTTCTCCCCCTTCTGCGCCTCCTCCCTCTCCTCCTCCCCCTCCTCCTCCTCCTCCCTCCTCACTCCTCCTCCTCCTCCCCCTCCTCCTCCTCCTCCTCCTCCTCCTCCTCTTCTGCTCCTTCTGCTCCTTCTGCTCCTTCTGCCTCCTCCCTCCTCCTCCTCCTCCTCCTCCTCCTCTCCTCCTCCTCCTCCTCCAACTCCTCCTCCTCCTCCTCCTCCTCCTCCTCCTCCTCCTCCTCCTCCTCCTCCTCTGGCTCCTTCTGCTCCTCCTGCTCCTCCTGCTCCTTCTGCTCCTCCCTCCTCCCCTCGCCCTCCTCCTGCAGAGAGCAGCGGTCCGACGGGGCGGCCGCCTTCTCCACCTCCGCGGTCTTGGCGGCCACCGCCGCGGCGGCCTCGGCAACGCCTTGAAGGGACGTCGCCGGGGTGCCGACGACGACAACGACGACGACGACAACGACGACCACGACGACGACGACGACGACGACGACGACGACGACGACGACGACCACGACGACGGCAACTACGACCACGACGACGACGACGACCACGACGACGGCGGCGACGGCGACGACGACCTCCTCGTCATCCTGCTCCTCCTGCTCCTCCTCCCCTCCTCCTCGTGCTCCTCCTCCCCTCCTCCTCGTGCTCCTCCTCGTGCTCCTCCTCGTGCTGCTCTTCGCGCTCCTCCTCGTACACCTCCTCCTCCTCCTCCTCCTCCTCCTCCTTCTCCTCTTCCTCATCCTCCTCCTCGTACACCTCCTCCTCTTCCTCCTCCTACTCCTCCTCATCCTCCGCCCTTCCTTCTTCTCCTCCTCCTCATCCAGTTCCTGCTCCTGTTCCTCCTCCTCTTCCTCCTCCTCATCCTCATCATCCTCCTCTCTTCCTTCCTCCTCCTCCTCCTCCTCCTCCTCACCACCACCACCACCACCCCCACCCACCACCACCCCCACCACCACCACCACCACCACCACCACCATCATCATCATCATCATCATCATCATCATCATCATCATCATCATCATCAATCATCACCATCATCATCAACATCACATCAACATCAACATCATCATCATCATCATCATCATCATCAGATCATCCTCATCATCATCCTCATCCTCATCCTCATCCTCCTCCTCCTCCTCCTCATCATCATCATGATCATTGATCATCATCATCATCATCATCATCATCAACATCAACATCATCATCATCATCATCCATCATCATCACATCATCATCATCATCATCATCATCATCATCATCATCATCATCATCATCATCATCATCATCATCATCATCATCATCATCATCATCATCATCATCATCATCATCATCATCATCATCATCATCATCATCATCATCCTGATCCTGTTCCTGTTCCTGTTCCTGTTCCTGTTCCTGTTCCTCCTCCTCCTCCTCCTACTCCTCTTCCTCCTCCTCCTTTTCCCCCCCCTCCTCCTCCTCCTCCTTTCTCCTCCTCCTCCTCCTTGTCCTCCTCCTCCCCCCATACTCCTTCTCCTCCTCCCCTTGTCCTCCCCCTCGTGCTCCTCCTTCCTCGCCCAGCGCGCGAGCGCTCCCGCGAGCGCAGGAGCCAGCGCGGCTGCGGAGGAGGAGGAGGAGGAGCAGGACGAGGATGAGCAGGATGGAGGAGGAGGGGAAGGAGGAGGAGCAGGAGGAGGACGAGGAGGAGGAGGAGGAGGAGGAGACGACGATGATGACGACGACGACGACGAGGGCGAGGGCGAGGACGAGAGCGAGGGCGAGGTGGAGGAGGCGGAGGAAGCAGAGCAAGAAGGCGAGGCGGTTCCCAAATCTCCGACGATCCGTCTTGTTTCAGTCAAAGGCGGCTCTTCCGTTCTCTTTTCCCCTGGGGTTCGGGGAGGGGCGCTGCCTCACTGCTCTCCTTTCCCGGTGAAGGCGCGGGCCCAGGGTTCTCTTTTAGTGGGTTTACCCCCGGAATCGACGGGAAGAGGGTCGGCGAAATTATGTTTGAGGATGTCCCGAGCGAAACGCTTGTTTGTCAGAATGTGTTGAGGATGTCTCGAGCGAAACGCATGCTTCGTGTTATGGACTTCCTCTCCTGGGGGCCAGAATTCAGACGATGTCTCAGGTGAAATGCTTGTTTTCACGTGCCCGGATTTTGAGGATGTCTCGAGCGAGACGCTTGGTTTCACGCGTCCAGGTCTCCCAGGTGGATGTCTAGCATGAGGATGTGTTGAGGAAGTCTCGATCGAGACGCTTGCTTGCACGTGTCCAGGTTGCCCAGGCGGATGTCTGGCATGAGAATGTGTAGAGGATGTATTGAACAAAACGCTTGTTTTCACGTGTCCAAGTCGCCCAAGCACAGCACAGCCCTCGGCACGGTACATCAAGATCGATACACTCAGCATTGCAACCTGGCATGTTCCCTGGCACGTTCCGTGGCGCGTCCCGTGGCACGTCCATTGGCACGTTCCGTAACGCGTCCCCTCGACACGTCTTGCGGTGCGTCCCCATGGCACGTCCCCTGGCACGTCGCCTGGCGCGTCAATCTGGACGTTCCGCGGTGCGTCCTCCTGGGCCTCGCATGTCCCCCTGTCACTAAGCTCTGGGGCAGCCACTATGTGCTCAGGCAGCTCGAGCTTAAGATCCAGTTCTCTTCGGCCAGGACTCGGATGCAGAGGAGGACTCGATCCACAACCCTATGAGAGCACAATCGCGGCACGGCACATCGCAATTCGGCCCGGCGCAGCACAGCGCAGCCCTCGGCACGGTACATCAAGAACGATACGCTCAGCATTGCATTTGCCCGTCGCCCAATCAGGTGTCTTGAAAACGATCCCGTGCCTTTACATTTCTATATTCCTTTCCGGGTTCGTGGGTCGATCATGTCGACTGTTTGTGTGCCCGCTCGAAGATGGCGCATCCCGCGCGCAGGGATTTCGAGGATGTCTCGAGCCTCGCGCTTGTTTTGCACAATGAAGATTGTTTTCTTGAAAATCTTTGAAACGTTGCCATGCCTTACATTTCTATATTCCTCTCCGTGTTCGTGGGTCGACCCTGTTTCCTCGACAGCATACGTCGCGTCCGGCGTGCAGTCCTTCCCTTCTCCTCTCCAACTTCTTGTCTTCTATCTGCCCTCCCCCCGGCACCACCGGTGGGGAGGGGTCGAGGGCTTCGACCCTTCATGGCGACTCAGTCCGCAGCTTCGAGCTTCGAGGGGCACTGCCAGCAGGGGCAAGGCGGACAAGGGAAAGGAAAACGATGCGGCTGGACCTAGGACAGAAGACGACCTCTCAAGAACATGCGAGCCTCCGCCGGCCAAAGCACACAGAACATGCAAGGGTGTCCTTCCCCAGGATGCACACGAACATCCAGCAAACGAGAAGAACAGTAGGGTGCCCTCCCCGAACCGACCTCGATCTTACACTTCGGACCGATTGTATTACACACGCCCGCTTCTGCGCCCCAGTGGCAAGGCAGACAAATCCTGCCCCCTCCGTAGAAGTGGCCCGAGAACGGCACGAGCCCGAAGGTTCCATCGTGCTCCCGACGCTCACGGTCCAGGGCACGGAAGAGGAGGAACCTGTCTGGACAAGAACGGGAAGCGCCGCTCTGCCCACAAGCCTTGTCAGATAACGTCTGATCGAGCACACCAGAGATCTCCGCGCTGGCGTGTCGCGCTCGTCTGCCGTGCTGGTCTGCCGCGCTGGCCATGCCTCCTCCCCATCCTTCTCCTCCTCCGAGCTTAGTGGTTGCCAGCGGTTGCTCTGGATACTCGTTACTTCTCGGAGCCTCTCCGAGCTTAGTGGTTGCCTGTGGTTGCTTCTCCAAGGTTAGTGGTTGACTCTCCCAGCTCAGTAGTTGCCTGTGGTTGCTCTGGTTACTTCTCCGAGCTTCTCAGAACTTGGTGGTTGCCTGCGGTTGCTTGTGCAAGCTTAGCGGTTGCTTCTCCGAGCTGAGTTATTGTCTTTGTTTGCTCTGGTTACTTCTCCGAGTTTCTCAGAAATAAGTGGTTGCCTGAAATTGATTTGGTTACTTCTGCGAGCTTCTCCGAACTAAGTGGTTGTCTGTGGTTGCTTCTCCAAACTTAGTGGTTGCTTCACCAATCTTAGTAGTTGCTTGTGGTTGTTCTGGTTACTTGTCCGAGCTTCTCCGAGCTTACTGGTTTCTTGCGGTGTTATGGTTACTTCTCCGAGCTTCTCCGAGCTTAGTGGTTGCCTGTGGTTGCTGTGATTACTCCTCCGAGATTCTCAGAGCTAAGTGGTTGCCTAAGCTTGCGTGCGCATGCGCGCACAGACTTTCACTTAACATCACTGCGCGCACATGTAGTGCACTCGCTGGGATTACCTCAGCCGCCTGCTTGTGTGTGTGTGTCGACGTGTGTTACAAACATAGGGTACGCGTTAGGTAATAGGTGCAGTGAGGCGGCAGGGATTGCGTGCGAGCGGGACATGTTCGGAGGGTGCGGGGGTGAGAAGGTGACAGGTGGGGTATCTCGAAGATGGTCACAGCGAGGGCGTCAACATTTAGCGAAAGGCGTGACCATCACTAGAATTCAGCAACCATTGTTTTGCTCGAGGCTGTCCCTGCTGAGATGAACCTGTCTACGAACACGTCACGACCTGCGCAACAGTTCACCGCAGGAAGGCGGCCTGAGCGAAATGGACACGATGACCGTCAGCATCTCCAAATAGGAGCAGGATGAGGAGCAGGATGGGGGAGGAGGGGGAGAAGGGGGAGGAGGAGGAGGAGGAGGCGGAGGAGGAGGAGGAGGAGGACGAGGACGAGGAGGAGGACGAGGAGGAGGAGGAGGAGGAGGAGACCCCGAGGCGGGGGCCCGACGCTCGCCAGGATATGTACAACCGGAGATGGGCCACCGCGCGTTTGCATCTAGCCGCACGCCTGAGAGCCCACGAGCCGTGCAGGCACCTTGCCAGGCTGCGCGCGCGCCACGGACAGGCTCACTCTGAGAGTACATCGGACCTGAGAAACACCGCACTGTTGCTTGTTAGTTTAAGGGAACAAAACATGGCATAAACATAAAAACTCGGATGTCCGCGCGGATGTCTCGGATCGGCGCTGGGGCCCCCCGGCGGCGCCTCCGGCGCCGCCCCTGGCGCGCTCCGCGCGCCAGGGAGGGGGGTCCAGCGCCGATCCGAGAAATCCGCGCGGACCTCCGAGTTTTTATGTTTATGTCACTTTTTGTTCCCCTTGTTTCCATGGCGACGGGTTACTACAACGCCGCGCTGCGATGGCGATGGGTGCGTTCGCGAGGCGGGAGCTGTCGGCGGCTGTCACATCACGGTTAAATTACGCTTGGGAATTCGAAGCCGTTGGCAGAGGTGCGCGTCGGGCTGGACTGCTCTGAGAGCAATGTTAAATCACAAGTGTCATGTTCATTGCTTTTGGCTTGTCGGGAATTTGCGAGTCTGTTCGGGAGTGAGTTGTCCCTCGCGAGTTTCTTCTTTATATACCTAATTTAGAAATGCTAGAAAACTCCCATCACCTTCTCGTTCCGAGAAGGTTAACAAACGACGTCTCAACTAAACGGCTTGAACATCTCACTTTTTCGAAGATTTCTCAGGCGAAACGGCCATTTTGAGCGGAATCCGCCAACGCATCAACATGTACAATCGGTAGTCAATTGTCCCTCGCGAGTTTGTTCATTATTCATACTTCACTTAGAAATGCTAAAAAAATCCCATCACCTTCTCGTTCCGAGACGGCGCTTCCCGTCATCCGCCGACCTCCGCTTGCTGGGGGTGCCACGGCGTGTGAGATGATTGGCTGTCCCTCTCCCCCTTTCCCCCTTCCCTGGGGCCTGAAATCCGATTAGAGGGTGGGGGGACGCATGCGAAAGCCGCCACTGGGGCCTTCGGTGGAGCTCCCAATGGGGCCACGACAGGACGCGTGTGACGGGTGTGCTGACCTTTGCTGCGCGGGCATATGTGAACATCGCCATCGGGACCTTCGGTGGAGCTCCCTGTGCGGCCACGAAGCGAGTGAGGGTGCGCGGAAATGTGCAGCGCGGGCGCATGCGAAGCTCGCCACTGCAGCCTCAAAAGGAGATCTCTCTGGGGCCACGACATGTGTGAGGGGTGTGGCGCGCGGGCGCATGCGAACGACTCTACCGGGGCCTTCGATGGAGCTCACTATGGGGCCAACAAGAGGGTGAGAGGGCGCCGAAATGTGCGGCACGGACGCATGCGAACGTGACCATCGGGGCCGTCGGTGGAGCTCCCTGTGGTGCCGAAGAGCGTGTGAGGAGGCACGACATGTGCGGCGCGGACGCATGCGAACGCAGCCACTAGAGCCTTCGGTGGAGCTCCCTATGGGGCCACGAAGAGAGTGAGGGGTGTGCCGGCATGCGCGGCGCGGACGCATACGAACGTCGCTACTGGGGCCTTCGGTGGAGCTCCTCATGGGGCCACGAAACGTGTGAGCGGTGCGCGGAAATGTGCAGCGCGGGCGCATGCGAAGCTCGCCACTGCAGCCTCAAAAGGAGATCTCTCTGGGGCCACGACACGTGTGAGGGGTGTGGCGCGCGGGCGCATGCGAACGACTCTACCGGGGCCTTCGATGGAGCTCACTATGGGGCCAACAAGAGGGTGAGAGGGCGCCGAAATGTGCGGCACGGACGCATGCGAACGTGACCATTGGGGCCGTCGGTGGAGCTCCCTGTGGTGCCGAAGAGCGTGTGAGGAGGCACGACATGTGCGGCGCGGACGCATGCGAACGCAGCCACTAGAGC
>CAUYUJ010017186.1:139796-144796 GCA_963575745.1 Prorocentrum cordatum | reverse complement strand
ATCGTGGGAACACGCTACTGGGCTACTTGATGCACGGCCCCGGGGTTATCCGAAAATGTAGATTGACCATGGCTGTTCCTCGGCTGGCATCGGGGCAAGTTGCTGCCACACATTGCTCTACGGGGTGGACGAGAGAGGGAGAGATGGGGAGGAGAGGGGGACTGAAAAGCTCGGCTACCAGAACCTTAAAGAGAATGCAAACACGGCGACAAGAGGCCCCCCGATGCCCAATTCCTCGAACCTCCATCCCCCCCTTCCTCCGCCCTCCTCCTCCTCCTCCTCCTCCTCCTCCTCCTCTTCCGCCTCCTCCTCCGCCGCCCCACTCCTCATCCCCCGCCCTCCTCCAAACTCGTACCTCCTCCTCCTAACTCCGAACTCTTCCTCATCCGCCCTCCTACCTTCTCCCTCTCCTCCTCCCTCCTCCTCCTCCTCCTCCTGATTCTCCTCCTCCTCCTCCTCCTCCTCCTCCTCCTTCGTCTCCTCCTAACTCCTCCTCCTACTCCCCCTCCTCCTCCTAACTCATCCTTCGAATTCGCTGACGGAGAGAGAGAGAGAGAGAGATAGAAACAAACAAAACAAATAAGAGAGAGAGAGAGAGAGCACCCCGGGGAACCGACGAGCTCAAGGCAAGGCCTCATCCAGTAAGCCCCCGAAGACTCACGACGACGGCGGCGACCACGGCGGCGACGGTGACCCGAACATCAGCCGATCTTATGTGTTAGGATCTTCCGATCCGCGGCCACAACACTTCCGACCCCCTCCCCCCAGGTGTGGATGTTCGTCCTGGATCCGTGTCTGATGGCCCGGGGGCCCGAAAACACCCCCCAGGGGCCGAAATCGAGGAAGCAGGCCGGGATTGAAACCGGTCACACCGCCAGAGATCTGGGACGACGACGACGGCAACGGCGGCGACCGCGGCGACGACCGCAACAAAAAGGGTACCGATGCCGCTACTCCCCGGACCTCTCCCGGGGTGCGTTCTGACCAGAATCACGAGGAGAATCCAGCCGCGGCGACGAGATGTCTCCAGGACGAGCGGCGGCATCGGTCCCTGCGACTCAGCGACGCTGCGAAAAATTGCGACATCGCCAGAAATCACGACAGAAGTCCTACATCCCATCTCTCTTCTGATTTTTTTCCCGGACAAGGCTCTGGCCCGGGGTTCTCTTAAAGAGGGTTTACCCCTGGGGGCGACTTGAGACGGGCCGGCGAAATTATTCTGCGATAAAAAACAAGGTATCTCATTTGGCGTGAACAAAGATGCGTTTCGTGCGTGCCCGTTCGAGAAAAATGTGCCCCCCATTTCGGATCCTCGTTGCCTGACTGGGTCCGCAGGCCCTTGCTTTCCCTGAGCAATAAAAGGTGCGGAGCGTTTTGCGCAGAATCCCCACTGAATAACAAGGTATGGAGACCCAAAAATCTTCGACGGGCCGTTGTGAACATGTGGAAGAATTCATGAAAAGGGCGGGGGCCCAGGGTTCTCTTTTTCCCCAAAAAGACTTCAGCCCAGGGCTCTTTTTAGCAAATGCATTCCCACCCGGAATCGACTTGAAGAGGGCCGGCGAAACTATTATGATACATAACGAAATCGAAGCGGGCCGGCGAATCTGAATTTGAGGATGTCCCGAGCGAAACGCTGATTTTTTAATTCCGATCGATAAGACACCAGGTGAAGCGAGCATTTCGTTTGTCGCGGATGTCTCGAGCGAGAAGCGCTCGTTTTGCACAATTCGTTGAGGATGTCTCGAGCGAAACGCTTGCTTGGGAGACTGCCGAAAGCCTGGGCGTCCACGGTGGCCCCAGAGGGCCCTGGGAGCGCAGAGGCAGCGCAATTCGCGGGGGAGCGCGGCCCCGGGAGCGCGGACGCAGCGTCGTCTACTATGGATCGTCCTCCTCCTCCTCCTCCTCCTCCTCCTCCTCCTCCTCCTCCTCCTGCGCCTCCCTCATTCCTCCTCCTCCTCCTCCTCCTCCTCCTCCTCCTCCTCCTCCTCCTCCTCCTGGCCCAGGGAGGGCGGAAGCAGCGTAATTTACTGGGGAAGATGGCCCTTGGGGAGCTGGCGCAGTACACCCTGCGAAATGCTTAAGAAATCATGGGTTAAGAAATTCATAGTCTCAGAACTTGAATAAAAACCGAAAGTTCCCATTCAGATCTTAGGATTTACACTGAAACATTAAGAATAATCGAGACTCTGGCCGAAAATGTAAGTTTTCTTAAGCATCGCCTAAGGTGTATACCTTGCCAGGGAACGCCACCCTGGGAGCGCGGACTCCGCACGACACGAGGGAGGCGCCGCCCCGGGAGCGCGGACGCGGCGCAGTTTTTAAGCGGGGGCCCAGGGGGGCGCGGACGCAGCGTGACTTCCCATGGCTCGTGTGGCCCTTCGGGGGGGGGCTGACGCAGCGTAAGCTACTGGGGAACGTGGCCCTGGGAGCGTGGACACGAGGCACTTCACGAGGGAGCGCGGACCTGGGAGCGCGGACGCAGCGTAGTTTACGTGGGATCGTGGCCCGGGGAGCGCGGACGCAGCGTAATGTACGATGGATCGTTGCCCTGGGAGCGAGGACGCATTGTAATGTACGAGGGATCCTGGCACTGGGTCAGGGACGTCCCGCGGCACGTTCCCCGACGCGTTCCCTGGCACGCTCCCTGGCGCGTCGCCTGGCGCGTTCCCTGGCGCGTCCCATGGCGAACCCCCCTGGCACGTCGCGCGGCGCGTCCTCTGGCGCGTCCCGTGGCACGTCCATTGGCACGTTCCGCATTGCGCCTCTTTGGCACGTCCCGCGGTGCGTCCCCATGGCACGTCCCCTGGCACGTCCCCTGGCGCGTCCCTCGGGACGCTCCGCGGCGCGTTCGCCTGGTATGTCCCCCTGTCAATTAGCTCTGGGGCAGCTACTACGTGCTCAGGCAGCTCGAGCTTAAGAGCCAGATCAGTTCGGTCAGGACTCGGATGCAAAGGAAGACTCGATCCACAACGCTGTAGAGCACAATCGCGGTATGGCACATCGCAATTCAGCACGGCGCAACACAGCACAGCCCTTGGCACTGTACATCAAGATCGATACACTCAGCCTTGCAGCCTGGCACGTTCCCTGGAACGTTCCGTGGCGCGGCCCATGGCGAATCCCCCTGGCACGTCGCGCGGCGCGCCCCTTGGCACGTAAATTGGCACGTTCTGTAGGGCGTCCTCTTGGCACGTCCCGCGGTGCGTCCCCATGGCACGTCCGCTGGCATGTCCGCGGCGCGTCCCTTGGGACATTCTGCGGCGCGTCCCCCTGGCACGTCCCTCTGTCAATTAGTTCTGGGGCAGCTACTGTGTGCTAAGGCAGCTCGAGCTTCAGATCCAAATCAGTTCGGTCAGGACTCGAATGCGAAGTGCTAAGGAGGATTCGATCCACTACGCTATAGAGCACACTCGCGGCATAACACATCGCAATTCAGCACGGCACAACACAGCACAAGCCTTGGCACGGTACATCAGGATCGATACACTCAGCCTTGCAGCCTGGCACGTTCCCTGGCACGTTCCGTGCGCGTCCCATGGCGAGTCCCCCTGGCGCCCCGTGGCACGTCCATTGGCGCGTTCCATAGCGCGTCCCTTTGGCACGTCCCACGGTGCGTCCCCATGGCACGTCCCCTGGCACAACCCCTGGCGTGTCCCTCGGGACGTTCCGCGGCGCGTCCCCCTGGCACGTCCCTCTGTCAATTAGCTCTGGGGCAGCTACTACGTGCTCAGGCAGCTCGAGCTTCAGATCCAGATCAGTTCGGTAAGGACTCGGAAGCAAAGGAGGACTCGATCCACAATGCTATAGAGAACAATCGCGGCATGGCACATCGCAATTCATCACGGCGCAGCACAGCACAACTCTTGGCAGGTACGTCAAGATCGATACACTCAACATTGCATTGCCCGTCGTCCAATCAGGTGCCTTGAGAACGTTGTCATGCTTCACATGTCCTATCCCTTTCCGGGTTCGTGGGTCGATCATGTTCGAGTCAGAGTGATCTGAGAGTGCCCTGAGGCCCGAAGCAAGGAACAATCGCCCGTTGTGAGCAAAATGCGGCGCCAGGATCTCAAGGAACGACGACGCCGATGACGATGGCGACGGCGACGACGACTACAACTGGGGAAACGAACAAGTTCTGAAACCGCTACTCCCCAGACCTCTCCAGGGGTGCGTTCTGAAAAGAATCTCAAGGAGAATCCAGCAGTGGCGACGAGAGCTCTCAAGGACAAGCGGCAATATCGGTTCCTGAGACTCATGTTGTGAATATATCGCTATATTGCGGAAAATCGCGACCAGAGCCCTAGACCAGATCTCTCTGCGGCATTTGTCGAGCCAGATCGATCTGTGATGGCCCTAGGGCCCGAAACAAGGCACAAACATCTGCCCGTTGTGAATTGAATGCGACGCCAGGATCTCAAGAGACGACGACGCCGATGATGACGGCGACGGCGACGGCGGCGACGACGACAACTGGGAAAACAAGAAGGTGCTGAAACCGCTACTCCCCCGACCTCTCCATCGGTGCGCTCTGACCAGAATCTCGAGGAGAGTCTAGCCGCAGCGACGAGAGAGCTCTCCCATGCAGACGAGCAGAGCTGTCGGCCCCCGAGGTCCGATATGGCGAAACTTGCAGCATCGCGAAAAATCGCGACCATGACCCCAAACCCAATCGTTCTGCTGCACTCTGCGAGCCGGATCTGATCTAGGATGGTC
Organism: Prorocentrum cordatum; assembly: GCA_963575745.1. Lineage (NCBI taxonomy): Eukaryota > Dinophyceae > Prorocentrales > Prorocentraceae > Prorocentrum > Prorocentrum cordatum. The sequence continues at coordinate 140,077 of CAUYUJ010017186.1, read as the reverse complement.
CTGGGGCGCGAAACAAGGCACCATCGCCCGTTGCCGTCGGCAACGGCGACGAGGACAACGGGGAAACGAAAAGAATGCCGATACGGCTATTCATTCCTGGGACCCCTCCAGGTATGCGTTCTGACCAGAATCTCGAGCAGAATCCAGCCGCGGCGACGAGAGCTCTCCAGGACGAGCGGCGGCAGGCATCGGTTTTTGAGATCCGACGTTACGAAGCAGTTGCAGCATCGCGGACAATCACGACCAGAGCTCTAGACCCTATTTTTCTGCGGGGCATGCTT
>CAUYUJ010017186.1:110403-139696 GCA_963575745.1 Prorocentrum cordatum | reverse complement strand
TCCTCCTCCTCCTCCTCCTCCTCCTCCTCCTCCTCCTCCTCCTCCTCCTCCTCCTCCTCCTCGAGGCGTCGGGGGCAGCACCGAGGCATCGAGGACGCAGCATCGAGGCACCGAGGCATCGGGGCAGGGTCGCGGCACCGAGGGGGGAGAGGAGGCGTCGAGGCATCGAGGGGCCGTCGGAGGGGATCGAGGGGGCGCCGGAGGCGCCGAGGTACCGGCGGGGGCGGGGAGGGATCGAGAGGTCGAGGGCGGGGTCGGGGCGGCCGAGGGGCCGAGAGGTCCCGGCGCCGCAACTGTTTGGGGGGCCACGGGCATTCTTGTCCGGCCCCGGGCCTGGGGAGCATCAGGGGTCGATGCGGCTCGGAAGGTGCTGCGGGAGGGTGGAGTCAGGGCTCCGGGCGAGTTTTTTGAGATGCTGTCACTGTTCCCCGCAGACTAAGATGGTTTTCTTGTTGTTGCTCATACGCTTCCGATTCACACCTCACACCTCCCTTTCCCCCCCCTCCTCCTCTTCCTCACTCAGACTCACTCATACTTTGAGACTCTCATGCTCCGACTCATTCGCACCCACACTCAGTCATGTTCAGACTCACTCATGGTACCGCTGACCTCCTTCACGCACCTGACTCCATCTTCTTCTTCTTCTTCGTCTTCTTCTTCTTCTAATCACACTCAGATCACATCTGCCCAGACTTATCCACACTCAGATCACACATACTCAGACGCACTCACACTCAGATTCACTCGTACTCAGGCTCAACACGCAGGCTCGCTCATACTCAGCTACACTCAGACTCAGATACACTCACACTCGGACTCATTCCGCACACTCAGACTCGTACACACTCAGGGCCACCCACATTCAGACTCACTCACACAGACCACTCACACTCAGGCTCGCCTCGCACTCAACCTGTGAGGATGCCTCGAACGCTAGCTTCAGGACACCAAGGGAGGGAGCTGCCAGGAGGTATTTCACGGGTCTGGTCGCGCCCAGATTGTCGGGATATCTCAGGCGATCTGCCTCCTTGGTGGCTTGGACTTCGCTGCTTTCAGAGCGGAGTTCGAGGATGTCTCTAGCGAGGCGCTGGTTTCACCACGTGCCCGTTCGCGCCTCAAGCGGTTTGCCTGTTTGGTGGCTTGGGCTTCGGTGTTTTCAGAACAGATTGCGATGATGTTCGGGGAGAACGAAAGGAGGAGGTAGCAAAGGGTAGGGTAGAGAATCAACTCACGTAGCTGATTTTCCCAGCGCCTCCCGGCGCCGGGAGGCGCCCCATGTATCGAGGAATGGGCCCAGCGGCGGGGCCGAAACCAGCTGCATGCAGCAGATTTCGTAACCCCCCCTTTCCCTATCCCCCCCTTTCGTTCGGTCCGAGATGTCTCAAGCGGGGAGGTCGCCAGGGGGCAGCTCACAGCAGCCGGAGAACATCGCGAGTCTGGAAAACACCTGCGCAGCACCGACGAGAAAACGCCGGGAAACCTCCAGGCTCGAGCCTGTCGTGGACCCCCCCCCCCCATGAGCCGGCCCCCCCTCTCGCGATCCCAGGCCGACGCCTCTCCCACCCTGAGCCGGTGCCCCCCGCGTCGTTCCCCCTCGCCCCTGCCCCCCTCGGCGGTGGACAAACCTCCCTTTAGCAAACCTCCCCTTAGTGGAAACGGCCTGGGACCGAAACCGACGGACCTGGACCCGCAAAAATGACGGCCGCGACGCCCTCTCGCGAACCGAAAACGGCCAATTCCTCAATCGACTTGTCAGGGCAGGAGGTCTATCCATCTCCGACCCCCCACCTCCCGGCCGCCCCTCCGGCGTGCGCGTCGGCGTCCCACGCGCCCTCCTTGATGGGCCCCAGGTGCTCCGCCACCGCGGCCTCGAAGGCGGCGTGCTCGGCCTTCCTGGCCGCCTCCCGTGGCGGGGGGGCAGGGCGGGGGGGAGGCAGCCGGCCTCCGACACACTGTTCTGTTTTTGCAGTCCTGGCGTGTGCCTCAGATTTCGGCCGCTGAGGGCCGCTTCCGGGCCCCGGTCAGCAGAAACGGATCGGGCCGAAGACTGTCCCTGCCCCCGAAAAAACTGCCCCGCGATCTCCTTCCCACATGTCTGTGCAAATATATAAGCACACACAAACATGTGTGTACAGATGGATACATACATACATTCACGTATCTTTACACACACCTATACATGTACCTCCGCACCTACCTACATATACGTATAACTATATACACATGCATAAGCAAACACATGTGCGTGAACGTTATCACACACATGAAAAAAAACGTACCTCTCTCTGTATGTATGTATGTATGTATGTCTGTCTGTCTGTCTGTCTGTCTGTCTGTCTGTCTGTCTGTCTGTCTGTCTGTCTGTCTGTCTGTCTGTATGTATGTATGTATGTATGTATGTATGTATGTATGTATGTATGTATGTATGTATGTATGTATGTATGTATGTATGTATGTATGTATGTATGTATGTATGTATGTATGTATGTATGTATGTATGTATGTAATGTATGTATGTATATGTATATGCATGTATGCATGTATGCATGTATGCATGTATGCATGTATGCATGTATGCATGTATGCATGTATGCATGTATGCATGTATGCATGTATGCATGTATGCATGTATGCATGTATGCATGCATGCATGCATGCATGCATGTATGCATGTATGCATGTATGCATGTATGCATGTATGCATGTCTGTATGTATGCATGTATGCAGGTATGTACATGTATGTTTGTTTTTATGTATGTATGTACAGCACGCTCAGACATCTCCCGACGTCGGAGGCGGGGGAGGGGCGGCCGGCTTCGCGCCCGGCGCGGCCCCGGGCAGACGCGCCGCCCCGCTCCCGGCCCGCTCTGCCCGACGTCGTAGGCGCGGGCCGGGCGACGACGGCGACGAGGGCGACGAGGGCGACGAGGACGACGACGACGACGACGACGACGACGACAAGGGCAAGGGCGAGGACGGGGGCGAGGAGGAGGAGGAGGAGGAGGAGGAGGAGGGCGACGAGGGCGAGGACGAAGACGAGGACGAGGGCGACGAGGGGGCTCTCCCCCCGCCCGCTGGCAGAGAGGCAGCCCCGTGGAGGCCTCGCGCGGCCTCTCGCTGTCCACGTGTGAGCCAATCCGCGTGCGGTCTGCGCCGGATCATGGCCGCGCGAGCGCGTCGCCCCATACCGAAGGGGCCCAGGGACGTACCGTCGGGGCGTTGACCCAAGGAACCCTAAAGAAGGAACGAGGCCCCATTTTCCCTCAAGTGAACCTTCGACTTCCGGTCGAAAGCATAAGGAGAAAGCCTGAGGCAAGCTGCGAAACACTGAAGGAACGCGGAGCCCCTCCCCAACGAAAAGGGTTCCTTCTTCAGGGCCCCGACTGTACAAAGAATGGAGTTTCGTCCCCCCCCCCCCCCTCTGTCCATGCTTTCTGGGGAGTCGACGATGAGTTGTGCCCGTGCTCTCTCCCTCCCGAGCGCCATTGCCTCGAGGGGCGGGCGTGTGGATGAAACAAAAGTGCAACTGTTGCGTGCCGCGCGAGGGCACCAGGATTTTTATCATAGCCACGAGTAGTCGAGAAGGCAACCCCACCTGATGGCTTTCGGACGACAGCTCGGGCCTCAGGGCGGCCCCTCGGGACAGTCCGGCAACCCCCCGGACGCCCTCGGCGAGGCCCCCGCTGCTGAAAAGCACCCCGCCAGGAGAAACAGCTGCAGACTTAATTGAGCAGGGACCGACCGTGCTGGCATCCCTATCGGCCTATCACGACATGTTCCTAGAACCCTAAACATGCTCCAATAACAAAACGGTGTTCTTAGAGCATAAACCCAACGTATTAAAACGCGACAGTCAGACAGAACTGATCTAAGAACACTTCGGGCAGACCACACAAGGTTCTTAGAACATTCTTTGGTGGGCCTGTAGGCGAGCCATCGGCGTCAACCCAAGATAGTTATACAGTACCTATACGACCACCCTTCGGGTGATAAGGAGGTTCGGGAGGGGGGAGGAACCAACGTCTCACTCGATCGGTCTCACTATCGATCTCACTATCGATCTCAGTATCGGTCAAGCTCGATCGATCTCCCTCGATCGATCTCACAATCGATCTCACTCGATCTATCTCACAATTGATCTGACTATCGATCTCACATTCGATCTCACAATCGATATCACATTCGGTCTCACTATCGATCTCACTATCGACATCACAACCGCTCTCACAATCAACGTCATCATCATCATCAACAACAACATCAACATCAACATCACCATCACCAACATCATCATAATCGGGACACCGTCCTCATCATCAACACCAACATCATCATCATCACGGTCATCAACATCATCGGGACACCACCATCATCATCATCATCACCATCATCATCATCACCATCATCACAATCATCATCATCAGCATCATCATCAGCAACATCGGGACACAGTCATCGTCATCATCATCATCATCAGCAGCAGCATCATGATCGGGACACCATCATGATCACCATCGTTATCATCATCATCATCATCATCATCATCATCATCATCATCATCATCATCATCATCATCATCATCGGGGCACCATCATCATCTCATCCTAATCATCGACATCATCATCATCATCAGCATCATCAACATCATCATCAGCATCATCATCATCGTCATCATCTGGGCACCATCATCATCATTACCAACATCAGCATCAACACCATCATCATCATCATCACAATCTTCATCATCACCATCGGGACGCCATCATCATCAACATCATCATCATCATCACCATCATAATAATCATCATCATCGGGACGCCATACTCATCATCAACCTCATCATCAACATCATCATCATCATCAGCATCATCAACATCAACATCATCATACTCATCATCATCAGGACACCATCATCGTCATCATCATGATCATCAACATAATCATCATGATCATCATTATCCTCATCATCGGGACACCATCAGCATGATCATCATCATCGCCATCATCATCATCAGCAGCAGCATCATCATCAGCATCATCATCATCATCGGGACACCATCATCCTCATACCATCATCATCATCGTCATCATCATCATCAGCAGCATCACCATCAGCATCAGCATCACCATCACCATCACCATCACCATCACCATCACCATCACCATCACCATCACCATCACCATCACCATCACCATCATCATCATCATCATCATCATCATCATCATCATCATCACGGGACACCGCGGGACACCGGCGGGACACCGCGGGGCACCGCGGGACACCCGGGGGCGCCCCCCCGGGGGCGCCGCGCGCTCCGAGACATCTTATCGCATGTGCGTCGTGGCGGGGCGCTTTCGCTTTCTGGCCACAACGCTCGGGAACCGATGTACGACAAGATGGGTATCCTGGTATCCTATATGTTCGGGTCCGGAGGCTTCGCGCGGCCTTCTCAGAAGGCGCGAGGGCCTTCCGAGAAGGCCCGCCGCCTTCTGAGAAGGCCTTCACTTCCTAGACCTCCTAGATGGGGTCCGAGTAGTTGAGGTCGGAGGACTGCATCGGCGATGCGTCGGCGACGTCCGCGATGCATCGGCGACGTCGGCGTGGGGGAGCTCGGGCTCAACATCGAGCCGCACCACCGATGCACCGGCGATGCTGCGCGATCCTCCAACCCCATCAACTCGGACCCCATCTAGGAGGCCTAGACTTCCCCCCCGCGCTCGCCGCCGAGAGAGGGGAAGGGGACTCTTTCCACGTGCGGGCACGCCACCGGCGGCGAAGCGAGGCCATGCTGCTGGGGCCGCCGACTGGCCGCCGGGCTCAGCGGTACTTGCTGCCGTATTCGTTCTTGCCCTTCTTCGAGTCGGTGCCCAGCTCGAAGTGCTTCGTGCGCTTGCTGAAGACCCAAAGCAGCAACATAAACATATGCTTTCGGAGACCCGCAAGGATCTCATGGGGCCGGCGCTAGCCCCCCCCTCCCCGAATCCCTGGCCGGCGCCTCCAGCGCCACCCTGGCGCTCGCTACGCACGCTGGGGGAGGGGAACGGGGGGGGGACCAACAGCGACCCGAGACACCCGCGCGGAGCCGCGACATTTACCTTTATGTCGTTCTTGGGCCTTCTAGCTTGATCGGTTTCATGCGCTTGGCCTTGCACTTCGTGCACTCGAACTTCAGCACGATCTTCTTGGTCGTCTTCGCCTTCTTGTGGAACACGGGTTTCGTCTGCCCTCCAAAGCCGGCCTGCTTCTTGTCGTAGCGGCGCTTGCCCTGAGCGCTGAGCGACGCCTTGCCGGTCTTGTACTGGGAGACCTTGTGCGTTGTGTGTTTCTTGCACTTGCGGCAGTAAGTGTTCCTGGTCTTCGGGATGTTCACCATCTGCAGCTCTGCCAGGGCACCGACGCGTGCCCACCTCCGAGCCAAAATGGCTACGGAGGAGGGAGAGGAGGAGGAGGAGGCGGAGGAGGCGGAGGAGGCGGAGGTGGAGGAGGTGGAGGAGGAGGAGGAGGAGGAGGCGGAGGTGGAGGAGGTTGGAGGAGGAGGAGGAGGAGGAGGAGGAGGAGGCGGAGGTGGCGGAGGTTGGAGGGGGGAGGAGGAGGCAAAGGGGGAGCGAATCCCGATGGCGTTCTCTGTGGCTCTGATGCACATCCGGCATCATTCCCCTCCCCTTTCTCCGTGGTAACCCGTATTACCATCAGCTGTGCAGCCAACAATTTCAGTTCGGGTATGTGCGTGTGCTGCAGCTTCATGTCTGGCTGTCTGGCGGCATTTGGCAGTGCTGGCGGTCGGTCAATCCGGAGTGGCGTCGTCGCTCTTCGTGCTGGTACCAACTTGGATTCGAGGGGAGAATGCCTCCTCCTCCTCCTCCTCCTCCTCCTCGTCCGCTCTACCCTGATGGCTCTCCCAGGGGGGGGGGACAGGCGACGAGGAGCAAAACGGGAAAGACAGCGCCACTGACGGTGGTGCGCCATCAGCAGCCCGGGCGATATCGGCGAAGGCGGGGAAAACGTCGGTGAGTGCACATTACTGGCACCTAGTCGATCAGAAGGTCGTCGCGCCATCCGCCGGCCCGACCCGCCGACCCCTCCCTCCTCGAGTGATCAGCGGGACGAGGAAGAGGAGGTGGGGGAGCAGGCAGTCCCCTCTCCTCCTCCTCCTGCTCCTCCTCCTCCTCCTCCTCCTCCTCCTGCTCCTCCTCCTCCTCCTCCTCCTCCTCTTCTCCTCCTCCTCCTCCTCCTCCTCCTCCTCCTCCTCCTCCTCCTCCTCCTCCTCCTCCTCCTCCTCCCCCTCCTTTTGCAAGAGTGCAGAGAGTGCCTGTCGCTCCCACCTGCCCTGTAACCCCCCATCTCCAGGCCGCTTGTGCCTCTGCCGTCGCGCACTCTGCACGGGTCTGTCGGTTTCCGAGGTGTCCGCTTCAGCTCCGTGGACCTCCGAGACCAGCACGACCCCCTACGCTCAACTATTCACACAGCAGGGCACTCCAGGTCACAGGCGACTCTCTGAGAAGAACTACCACCAGCCCTCTGGGCGTGAGTGCTTCAGAGAGTTGCCTCCTCCACCTTCCCCCTTCCCCTTCGGGGAGGGGCTCATGACTACTCCCTATTCGTGCATGTTTGGTCAGGCGGGTGTGGCGTAGCCGACCGAAATCGGAGAGACGGGGGGCGAAGGAAGTGCTTTTGGCTGGTTTGGCCGGGGTCCCCTGGGCTGTGCCCCTTTTTTCCTTTCTTTTCTCTCGGCCGAAGCTGATGAAGCCCGGGCTACGGGCCCCCGAGCGCCCCGACCCCTTCCGCGAAGCCGCCCCCTCGGCGACTCCCGAAGCCACAGTTGGATTCACCGCAGCCTCTCGAGGGAGCGCTCTGACGCCTCCCAGGCCGGGGGACCGCGGACAACAAGGGGCGTCTGGGGCAGCGCGAGGGGGACGAGGCCGGAGTGGGCGTAACCCAGCAGGGTGGCTTAGGCCAGCACTACCCATCTCAAAGACACCTAACTCCCACGAGCTTCGCACGCACTTGCGTTCTCCTCCACTGGCTTACAGCCGTCCACGACCACTGATATACACATGTGTATATATACATATATGTATGTCTATAGAAAGTGTATATATATGTACCACAAGTAATAAAACTACTCCCGAAGATGTATCAACACTGTGGGCATGACTGTCGCACACGCGCTGCAAAGGTGGCACTGTGGCACTCTAGGGTCTCGCGAAGCCGAGACGACAACTTCATCCCTGTCGAGACTGCAGCAATATCTTGGATGTGTATATATATATATATATATACTAGAACCATCGCGCGCTTCGCGCGCGCTCAGGTTCTAGCCCAGGTTGGGGGGGGGGCGCTGGACGATCTTGGACAACGCTATCAAGCACAGGCGCGCGACGGCATCTGAGGAGCTTCTGGGGTGTTCCGCATGCTTCGTCAACTGGCTGTTGGAGGCACCTCTTGGGTGCCTCTTGGGGGGGGCGTCTGAGGGTCCCTTGGGGGCATCGGCTCTGCAATCTGAAGCCGTCATTGGCCGTCTTGGCTGCGTGGAGGCCCGACTTGAGGCCACCTGCGGCCAGATTGAGGCAATCCGGAAGCCTCCCAGGGGCCTCCTGGAAGCAGTTTTGACGCATCGAGGGCACTCATTGGGCTATTTTAAGACTTCTTGGACGTCTCCTAGGGGCCTTTTGGGCACGCGGGAAGCTTTTGGGGTCCTCGTCGGACCACTTGGGGGCCTCTTGCGGCCTCCTGTGGGCCTTTTGGGGGAACGCTCTGCTGCTGGGTCGTGTTCCCCTTCTTGGGCCTCTCTTGGGGCTCTTGGGGCCCTCTCGGGCAGTCTTGGGCGCCTCAAGCACCGTCTTGGGGCCCTCGCGGGCCGTCTTGGGGTCCTCTTGGAGGCCTCTTCCTCTATATTGGATCGGTATTGGAAGCCTCTTGAGCCGTATTGGAGCATCGGGATGTCAAAAGGCCGACAAAATTTAAAACCCGTCAAAGCCCAATCGTAAAACAATGAGTTGTGCCTCTTGGGGCCACCTTGGGAGATCTCTTGCAACCTCGTCGGCCCTCTTGGGAGCTTCTTGGGGGCCTCTTGGATCCGATTGGGGGCCTCTTGGGACTTCCCGAGAACCTCTCGGGGTAGGAAGCTCGGATTCTCAGTTCGTGTTTCCCTTCATGGGCCTCTCTTGGGGCCGTCTTGGGGCCCTCTCGGGCCGTCTTGGGCGCCTCAGGCCCGCCTTGGGGCCCTCGTGGGCCGCCCAGGGCCCTCTTGGAAGCCTCTTCGGCTATCTTGGAGCTGTCTTGGAGGCCTCCTCCTCCTCCTCGTCCCCCTCCTCCTCCTCCTCCTCCTCCTCCCACTCCAGCTCTCTCTCCTCCTGATCTTCCTCCTCCTCCTCCTCCTCCTGCAGCGTGTTCCGGAAGGCTCCCGCCGGAACATGCTGTGCACAAGTGCTGTCACTGCTCCCGCCGCCGTGCCCTGGGTGGTGGGTCAGAGGCCTCATGGGTGTTGGTTTGGATCTCGTGGTTGGCCTGTCGGGGACGTCGTGAAGGCAGTTTCACAGCTTCTCGGAAGCCGTTTTGGGACCGTTGTGGGGCCTCCTCGGGGCTGTTTTGTGGCCTCTTTAGGCCTCGTTTGGGCCTCCTGGGTGCCTCTTGGGGGCCTCCTGGGGCCTCTTGGGGGCTCCTTGGGGCCTCCTGGGGCACTCTTCAAGCGGGAGGGTCGAATTTTAAAGTCGTGGTCCCCCAGTCCCCCTTCTTGGGCGCATCTTGGGGCCGTCTTGGGGCTCTGTTGGGCTGTCTTGGGCGACTCTGGGGCCGTCTTGGGGCCCTCTTGGGCCGTCTTGGGGCGCTCCTGGGGGCCTATTGAGCCGTCTAGGACGTCGGACGGCCGAAAAGGCTGGAAGGCCAAAATCGTTCGAAAACCTTCGTAAAATTGACGATTTCGGTCTCTTGAAGCGCTCTGGGGAGGCGTCTTGAAGCGTCGTGGAGTGCCTTGGGGGGCCTCTCGGGCCGTCTTGGGCCTATCTTGGGCAGTCTTGGGCCCGTCTTCGGCGACTCGGGGCCCGCTTGGGCCGTCTTGGGAGCCTCTGGAGGCCCTCCTGTACTATTTTGGACTTCCCCGGCCGCCCCGTCCTCCCACGGGGGGTCGGAGGCGGCGGCCTCCGAGGCCCAGGACGCGGAAACCTTGTAAAAACACAGGGAAAGTGAGCCTTGGAGCCCCCAGGGGGCGCAGGTCCACTCCTGGCGGCCTCCCTCGGAGGCCCTGGAACGCCGAAACCCTGTAAAAACACAGGGAAAGTGAGCCACGCGGCCCCCATGGGGGTCCAAGGCACCAATCTGGCGGCCCCAGGTCCCGTTCCCCGGTAGACATTTATATATATATATATATATATATATATATATATATATATATATTATATATATATACATATATATATATATATATATAATAGATGCACGCTTTTCTATGGGACGACCATCTGCCTCGCACCATCACTTTAGAGAGGTCCCCCGAGGAAAGAAATTCAGGGGAAGCTTTTGATCTCTTCTGTGGGCCATCCTGTGAACAATATGGGGGCCCCTTTGGGACCCTCTTGCGGACTTTCTGCGACTCTGGCAAGTTTCTAGCCCAGAGCGACCTCTTTCCGTGCGGTCTGGACCACAGCCCCAGGCCACTCGCACCATCGGGCCACCGTGCCCATCAGGGTGATGACTCCAGGAAGCTGGGTCCACTAACTGGGGCAAGCCGCCCCTAAGCCATGTTACCTCAAGTCCCCCCCCTCCTCCTCCTCCTGCTCCTCCGCCTCCTCCTTCTCCTCCTCCTTCTCTTCCTGCTCCTCCTCCTCATCCACCACCTCCTCCTCCCCCTCCTCCATCCATTCTAGACTCTCCTCCTCCCGGGTACTATCGTGCCCGCCTTGAGGGACTCTGAAGATAAAAAAGGACATGCATAAGCAGGCACAACACGCGCGCGTGGGGCTTCGGGGCCCACTTGCGCCCACGTGCACGGGCACCGCCACGGGGAGCAAGACAACGGATGGCCCGAGCGGGGAGACCAAAGGGTACCGACACCGCGACTCCCCGGACCTCTCCTGGGGTGCGTTCTGACCAGGATTTCGAGGCGAATCCAGCGGTGGCGACGACGGAGGCCCAGGAGGCCCCAAAAAAGGGGAAAACGGGGGACGGGTAGAGGTATGGGTACCTTTTCCTCCTCTGGCCGAGGAGCTCCGAGCCCCGTCCGAAACCGAAGGGATCCCACTTCGTCCGAAGCCCTTTGGCTGCAGGTGCTGCAGCTCAGCGGCCGCTGCGAGGGGCACGAGAGGCGCACGCCCCTCGCGGGGAGGCGCGCCGCCGAGGCGCCACCCCCTCGAGGCGGCCGGCGGGGCAGGCTAAGCGCACCGACTGGCAGGGCAGCGACCCCAGGGGGGAGCGGAGGGCACGCCTGCTCCTCCTCCTCCTCCCCCTCCTCCTCCTCCTCCTCCTCCTCCTCCTCCTCCTCCTCAATCATCCTATTCCTCCTCCTCCTCCTCCTCCTCATCCTATTCCTCCTCCTCCTCCTCCTCTCCTCCTCCTCCCTCCTCCTCCTCCTCCTCCTCCTCCTCCTCCTCCCCTCCCCCTCCCCCTCCCCCTCCCCCTCCCCCTCCTCCTCCTCCTCCTCCTCTCCTCCTCCTCCTCCCTCCTCCTCCTCCTCCTCGAAGGCTGGGGCGCAGCCGGCGGCCAGGCTGAACCCAGACGGTATTTTTCGTTTTCGTTGTGTTTTCGTTGTTCCCTCGTCTTGTCCTGCGGGGGAGCGGGGGGCCTGCGAGAGCTCGGGCCGGGGGCGCTCGAAGGTTGGGGCGCGGCTGGCGGCAGGGCTGAACCCAAACGGTGTTTTTCGTTCTCGTGATGTCTTCGTCGTTCCCTCGCTTTGTCTCCATGCCGCCTGTGCCGCAAACCAAAAGTCGAAACAGAAACGGCCCACGAAATCGCCAAAGCACCGTTTGGGTCCACCACTCTGGCGGGCGGTCAGCGTGTCGCGCCGCGGCGTGGCGGGCCGGAGCTGGAGGCGCGGCGCGCGCCGATTCGGCATGCGCTCCCGACCGTAGTGAGCGGCCATGAGGGCAGGGAGGAGGGGGTGGAAACGCCAAATGGGCGCGCTCGCGCCGCCTCTGACATCAAACCCTCCCCACCCACCCCTTCCACCGCGTCGAGTCCTCTTCTGTCCGCCGACTGGCGGCACCCCAGCATACTAATACTCATGTGTGCGTCGCCCCCCAGGGGCGACGCGCGCACCGAGAAATCTTATAGTATATGGGTCGTGGCGGGCGCTTCCTGGCCACACCGCTCGGGAAGCGATATACTACAACATGGGTATGCTATATGTTCGGATAGGACGCGCGCCTCCAAGGGGGACATATAGTGTTAGTATGTCTCTGTGCGTCCCGGGGTATCATACAAACCTCTGATTCCCAACTGGAAGCTGCAGGATTTGACACAGCGTCTGCTCTGTGCTCGGAAACTGGGATTCTGCACCTACGAGGATTGAAAGGATAACCACGCCTGGTGGCTTTCGGGTCATAAGTCATGACTCGGGCCTCTAGCGGCCGTTCGGGACGATAAAGGCACCCCTGGCAAACTCTAGTCTAGATGAGGCGCAGCCGCTGGAAAGCATCCCGAGGTTGGAAACCCGACGAGCACCTACGACAACGTGCGGAAACGACCCGACCCCTGTCACCACCCCCCTCTTGGCCGCCCCAAAAATCCCCAAAGACCTCACCGCACAGTCCGTCACCGCACGGCTTTGGGGCCCTCGAGGCCCACATCGCCCGATACGCCCTCGGAAAGCGAACCGAGCCCCAAGACCGTGCGGTGACCCCGCATCCCCACTGACTCGCCCGAAGACCTCCCAAAATAGGGTCAGAGTGGGAGGTCGGCGGATCGCGACGCGTCGCCGGTGCATCTGCGACGTCGGCGTGGAGACGATGGGGCTCCACATCGAGCCGATCAGACCCAGTTTGGGCGGCCTGGGCCCTCGTGTTGCCGCCCCCGACGACGAGGGCCATCCTGCTAAACCAGGACTTTGACAAACCTTTTGCAAGGGAAGGGAAAGGACCCGCCAAAGCCCTGGCTTGTCGAACTCCAGCCAGAACTTCGGCGAGTCGCTTATCCGACTTGCTCAAAGTTACGACCCGGACCCCGATCCACAGGGAGGGCAGCGGGAAACCTTGAAGGCAACTCAAAACTGTGCTCTTGGGCAGGTTGAGCCATCATCTGCTACCAAGCTGAAAACCATGGGCCTGCGTCGAACGAAGTAGGACGCTCGTGAACTCCACGTCACGTGTGGAACGAGCCGCCCCCTCCTCCTCCTCCTCCTCCTCCTCCTCCTCCTCCTCCTCCTCCTCCTCCATTCTTTTGTGCCACGTAGCCGAAAGCAGCGCCAGCGCGCGCGCGCTTCCGCGGCTCCAGAAACGAGTGCGGCGCGTCCACCGGGCGGCGCTCGAGCGGCCATGTGCCTTTTGCGCCCGAACGCATCCACCACGCGATCGGTCATAGTATGCATTTTGCGACCGGGCCGTCGTCCCAGAGGGAAACGGTAGTGTCCAAGTAGGTGTTCCATCTTACCTTTGCGACCGGTAGTGGTTTGATACTGATTTCTCTACGTTTTGCACCCAGGAGCTGGATTGTCAACTGTGTCAATGCTGTTGAAGCGTCGACATACGTGACTTCTCATTTTGCACACTCGCGGTCTCAACGCCGCGTATCGGCAGTCGCCCTTCGCACCCATTCCCCGTCCACGACCCTAGCGACGGTCTCTTACACGCACACAGCGCACCTATCCCGACTTCGATTTACAAGCTTCTTGAAAGCTTGTTCCAATATTTTCGCAAAACCGCCCCTGCGCGTGAACACCAAGAACGTAACTCGGGGGCGGCCAAGTGGGGGTCGTCCAAGAGGTGGGGCGCAAATCATAGCCGGCGGCACGTGCGCGGCCCAGGGTGGGACCAAGGACTTGTTGAAATGAGAAGAGGCACCATGAGATCTGGGGAGATATCATGGCCGCGGCCATGACATCCCCCCCTAGTCATCACCCCACTCTTGGCCGCCCCCGAGTACTGCGAAAGTCCTGGTTGATCCGGACCCAGACATGCGACGTCCTGGTTTTGTTCAGTGCGGCGTCCTCGGAAGTGCCCGACCCTTTCCTCGGGACCGGTTTTTCACCCTGCGCCGTTTTCTGACGGCCCGGGGCCCGGCGAGGTCCTCCAGAGGCCGAACACGGCGAAAAACCTCGGCCCCGAGATCTTTGCTGCACGACGCGAGCCTGCCTGGGAAGAGTCCTGCTCTCCAAGGCCCTAGGACGCCGCTCGGGGCGCGTCCTGCTGCTGCTGCTGCTGCTGCTGCTGCTGCTGCTGCTGCTGCTGCTGCTGCTGCTGCTGCTGCTGCTGCTGCTGCTCCTGCTCCTGCTGCCCTGCTCCTCTCCTCCTCCTCCCCTCTCCTCTCCTCCTCCTCCTCCCCTCCTCCTCCTCCTCCTCTCCTCCTCTCTCCTCTACTCCTCCTCCTCCTCTCCTCCTCCTCTCCTCCCCTCCTCCTCCTCCTCCTCCCCTCCTCCTCCTCCTCCCCCCCCCTCCTCCTCCTCCTCCTCTCCTCCTCTCCTCCTCCACTCCTCCTCCTCCGCCTCCTCCTTCCTCCCCCTCCTCCTCCTCCTCCTCTCTCCTCCTCCTCCTCCTCCTCCTCCTCCTCCTCCTCCCTCCTCCTCCTCCTCCTCCCTCCCCCTCCCCTCCCCCTCCCCCTCCCCCTCCCCTCCCCCTCCCTCCTCCCCTCCTCTCCTTCCTCCTCCTCCTCCTCCCCTCTCCTCCTCCTCCTCCTCTCCTCCTCCTCCCCTTCCCCTCCGCCTCCGCTCTCCTCCGCCTCCGCCTCCGCGCTCCGCCTCCGCCTCCGCCCGCCTCCGCCTCCGCCTTCCGCCTCCGCCTCCGCTCGCCTCCTCCGCCTCCTCCTCCTCTCCTCGTCTCCTCCTCCTCCTCCTCCTCCTCCCTCTCCTCCTCCTCCTCTTCCTCCTCCTCCTCCCTCCCTCCTCCTCCTCCTCCTCCTCATCCTCCTCCTCCTCCTCCTCCTCCTCCTCCTCCTCTCCTCCTCCTCCTCCTCCTCCTCCTCCTCATCCCTCTCCTTCCTCCTCCTCCTCCTCCTCCTCTCTCCTCCTCCTCTCCTCCTCCTCCTCCTCCTCCTCCCCTCCTTCCTCCTCCTCCTCCTCCTCCTCCTCCTCCTCCTCCCTCTCCTCCTCTCCTCCTCATCCTCCTCTCTCCTCCTCCTCCTCCTCCTCCTCCTCCTCCTCCTCCTCCTCCTCCTCCTCCTGCTCGGGGCGGCGCTCCGGGCGCCTCCGCCTCGGCCGCGGCCTGCTCCTCCTGCCGCCCGCCGGCGAGCGCGGCCCTCGCCACCGCGAGCGCGGCCTCGGCCGCGTCGAGGGCGGAGGCCCGGTCCTGCCGCGGGGAGAAGGGCCCCCCCGAGGCACCCCTCGCGCCGCGCAGGGAGCAAGCGCGACGGGGCCCCCGAGAGATCGGGGTGCTCTCTGGCGGCGCGCAGGGAGGAGAGAGGAGGAGGAGGAGGAGGGAGGAGGAGGAGGAGGAGGAGAAGGAGGAGGAGGGAGAGAGGAGAGAGGGAGGAGGAGGAGGGGGAGGAGGAGGGGAGAGGAGGGGGAGGAGGAGAAGGGCGAGGAGGAGGAGGGGAAGGCTTCTTCGAAGGAGCTTGCTTCTTAGAAGGCGCGGGCGTTACATCTACAGACAGGGCCCGCGCCTTCTAAGGAGAAGGGGTGTTTCTAAGAAGCCTTCCCCCCTCCCCCTGCCCCTCTCTGCGCGTGGCCGAGTCCTGCATCTTTTGGGCAACGGCCGATTTTGCCCCCGGGCCCATCGCAGGTCGATCAGGCCCGAACAATGCCGCAGTCGCAATGTTGCAAGTTTAGCCGCCACGTCGGAACTCAAGGACGGACGGTTTTTGTTCGTTTTCGGGCTTCCGGGGCCCTCGCCAAGACTCGGGGCCGCCCAAAAACGCCCCAGGATGAGAGGCGGTCCCCGGGAAGGGGTCGAGACCTCTGGGGGCTGACGCTGCGACAAGAAAGCACGACGTGTGGGGTCTGGGGACGGCCCGGGGCACTCCCTTGGGTCGAGATGTTTTGGCGTGCCAAGCGTTTTCCTCTCCTCCGCCTCCTCCTCCTCCGCCTCCTCCTCTACTTTTCCTTGTCCCACTCTTCCTCTTCCTCCTCCTCCTCCTCCTCCTCCTCCTTCTCTTCTCCTCCTCCTCCTCCTCCTCCTCCTCCTCCTCATCCTCCTCTTCCTCCTGCTCTCCCTCCTCCTCCTCTTCTCCTCCTTCTCTTCCTCCTCTTTTTCCTCCTTCTGCTTTTTGGTAATCCTTCTTGTTCCTCCTCTTGTTCCTCCACGTGTTTCTCCTGTTGCTCCTCCTCTTTATCGTCCCCTTGCTCCTCCTTCTCTTCCTCCTCCTCCTCCTCCTCCTCCTCTTCCTCCTCCTCCTCCTCCTCCTCCTCCTCCTCCTCCTCCCTTATAAAGCGCGACAGCCTGAAAGCCTGAATGCATCAGAATTAGTCGAGTATCCCCGTCCCCCCGGGGCCGGTCGGCCCCATGGGGTGCTGATCGAACCACGTGGGCCAGGTGACTGGTGTCACAGGCTGGTTGGCATGCTACAGAAAAAGGTAGAGGCAAAAGGCAGCAAAACGCGCGAACGAAAGAGGGGAGGAGGGACATCTCATAACCTCAAGAAAGGGGGGAGAGAACAGGGGGGGCGGCGTCGGCGCTGCGAACAGAAGGCGGGGCTGCAGCAGCTGCGGGCTGTGAGCCGGCTGCGTGGCGGGGGCCCAGCACCCGCCAACGCGGGAAGCACAAAGGCACCCCCTGCTCACAGGAACCCCCACAAGCGCCCTCCAGTCCAACGACGCGAACATTCACCTGCTGAGCAAGCGCAGGGTCTCCAGAACACGGGGACTGGAGCCGCTTGGGGGGGAGGGTCCACCGAGCGTGGGAGAGGTTTGCGCCTTCCGCGGCGGTGGCTCCCAGAAGGTGGGTGGCGCTGGGCGGTGTGGCGTCATGGCCACACCCGCCCAGGTGGGAGGCGCAAAGGCTTTTCTCCCTACCAGCAGGGACCCCCGGAGAGCGCCCAGCAGTCCTACGACAGAGACCCTCGCCTGCAAGTGTGCGCAGGGCTCCTGAGCGCAAGGCTGGTGACCACCTCTGGGGGTTACCTTGGGCGCGGGGGAGGTTTGCGCCTTCCGTGGCGGTGGCCAGGCTGCTGAGTTGTGCCAGCAGCCGCCCTGGCCAACGCCAGGACAGCGGCTAGGTGCCGTTCCCCCACCATGGAATGCCCTCACCTCGCCACGTCGCTGGAAGAGCGCTGCAAAGATAACAAACGGCAGGCTGGCGCAGTTGGTGGCCCTCTTCCCGATTGTTGGCAAGGCGGGCTGCCTGTCATGAGAGACCGGAAGCAATACAAATGAGAAGTGGGCGAGTCGGCGCGGCTTGGAGACGTTGCGGGGCGCCTAGGGGTCCGCGGGCTAGCTGCTCGAGGCAGCCGAAGAGAACTCTGCCTAGCTGCTCCGCCCAGCCCGGCTGCAGGGCAGCGCGGAGGCGGCGCGCGACGCATCCGCGAGCGAAAGTCTGCAAGAGTGCGAAAGCACTCTCAGCCCGGAGACCCATCTTCCGCAGCTCTTGCAGGCGGGCGGCAAACGCCGCAACCTTGGCCGCGGCCCCGTCTTGGCCGGCGTGGACGGTCGCCCTTCCTCCCCCCTCGTTCTCCCCTCTCCTCTCCTTCCCTGATCGAGCCACAGGGCAGTGTTTTCCAAGCGCGTGAGGTGGTCCACCCAGCTCTCCTGGACGTCGGCCGGCAAGTGGCCGCGCCCTCCAGCGGGCCGCGCTTGGGTCTTGGCCCGGTTGACTGCAAGGCCGGGCCACGTATGGATGTCAGTAGCAAACTGCCTGGCTGCGTGTGCGTGCTCTGGTGAGACGAAGACCGCGATGTCGTCGAGGTAGCTGAACGCCCGGCAAGAAGAGGGCGAGAGCGCGTGGAGACGCGAGCAGAGATCGTCGAACGCGTCTGCAATGCCAATGGCGATGAACTCCGAAGAGAGCGGGCGCCCCCGGTCCACGCCCGCGCTGGCCCGAACGCGGTGGGCGCCGTCGGCGGGGTCGTTCCACCAGTAGCGCTGGTTGGTTGCCGCGAGCTCTGGAACAGCCGGGGCGCCCTCCGCCGCGCGCCGTCGATCAACGTGCCACGGTGGATGCCGCCGAAGGCGCTGGAGCAGCAAGGGCCAGCGCGACGCCGACGGGGCGCGACCCCGAGAGGGCGGCGAGGCATTGAGCTCGCACCCCGCCTGTCGTCCGACGGCGCACTGGCCAAGGCCGACTGCTCCCTGCATGTCGTTTTTGTAGACGTCGCAAGCGGCCCGCGCGGCAAGTCGGCGGAGCGCGGGGCCGCGGGCGATCGGCTGGAGCGCGCCGTTGCGCTTGCGCTGGGCCTCCCACCAATCGGGCGCCTGGGTTGGCGCGCGTCGCTCTTCTGGCAACCGCCTCGAGGGCGGGGGCGGCCAGTCAGCCCTGCTGCCTTCCGGCCCCAGGCCAGAGCGTCGCGGGCGGCGCGCCAGGCCTTCCGCCGCGGCCACGGCCTGGGCCGCGCGAGCGTCGTCGTCTGGCGCGGCCGGCGCTTGGAGGAGGCATTGCTCTGGCCCCTTGGGAAGAGGCTCTGGAAGCCGGCGTGGGCGCCGGGGCCGGGAAGCGCACCAACCCAGGCGCCCCTTGGGAAGAGGTCAGCGCGCCGGGGCGGAAGGCTCGCTGCATTGCCCTACAAATTTGAGGTGCTGATCCGGTAGGGACTCCACCGCCCGTGCGTCCTGCGCGGCCGTTGGGGCGCTGCCTCCTCCTCCTCCTCCTCCTCCTCCTCCTCCTCCTCCTCCGGCTTTCCTCGGCCCGCGGCTCGCGATCGTTGTGGGCTCCTCCCCAGACCACCTGCTCGGCCATCCGCAAGCGTCGCGTGGCGATCTTGGACGAGCCACCCGAATTGCGCGCCCGTTGACACCCGTGAACTGTTTCAGGCTTGAACAGCACGACTCTGCCAAGAAGCGCGAAAGCCTTCTCCGCCCTGGCCTGGGCAGCAGCGTCGCCTGCAGTCCGCGCGCGGAGGAGGCGTTCGGCCATGCACCCGCGGAGCTGTGCCAGGGCCGCGCCCATGTTCACCGGCGCCCGGAGGATCGCGGGAACGCAGTGCGCCGGGGCGTCGCAGTCCACGGCGCCCCGCCATTCCAGATTGGCGGGCAGGGCTGGCAGGCCGCTGGATGGGCCCCCCCGGGCCGGGGCCACGCGCCCCATCATCTTTCTCGAGCAGGGGAACGCCCAGCGTTGCAGCCTGGCGGGCTGCCATGGTCAGTGATGCCCTCTGCCCGGGCAGGCAAGCCAGGGCGGTCGCAGTCGCCGCGGACGACATACTATAGCTTTGGCGAGAATGCCCCCCGCGCCCTGCCGCAGGGCCCCGAGCCGCCCTCCACGCAGGCAAGATGGTGGCAAAGCGGGCTGGCCAGCTCAGGATCGCACGCCCGAAGGCCCCCCTCCCAGACCCCCGACGTCATGATTTTTTCATGACGCGACCCCCAGAGGTCCAGACCCATTCCCCGGGACCTGTTTTTCGTCCCGAGTCGTTTTCTGACGGCCCCGAGGCCCGGTGAGGGCCTTCAGAGGCCGAAAATTGCGAAAAACCTCCCGTCGTGATTTTTTCATGACTCGAGGAGGTCTGGGGCCTTGTTCCCAGCGCGGTCCGAGGGAAGGGAGGAGGAGGAGGAGGAGGAGGAGGAGGAGGAGAGGGAGGAGGAGGAGGAGGAGGAGGAGGAGGAGGAGGAGGAGGAGGAGGAGGAGGGGAGGAGGGGGAGGTCTGGGGATTTCGTAGCCCGGGGCGCGACAGAGGGCGCCGCGCCTGCCCGGCGTGCACAGGGCGGCCCAGGCGGACGCCTGAAAGCCCCGCCCCCATCGGTGGCCCGAGCTCCGCGCGCGCCCGCGGCGGCGGCGGCGGCCGCCGCGGGGGCCTCCTCCTCCTCCTCCTCCTCCTCCTCCTCCTCCTCCTCCTCCTCCTCCTCCTCCCTCCTCCTCCTCCTCCTCCCCCTCCTCCTCCTCCTCCCCGAAGGCCACGGGCGCGAGGCGGCGTGGCGCGAGAAGGGCGTCCTGCACGGCCTTGGCAGTCTCCTCCACGCCGCCCTCGGCCGCCGCGCGCGCCGCCTGCGGGGCTGGGGAGCATCCGCGGCACGGGGGCGCCGCCCCCGCCCGGCCTCTGGGGCCCCGCGCGTGGCCGAGCCCCTCGCGAGACGTGACGCTCGTCGTCGTCGCTGTCGTCCCGCGTCGTCGCCCTCGTCCCTCGCAGTCGTCGTCGTTCCTCGTCCTCGTCGTCGTCGTCGTCGTCCCCGATCCCTCGGCCGTCGTCGTCGTCGGCCTCGTCGTCGTGGTCATCGCCACTCGCCGTCGTCCCTCGTCGTCGGCGACTTCCTTCGCCGTCGTCTGTCGTCGTCGTCCCTTGTCGTCGTCCCTCCTGGTGGCCGCCGTTCCTCGTCGTCGTTGTCATCGTTCCTGTCTTTCGTCGTCGTGGCTCGTCGTCGCCGTCGACGCCGCGCCGTCCCACTGCAATACATTAACTGGCAATGCCGTGCATCCATGTGCAAGCATCGACGGCCGGAAGTTCGAACGCGTGCACCATGTTCGCTTGCTGGGAGCGCCGCCGTGCCTTGAGCTCTCAGTGGAGCACCCTCAGACTCACACAGTTGTGAGAAATAGAGGGACTGTGAGGCTCTGCCGGGCCCTGGGACCTGGGCCAACAACAAAAACATGATATAAAAAACCAAGGGTCCTTTGATGTCGGCCTAGACGGGTGAGCCAATCAAGTGCCCGCGTTAGAAAACACAGGGTTCGCTAGGGACTGGTTTCCTACCCAAACGACGAAAACCCTTCCACCCCCCCACCCCGAAACCCTCCGAAAAGCCTCCCGGAACCCTCCCCGGAGGGTTTTTTGTCGGAGGGTTTCGGTGTGGTTTCGGCGGTTTTGAAAGAGGAAAAGAACTAGTCCATAGCAACCCTGGACTTTGTAATGCCCGCGACCACTCCCGCCCCAAATGACCCGAAGGCCCCCCAAGGTGCTTCCCGGAAACACCCCATGGATCTCACAGGCACGGCGAAACGGGCCGCGGGCAACTCGATGGGCGTGCGCAGGAGACCGTCGCAGGCATCGACATGCTGCAGTAGGAGCTCGACCACAAGAAGCCTTCCACAAGGCAACCAGCCCTGAGACCCCTGTACGTCCACTGATTGTTGGTGTGGAAACGTCACGCTTCCCACGGCAAAACCATCGAAACCCAAGAAACCCAGGGCACCCTGGAGGCAAGCAGCGTGTGTTTTGGTCGGCAGCTGGGCTGCGGTAGTGCTGGTGCAAGGCCAGTGTTGAGGCGGACACGGGAGGGACCCCTCGGTGACGAGGCCCCCCCCCGAGTTGAAATCAATCAAGCTGGATAGTCAGTAGCCCAAAATGGCATGATTATCCTTGCCTGTATTCCGTAGTCCAAAACGACATACAGATTATTGCCTGCACATGGTGGGCCTCTTTTCCACCACCACCACCAGAAGTTGGAGGGGGGAAGGAGGAGGAGGAGGAGGAGGAGGAGGAGGAGGAGGAGGAGGAGGGGAGGGAGGAGGTCCGTAGCCATTTTGGCTCAAGCCGGTCTCGAGCCCCCAGCTTCCCGCATGCCCCGCGCATGGCCGGACTGTGAGCTGCCGCTTGTGAAGAATGGTGACGGGAGCCCCCCTCCGTGGGGCGGCCGGGGCGCGCGCCTCGGCGGACCGGCTCGTGGCTAAGCTACAGGCCGAGGTCCAGCTGGTCAAGGATCAGCATCAGCAGCTTCTGGACTCGTTCAGCCTCGTCTTCGGTGACCCCGACCTCGCCGACAGGGTCCTGGCCATCGTGCCAGCCTTGGGCGCGTTGCTGGCTGGCCGAGCTCCTTCCCACGTCGACGTCCTCCGCAGGAACGTGGCGCTTCACGCTGTTGCACCTGGTTGCCGTCTGTCCGCAGCTCCTGCTGACCTGCTTCGTGCTCATCAGAAGGGGCCCCGCCTGGAAGGGCGTGCTGTCGAGGCTGGTGACCGCGTGCAGCCCAAGTTCGTCTGGAACGTGGAGGCCCCAGTGTTTGTCCCGTGGCGCGCGCCAGGCTGTTGGAAGTCGCCCTCGTTGCCTGGTACAATGGGCGAGGACGTCGAGCTGCAGCTGGTCCCCCTCTCCGAGGAGCCGTGCGTGCCGCAGGTGGTCTCGGGGTCACCGCTGCCTGCTGCGGACATGGATGCGGACAGCTGCGCTGGAGACGCTGCTGGGTTTTTTCCGTCCGCCTGTCGAGCTTTGTCATCAGGGGCTTCGGCCATCGCGTCTTCTTCCTGGGTGCCGTGCAGTCTTCCTGCTGATCCTGGAGAAGGCCGCCTTTTCGCCGCTTGCCACCTCGATCAAAGTGTCGGTTTTATGACATCCTTGTGCGGGTCTGACTCCGACGACAGCGACGACGTTCTGACTGTCACGCATATGTGGGTGATACGGCTGTATGGCGGTTCTGTTCTTGAATTTTGATGAATTTTGTTTCTGGACTGGAGTTGGCTCGCCTTTTTTAAGCATCTTCTGTACGGGGTTTCCTGACGCATTCCGTGACGATGTGTTGTATGTGGCTTACTGGTCGATCCGTGGCGTGCTTCATTTCAAGCTGGGGGTAGCAATTACGAGAATGGTATGTCAGCCTGGGCGTGGTCTCCTTCACTTTGCTCGGTCAATATTTTGTTCGTGGAGACGCAACACGTCGCACTGCTCATGTGGGCCATCGTGGAGTTTTTCGTCGCGGCCTTCATGTGCAGTGCACTCTTCTGTGGCATGGGCGTTGCTGTCAAAAGAAGCGGGGAGGGAGGAGGAGGGGGAGGGGGAGGGGGAGGGGGAGGTGGAGGAGGAGGGAGAGGAGGGAGGAGGAGGAGGAGGAGGAGGAGGAGGAGGGAGGAGGAGGAGGAGGGGGAGGAGGAGGAGGAGGAGGAGGAGGAGGAGGAGGAGGAGGAGGAGGACGACGAGGAGGGAGGAGAGGAGGAGGAGGAGGAGGAGGACCCCCTCCCCGCCATACCTAATCATGGCGGTGGTGGAAAAAACAGGCCCATCAGCACACGCAGCGCAGAGCAGCGCGCCACCTGCGCAGAGCGACGATCGGCCGGCGCCTGCGGGTCGGGCGGGCCACGTGAGAGCCCGGCCGGCCGACGGGGAGAACGGGAGGCCTCTCTGCAGAGTGAAGTCGGGCGCGCCCCCCACGCAGGCGGATTTGGGGAGGTAAACGTAAACATGCCTCCTCCTCCTCCTCCTCCTCCTCCTCCTCCTCCTCCTCCTCCTCCTCCTCCCTCCTCCTCCTCCTCCCTCCTCCTCCTCCTCCTCCTCCCCCTCCTCCTCCTCCTCCTCCTGTCTCCTCGTCATCCTTCCTGCCTCCAACTTCTGGTGGTGGAAAACAGGCCCATCCTTGGTGCGGGCCCGCCACCAAAGGCCACTCCGGCGAAGGGCCCCCAACAAAAGTCCTCGAACATAGCAAAACAACGTGCTCAAAACATCGCCCCCCCAGACTGTTTTTACAACTCTGCCTCTGGATCCTTCCCCCTGTGCAGGGGCAGGCCCGACTGAACCCCAGAGGACCTCTAGAGGAACCCAGGCAAGGCCTGCGCGAGGGCCGTCTCGCGAGACGGCCCCCGCGCATGAGGCCCTGCGGGAATTCGGAGGCGGCCTCGGCCAGGTCGGGCGAGGGGGGGGGATAGCAAAGGGGGGGGGGGGGAGAATCAGCTCACATAGCTGATTTTCCTGGCGCCTCCCGGCGCCGGAGGCGGCCACGTATATATATATATATATATATATATATATATATGTGTATATATATATATATATGTATCGAGGCGTGGGCCCCTCGGTGGGGCCGAAACCAGCTGCATGCAGCAGACCCAGACCCCCGACGTCCTGATTTTTTTCATGACGCGACCCCCAGAGGTCCAGACCCATTCCCCGGGACTGGTTTTTCATCCCGAGTCGTTTTTGACGGTTCCGAGGCGCGGTAAGGGCCCTCAGAGGCCGAAAATAGCGAAAAACCTCCCGTCGTGATTTTTTCATGACTCCAGGAGGTCTGGGGCCTTGTTCCCAGCGCGGTCCGAGGGAAGGGAGGAGGAGGAGGAGGAGGAGGAGGAGGAGAAGGAGGAGGAGAGGAGGAGGAGGAGGAGGAGGAGGAGAGGAGGAGGAGGAGAGGGAGGAGGGAGGAGGAGGAGAGGAGGAGGAGGAGGAGGAGGAGGAGAGGAGGAGGGGGAGGGAGGAGGAGGAGGAGGAGGAGGGGGAGGGGGAGGTCTGGGGATTTCGTAGCCCCCCCGTTCCCAATCCCCCCCCTTCGTCCGGCCCTCGGCGGCCTCGGCCGCTCAGGCCTCGGCCGCGGCGAGCGCGGCCCCCGCGGGGCGCCGGGAGCGGAGGTCTAGGCCGGCGCTGCACTCGGGGCCGGCGGTGGCCGCGGCGGTGTGGTCGTCCTCCCCGAGGAGGCCGCCGACGGGGCAGGCCAGGCGGCCGAGGTGCCTCGCGAGCACGTTGAGATACGCGATGCCCGACAGGGTGCGGCCGCGGACCACCTCTTCGGCCATGCGCAGGAGTGGCCCTGGGTGAGAGTGACCTCTGGTGCGCGGCTCGC
The DNA here is from genome assembly GCA_963575745.1 of Prorocentrum cordatum. Classification (NCBI taxonomy): domain Eukaryota; class Dinophyceae; order Prorocentrales; family Prorocentraceae; genus Prorocentrum; species Prorocentrum cordatum. The sequence goes on along the minus strand of CAUYUJ010017186.1, from coordinate 114,997 downwards.
GGGGGGCCGCGGGGGGACCAAACCTGGGCGCGCAGGCGGCTGCTGCTGCTGCTGCTGCTGCTGCTGCTTCGCTTCCGGCCACGTAGGGACCCATCCGTGCCCGCACCAGAGGTCACTCCTGCGGAAGGCCACTCTTATGTCTGGCCGAGCCTTGAGGTCCACGGCGCCGAAGCTCCTCCAGCCTCGGCCGTCGGGCTCCTGGTCCGCGGAGTACTGGAGCCCCCCGGTCCGGTTGGACCAGCTGCCCGTGATGTTCAGGGCCCGGAAGTACAGGTCGGCGCACGCCGCGCCCATGCGCCGCGCGTCGGCCTCCACCCGCAGCAGGGTGTCCTGCGGCGTCGCGCGCCGGGGGACCTGGAGGAGCACGTGGGTGCCCGGCTGGTAGAGGTCGAAGCGCTGCCCGCGCATGTTGACCAGGTGGGGGTCTCCTTTGCCGGTGACCGACTGGTCGCTGTTGATTGCCGTGTCCTGCGTGTTGCCCTGCGCGATGAACAGCTGGTGAGGGCGAGCGTCGCCCCACTGCAAGCCCTCGAAGGCATTCAAGAGGTCGGCCTGCAAATCAGACCTGGCGTTCATGGCAATATACGCCATTCCGGTGACCGGGAGCAATGCGAAGGCCCGGTTAATGCCATTCTCGGGAGACGGCATCACCGTGGCGGCGCCGCCAGACACCGTTGCCGAGCTGAACGAATTGTCCCAAGCTCGTATGCGGGCCTGCGCCTGCGCCTCCAGATCAGACATCAGGCCGTTCGCAATCGACAGCTGGCCAGGGAACAAGATGCTGGTCCCAAACTTCTTCCGGATCTCGAGCTCGATCGTGAACGCGACGCGCCTGCTGAGCAAGGCCCTGCTCGAATTTTCGTCTGCGCCTGCGGTGACCTGGATCAGCTGGGCATCGATCCCGAGGGCGCCATCCATGCCAGGCGTGCTGATCGCCTGACACCCCGCTGGCCCGCGGTACCCCCGTCCGTGGCCCGCTCCAAACAAGGAGGCCAGCACAGCGGCCGCGAAACCCTGGACGAGTACCGCCATACCTCTCCACCGAAGTAAAATGGTATGAGGGATCACTCGGACAAATACGGTGCTCGAACCTGATGTGGCCAAAATGAATTGAGCCAATAGCTACGGGCAAGCAGGGTGCCTCTTGGCATGGGTTTCCACTGCGCACGCCACCGAGCTGCTCTCCCAACACGCTCGCACGATCCAGGGGTGCCGAGGGACCCCGAGCCAGGACCCTTTGCCCCGCGGGACCCGCCTTTCCATCCTGATGACTCGCTCTTGGACTGACTGCCTACCAAACCACTCCAACCCAACCCGAAGACCCGAATCTGACCCGAACTTCGGGTGGGGGGGGTACGGGTTCCCCATGTGTTTCTTCAGCGTTCCCCGACCCCCCCCCCCAGTGGAAATGGAGGGTGAATGGAGGCCTTCGGGTTGGGTTGGGGTGGTTTGGTGGGTGGTGATGGACTCTCCCCCGGAGCCCGTCTGGAGCCCCCATAGGGGCCGAAAAACGGGCGAAAACAATCTCAGGGCTCAGCCGGTGCCGCCCGTGGCAGCACCCGACGGGAGCCCTGCGCAAGCGCTCACCAACAACGCCCTGCAGGAGGAGGAGGAGGAGGAGGAGGAGGAGGAGGAGGAGGAGGAGGGAGGAGGAGGAGGAGGAGGAGGGAGGATGAGGAGAGGGAAAGGAGGAGGGAGTGGAGTAGGAGGAGGAGGGAGGGGAGGGAGGAGTAGGAGGAGGAGGAGGAGGAGGAGGAGGAGGAGATATGTGCCGGCCTGCAGCTCCGACAGCCGGCTGTCCGTCGCCGCCGCCTCTTCGCCAGCCCGCGACACGGCCGCCTCCTTCTCGGAGCGCACCTGCGCGCGCGCGCAGGGCCACCGCGCTGTGGCAGCAGCACTGCCGCCACCACCTCCTCGCGGGTCGAGGATCGAGGTTCAACTGAGTTTTCTCGCTGTTGGGGCCTCCAAGAGGTTCCTCGTCGCCACGGCTGGATCCGCTTCGAATTTCCGGTCAGAACGGACCACACGAGAGGTCTCTGGGGGCCCCCGATCGGGTCCGATGAACCCCCATATCCTCCCGTCGCTGCAAAAATCACGACTTTTCGGCCACAGGGGAGAACCTCGCGGGCCCTGGGGCTGTCAGATGGAGGCTTGGGATTCAGAGCAGGTCACTGGGAAGTGGTCGAGTGCCGGCGCGCCTTCCGCGCGAAACCTGCAGCTCAGTTTAGTTGACGGGAGGCCATCGACAGAAAACAGATCCCTGGAAAGCCCGCCAGCCGATTGGGCGCCACTGCCCCATCACATCGGCGGTGGACTGCGCCGATCTTCAGCTCCAGAGAACCCAGAGGTGCCCCGATCTCGCCCGAACGCCCGTGGCTCGTCTTGCATGGCCAAGCTGCGCGCACGTGCGCCCCGAGAGGTGCCCCCAGTGCTTCGACCGCTTTCCCGGACGGGTTTCGACGGCCGCTTCCCCCGTGGAGGGACGCTCGGGGAAAGCATGTCTGCTGCCAAGGCCGGTCCCTGCAGTGCACCAGAGCACCATGGGATGCCAGTTTTGCGTTGCCAGGGGTCGACGCGCGCACCAATATTCCATGCACTTGCCGATGCTGCAAGATCTGCGTCCTCCTCTTCTGCCTACTGGTCTTCCTCCACTCCTGTTCCTCGTCTTCCTCCTCCTCCTCCTCTACCTCCTCCTCCTCCTCCTCCTCCTCCTCCTCCTCCTCATCCTGTTCCTGCTTCTCGTCCTGATCAGCTTGTGCTCGTGCTCCAGATCATCCTGCCACTCCCCTCCTCCTGTCCTTAGTTGCTGCTGCTACTCCCCCTCCCTCCTGAACCTCGTCATCATGGTTGCTGGTGCTGCTCCTATTTCTGCTCCTGCTTCTGCTGCTGCTGCTCGTGCAGTTGCCCCTGTTCCTGCTGCTCCTAGTCTTCCTCCTCCTTCCTCCTCCTCCTCCTCCTCCTCCTCCGCCTCCCTCCACCTCGTCCTCCTCTTCCATCACCCTCCCATCCCCCTACTGCTGCAGCGCGAAAATTCGCCTTCGCCAGGCACTCGCCGATCATGCCGACGACCTTGTCCTGCGACGGAGGTGTTTGGCGACCCCTACCCTGCAGGAGGAGGCGGAAGGAGAGGGAGGAGGTCCCCCTCTGTCCTCCTCCTCCCGCCTCTCCTCCTCCTCCTCCTACTCCTCCTCCTCCTCCTCCTCCCTCCTCCTCCTCATTCTTCTCGTCCTCCGCCTCATCCTCCTCCTCCTCTCCTCCTCCTCCTCCTCCTCCTCCTCCTCCTCCTCCTCCTCAAAAAACGACGACGACGGCAACGACGACGACGACGAGGACGACGACGGCAACGAGGACGAGGACGAGGACGACGACGACGCCCTCCCCAGAACTCCGACGTCGCGTTTCTATCCCAAAAAATTGTTCTGGAGGTCTCGACCCCTTGAACTGGACCGCCTTTTCATCCCGAGTCGTTTTTTGACGGTCCCGGGGCCCATGGAGGGACCATGGATTCCGAAAACGGCCACACGAAAAACACGTCGTGATGTCTCCCACGACGAGAAGAAGTGGCGGTCCCTCGCAGACGATGCCGAAACTGGCACGATTTGACACATTGCCTGGTGCGCAATCGGAACATGCGCTTCTGGCGGTGGAGGAGGAGGAGGGGGAGGAGGAGGAGGAGGAGGAGGAGGAGGAGGAGGAGGAGGAGGGAGGAGGAGGAGGAAGGAGGAGGGTGCAGGGGGAGAGGATGAGGAGGATGAGGAGGAGGAGGAGTAGGAGGAGAGGGGAGGGAGGAGGAGGAGGAGGGGAGGAGGAGAAGGATGATGAGGGTATGAGAAGACCGAGTAAGGAGAAAAAAGGAGCTAGGAAGTAAAATAATTCCCCCCTTAAAGGCGGTTGTCGGGTCACAGCTCGGCCCTGCGGCGGCCGATCGGGGTCGACCCGGACACCCCTGGAAAGCTCTGGACGAGGCGCAGCTGCCGAAAAGCACCCCCAGAGGCTGGCAAATCTCTGAGAACCGACGCAAAACGTCTGAAAACCTGGAGCCGATCGGTCGGCGATGTTTCGGCGATTCCAGATCGATGTTCCCCCCGCCCCCCTGGAGCCTGAGGGCCCTACGTGGGCCCCCTCAGTGCCCTGAGTGGCCCTGAACCTCACAGACGACGCCGGCGTCCTGCAAACGACGCCGATACGACGACCACGACCACGACCCCGACCTCGACCTCGACCCCGACCACGACAACGACGACGACGACGACGACGACGACAACGGCAACGATGGCGACGACGACGACGACCACGACGACGACGACGACGACGACGACCACGATGAGGATGAGGATGAGGATGAGGATGATGGTGAGACAAAAAGACGATGAGGATGAGGATGAGGATGAGGGCAATGATGATGATGATGATGATGATGATGATGATGATGATGATGATGATGGTAATAATAATGATCATGGTGATGGTGATGGTGATGGTGATGGTGATGGTGATGAGGATGATGATGATGATGGATGCTAATGGATGCTAATGGATGCTAATGGATGCTGATGATGATGATGCTGATGCTGATGCTGATGCTAATGCTGAT
>CAUYUJ010017186.1:48874-108874 GCA_963575745.1 Prorocentrum cordatum | reverse complement strand
GGAGAACTCCCCTAAAAAAACAACTCGGGGTTTTCTCGGGGGTTGTGGGACCCGACAACTAAAAGCACAACGATTTCTGCAAATCAATCGGAGCACCCCCCAACAAAAACTATCAACTCGGAGGTTTGTTTGAGCTTTTTTGGCCCCGGGGGTTCTGGCCCCCCTCAAATACAAGCAATAGTCTCTCCGCAACCCCCCTGGCAAACCTCAAAAAAGACAGCTGTGCTTGTTTGTCGTTTTTTCGACGGCTCTGGAGCCCCACAATGGAAAACTCAACTATTTCTGCCCCCCCCCCGAAAACTCTCGACAATCAACAAACTTGCGTTTGTTCGATTGTTTTTCGGGGGTCATGGGGCCCTGCAATTAAAAACAATAGTATGGTTGAACCCTTTCGGGAAACACCAGAAAGAAAAAGAAACAAAACAAAACAACAAATTCGGGGGATTGGGGGCCGCACAATCAAAGTGTGGTACTGTTGAGTGGGGAACTGTTGAGAACTGGGTGCTGTGTTGGAGCCGGGCATTGTTGAGTACTGGATGCTATGTTGAACGCGGAAGCACGGCGGGCAGGCGTCGAGGGGCGGGCGGCGGGCGGGCGGGCGGCGAGCGGGCGGGCGGCGGGCGGGCGGATTGGGATTTCAATAGAACTCCAGAGGATACTCTTGCAGCGGGATGCTGTTGAATACTGGGTGTTGCGTTGGAGACGGAGGCTGTTGAGATCTGTTGAGTACCCGGTATCGTGTTCGAGACGGACGCTGTTGACTACTGGGCGTTGTGCTGATCGCGGAAGCACGGCGAACGGCCGGCGGGGGGCGCGCGGGCGGCGGGCGGATCGGGATTTGAACGAAAATCCTAAGGAGTCTCTCTTGCAGCGGGATGCTGTTTAGTGCCTGATGCTGTGTTGGAGACGGGATCTGTCGAGCACTGAGTGTTGTATTGGAGACACTGGGCGTTGTGTTGAACACGGCAGGCGGGCGGCGGGAGCGGGCGGCGGACGGGCGGCGGTCGGGCGGGCGGTCGAGCGGGCGGATCGGGATGTAGTAGAACTCCTAGGGGTTCTTTCTCTCTTGCAGCGTGAAGCTGTTGAGTACTGGATGCTGTGCTGGAGACGGAAGCACGGCGGGCGGGCGGCGGGGGGCCGGCGGCGGGCGGGCGGCGGGCGGGCGTACAGTCAGCGGGTGCGGTAAGGATGCGCGGTGCAAGCCCCCCCCCTCCCTGACGCGGCAAATCCCAATGTAGAGTAAGCCCGTGTGGTGGTAAGGATGCGCGGTGCAAGCCTCCCCTTCCCTACCGCGGCAAATCCCTATGCAGAGTCAGCCCGTGTGGCAAGGATGCGCGATACAAGCCCCCCCCCTCCCTAACGCGGCAAATCCCTATGCAGAGTCAGCCCGTGTGGCAAGGATGCACGGTGCAAGCCCCCACCCCTCCCTAACGCAGCAAATGCCTATGTAGAGTCAGCCGGCGTGGTAAGGAGGCGCGGTGCAAGCCCCCCCCTTCCCTAACGCGGCAAATGCCTATGTAGAGTCAGCCGGTGTGGTAAGGAGGCGCGGTGCAAGCCACCCCCTCCCTAACGCGGCAAATCCCAATGTAGAGTCAGCTGGTGTGGCAAGGATGCGCGGTACAAGCCCCCCCCCTCCATAACGCGGCAAATCCCTATGTAGAGTCAGCCCGTGTGGTAAGGAGGCGCGGTGCAAGCCCCGCCTCCCTCATGCGGCAAATCCCTACAGTCGGCCCATACAATAAGGGTGCAAGGGCCTTGGACGCCCACTTCGAAGCTCTTCGAGCGGGGCGCGGCCAACGAAAGTGGCCAAGGATGGACCGAGGAGGCAAGGATGCAAGGGTACCCTTGGGAAGGTCGCCCATCCTCACTATGCGGGTTGACTGTGCAGTCAGCCGGTGTGGTAAGGATGCTCGGTACAAGCCCCCCACCCTGACGTGGCAAATCCCTGTAACCTAACCTTGCCCAAGCCCTGTCGCGACGCTTCGCCATGGCTAATTCGTCCGAACTGCCCTGCGGCGCCGGAGGCGCCGCCATGGCGCTCCAGCGCAGATACGAAAAATCCGTGTGCAGCGCCAGAAGTTTACGATCATGCTGTGTTTCTTCTTCGAGTCAATCCAGTCTGTTCTTCCCCCATAGCTGCCGAGGGCCCTGGGGCACGGGGCAAGCCTCAGGTTGGGCATGTCGTTCTACAAGCGGATTTTGGAAGAAACATAAAACACATACTCAAAAATAGGAGTAGAAATCTTGGACACGCGCTTTCCCCGGCGCCCGCCGGGGTCCGGGCCGCCGAAGGCGGGCAGCTCACAGGGAGAGCTTGGTGGAGGCGCCCTGCTGCATGGCGGCCGAGCCGCTGCGGGTGCTCTGCTGCGTGGCGGTCGAGTTGCTGCCCCCGCCCTCCAACTGGGCCGCCCTGACGGACTTCCGCTGCACGCGGCGCCGCTGCGTCCAGGTGATCTTGTCCAGCGCGGGGGCCCCCTCGCCCTCCGAGCTGCTGGGTCTCCCGCCCTCGCCCGCCGGCTGCGGGCCCTGGGGCCGCCGCACGACATTGTCCATGGTGCCGCTGCTCGGATCTCGCGAGCCCCGCCAGCGCGCTGTCGCGTCATAACGGTGCCACGGCCTCGTCTCGGGAGGACGCGCGGTCGGCTGCAAGTCGCGCAGCCTCGCCTCAGGACTGCACCCGAGGCCTTCGAGGACCCCGCTGCTTCGGGAGAGCTCGGCGGCCAACCAGGCCGACAATGAGTTGGATGTGGGGTCCGACTTCGCGCGCTCGCCCACTGTGACGTAGTCGATCCATGGCGACTGGCAGTCCAGGAAACTATTCTTGATCTCCAGGCCAGGCGGCAGCTGGCGCTGCACAGCTGGCATGGCCCCCCGTGGCAGCGCACTGCCCGTGAACCCCACGGCGGCGTCGGGAGACCTGGTGCGCCGCGCGACCCCCGCGGACCCGGGGCGCGTGCCGGGAGAAGCGGCGCGGCTTGACCCAAAATGGTTGCCGAAGGGAATGCATGGCCCTGGCCATGTGGTATCCACACACCGCTCACCCCTAGTCCTCAATCTTGGGAGCCTCGTGGGCCATCTGGACCGTCGGCAGGCCGAAGAAATAAACAAATGCAGAAATCTGTCAAAAACGAACGGAAGATCTATGAGTTTCGCATATTCTGGCTTTCCCAACAGACGTCTTGGAGGCGTCTTGGCCGCTTCGGAAGCTATGTGGAGCTACTGGACCTAATATTGGGCCGTGTAGGGTGCATCTTGGGGCCACCTTGGGCTCTCTCGAGGCCATCTTAACGGTCTTGGAAGCATCTCTGAAGCCATCATGGGCCATCTTGGCCGTCATGGAGGCCATCCAAGCCGTCTTGCACCGGGAACGGGGGGTCCTGGAGCCCCGGTTCCGCCATGGATTAATGAGGCCGGGCCCACCCGGCGACCTGGAACCCGGGTTCTACATATCCGCCGATCCGGCGTGTGAGTTTCTGAGAGCGTGGGCTTGAGCTCGCTCAAGCTTCGCTCTGGGGGGGGTTCAGGGGGGGGCGCAAACGAAGAAAACCGACGAAAGAATTGACACGCGAGGGGGCGGGGGGGGGGAAAGGATAGAGGGGGGGCTCGCTCAAGCTTCGCTCTGCATGGGGGGAGGGGGGGGGGGCGCCAACGACGAAAGAATTGACGCGCGAGGGGGGGGGGGGAAAGGAGAGACGTGGGGGGGGCAGGAGAGAGAGGGGGGGAGGGGACAGGAGAGAGGGGGGGGGAAAGGAGAGAGGGGGGGGGGGGGGGGGAGAGGGGGGGGGAGGACAGGAGAGAGGAGGGGGGGGGAACAGGAGAGAGGGGGCGGGGGGGGGGGGGAAAGGAGAGGGGGGGGGACAGGAGAGAGGAGGGGGGGGGGACAGGAGAATGGGGGGGTGGGAAAGGAGAGAGGGGGGGGGACGTCGTCAAGGGCTGCGAATCGCAGCCCTTGACGTCAGGGCTGCGCTCACTTCGCCCTGGCGGCCGCGTCATGGCTGCTCACCGCAGGGGCCGATCTCGTCCGCCATAGCCGCATAGATACCTGCAGTCCACGGGCCGCAACGGGCTCTCCAGGCTTTACAGGGGGCCCTCGACGAGGGCCGACTGCGTCGCCGAGCTGGTGGCGCACAGGTTGGCGGCCAGCGATTCCACGGTGGAGAAGGCCCACGGCGCGGAGGCCCCAGGGCGCAACAATCTCATGGATTGTTTGCCCTCTACTTCAATTTGGTCAGGACGTTCAGTCACGTATCCTGTGGGCAAGCGGAGCAATCGACGCGATTGTCGCGCCCGCGAGGCCGCGGCCGCTCACTTTGAGAAGGGGAAGGCCTTTCCAGGAGTCGTGGAACACCTTCGCCGCGCAGCGTGGCCTGAACGCGCCCGCGGCGAGGTTTGCTTCCAGCTGGACAGCGCGGATTTGCTCATCCGTCAGGAGGTGCAGTCCGCAAGTTTGGCATCATCCCCCCCTTGCCCGCGGCGCCCCCAAGCGATTTCGCCGGCGGCTTCGACAAGGACCTGGCCGCGGGGCAGTTCGCGCGGGAGTGCGCGGCTCAAGCGGAGCGGGGCCCGTGCCCGCGCGGCCGCACCCGCGCGGCCAGGGCCCCCCGCGCCGCGACCTGTCTGCCTGCGCCGGAGACGAGGCAGGTCCATCATGCGGGGTAGGCGGCGCCTCTCGAACTCCCGGGACATGCCACGCACGCGACGCGAATGGCCACATAGCAAGCCTCGCGAGTCGTCCGGCGCAAGGACTTGGAGGCACATCGCGAGGGCCACCTTAATTTCCGGAAAAAACTTGAAAGCAATGCGATCCAGGGCTGGCGGCCGAGCGAGGATGATTACGGCAATGGATGCGTTGCCCGATTCCTCCACGATGGCCCCGACAAGCACCCATGAGTCAACAATCTTGCCCTACGAGGTTTCCAAAACGCTGTAAGATTGCCCCCAGAAGGTTCTGGATCGGCCAACCAACGTGGCACCATGCATCTCGCGGTGACCCCTGAGAGGGCCCCACGGCTCCAACGATGCTCCAGATGGCCCTCGCTGGCCTAGACGATAGCGAAACTGGGCGCCGGCGGTAAACCGTCAACCTTTCTTACCGCCGGGGGACTCGTAGAGCTTCCTGACCATATATAATGTCGAAAAAACTTGCAGAGAACGAATAATTTTTCAGCCTAAACGATTTCAGACCTCTCGATGCAACTGCCGAACGCCCCTCATGCTTCTGGATCGTTTTCTGTGCGCACGAGCAACCTAGCTCTCCTACAGCCTGAGGTACGTGCGAAATCGACATCACCTCTCAAGATCACTCGAACAATACAAATAGTTGCGCAAATCTAGCTCGAGTATCAGACCGAGTTCAGACCTCTGAATGCAACAGGCGGACGTCTCCGAACCGATTCCCGTGATTACCAGCCCTGCAGCCCCCTTACAGCTCGAGTAAAGTGCAGAAAACGGAAAACACCTCTCAAGATGACGACTCGAAGAATACGAATAGTTTTGCGGACCTAGCTCGGGCAGCACACCGAGTTCTAAGCTCTCGATTTGGCAGGCGGACGCGCCTGATGTCTCCGAATCGATTCCTGTGAGTACGAGCCCTGTAGCCCCCCTACAGCCCGAGTTAAGTGCGGAAAACTGACAGCACCTCTCAAGATTACTCGAACAATACGAATAGTTTCGCGAACCTAGCTCGGGCAGCAGACCGAGTTCAGAAATCTAGGTAGGACAGACAAGCGCGCCTTATAATTCGCAATCGATTTCTGTGAGAATGAGCTCTGTAGCTGCCCTACAGCTCGAGTTAAGTACAAAATACCGAGAACGCGTATCAAGATGACTCGAAACAGCCAATCCCGCCGCAACGCTTTTTTGCGGAAGTATTTACCTGATCGAGCTGAGATTAAGAAGGCGAGCGGAAATAAGATCGAATATGGTCCGAAAAAATACTAGAGCTCAAACGAATTGCTGAATTTCGAGAACAAAATTTTCAACAGACCAAAAGTCAGCAAAAGGTTCGTCGAGATTTTTCTTGCCAACTAGCTCCCCAGCGCGCCGGAATTACTGGGGGCCGGCGGTAAACCGTCAACCAGGTTACCGCCAGGACCCTCGTAGAGCTCTGAATAGACGAAGTCGGTTCCACGCATTGCGGAAGCCGGCCTGATGCATTTTTGACATTTTGCCGGACGTGGGAAGGACACCCCAGCACCGCGAAGCGACAGGGCAGGGGGCCTTCAGAGCACGGAAAGCACGGGCCAGATGATTTGTTGGTTGCCAGAAGGCGGCAGCCGACGCGGGCGTTCCTACACAAGTTCCATTCACGCGTGGTGTTGTGGCATGGGTCGGAATCGTGCGCTGCGCAGAAAGTAGGCGTGACATGTGTTTTTGGCCGTCGGAAGGGTGGGGCTACAGGAGGTTCGCACTGGGGGTGGGCACATCGTGCATCTGCCGAAAGGCACCGCTTGCAAAATCTTTGACGTTCTCGTTTGTTGGTGCCTTCGACTGGGATCTGAGCTTGGAGTCCACTGCAAATTGGATAGTTATGACACGTGTGTCGCGGCCGCTCAGTAACAGCTGGAGCCATGACCACGTATACGGAGGTGCAGGGAGCGGCGGCTCGACCCGCGATATGGATGGCAGCCTGCAGTGCCGTAGAAGTAAGCAGGAGAATACTGACTGGTGACTGCGGAGGCAGCAGCATCATGTCTTCAGCCGATATGGGGTACGGGGTCGGTGGAGCAGGACGCGGAAGTGCAACTCGGAGACCTTGTTGGAAGCTCCGGGAACAGCCTCGGCGCTGACCTGGGCCCCGTCATGGCTCCATGGATGGGCCAATGGTTGTGCACGGAAACGGAAAGAGCGCTGAAGGAACTTGCCCGAGACGGATCATGGCACCCTTCGCTCTTGGGAGCGTAAGTGTTAAGGGCTGGTTACGTCACTGCTCCCCGTCCTCCTCTCCTCCTCGTCCTCCTCCTCCTCCTCCTCCTCCTCCTCATCATCATCATCATCATCATCAGCCTCCTCCATGTCCTCCCCGCTCTCTTCAATCTGCCGCTCCTTCTCTTCCTACGTCCTTCCTCACCTCTAGTCACTCCCCAGTCCTCCTCATCCTTCGCTCCCCTTCCATCCTTGTCATCAGCATCCCTCGCCACCATTACTTACGCCTCCTCCTCATCATCATGTATGGTGTGGCTCTCGCGTGGCCATCATTGGGCTGTCTTGGGGCCTCGCGTGACCCTCTCGGGGTCAGTTTTTGGAGGCATACTGGAAGTCTCTGGGGCGTATTGGGAGGAGTTGTTGGGCCTCCTGGGAGCCTCCGGGGAGCCTTTTGGGGGGCGCTTGGGTGGCCTCGGGGGGTTTCTTGCGGCCTCGTGGGGCCCTCTTGGGGTCCGTTGGGCTCGCCTAGGCAATCTTGAGGCCATGTCGGGGCCCTCCTGGGGCCGTCTTGGGCGACTCCTGCGCCGTCATGGGGCGCTCTTGGGCCGTTTTGGGGCGCCTTTGGGGGCGTCTTGGGCCGTCCGGGGCCCGGCTTAAGGGTTTTTTGGGCCGTCCTGGGGCTCTCTTGGGGGCCTCTTGGGCCGTCTTGGAGCGTCGGAAAACAAAAAAAACAAGAACGCGAAAAACATCGAAAGAACCAATGACAAATCAGCGTTTGTGGCCTCTTGGGGTTTTCTTGGGAGGCCTCTTGGAGGCCGCTTGGGGCGTGTTGGTGGCCTGTGGGCCCGTCTGGAGGCCATGCTGGCGCGTGTTGGAGGCTCGCTGGCCTTTTAGGCAGTCGTCAGGCCATGTCGGGGCCCTCCTGGGGCTGCCTTGAGCGGTTCCTGGCTTGTCTTGGGGCCACTTGGTGCCTCGGGGGCGCCGCGGACATTCTCCGCGCCGCTATCACGGCGGGGGAGGGGATAATGAAAAAGGCTGCTGTTCAAGCTTGGAAGGGCCGTTTTAAACGTTGGGGTCCCGACGCTGCCAAGGCGGCTGCCCAGCGGGTTCAGCCACCCCCTGCCCCCGTGACTTTTTCGGCGACGGACATGCGCACGGAATGGGCGCGGCACTGGTGCCCAGGCGTCGCCCCTGCCACTCCGAGGGGCCCGGGGCCCGGGCTGGGGAGGGAGGCGGCGGAAACGGGCAACCCCCTCGTCTTTGCGCAGGCGTGGACCGAGCTGGCGGACGCCGCCGGCGTGCCCGCGGCGCTTCCCCCCCGCAGGTGGGTACCGCCGTCCCGGGCGGCGTTCCGGCAGCAGGTGGCGAACCTCGCGGGCTCGGCCGGCCTGGACGGCTGGGAGGTCAGCGAGGCGAGGGCGCTCGTAGAGCACGCCCCGTGGTTGGTGGACGAGTTGCACGACCTGCTCGTCGCGGCCGCCGAGGCTAGCGTCGAGGCGCGTCCTGGGCGTGCCCAGGCAGACCACTCTGGCGAACAGCCAGGAGGGCTGGCCGACTGCGCGGCCTTCGGCGCTGGCGGCGTCCAGCCTGGGAGGGATGCCCCGCCTCGGCGCGGCAACGTGGGTTCTGCTCGGGGCGATCCGCCTGGGGGCGCGCGCCGCCCGGAGAGCGAGCGCGTTTTCCCTGAAAGTGTGTTCGCCTTCCGGGTGGCGGGCATCCCCAAACGGGGGTCCTCGGACAGTCGCCCGGTTTGCGTGGCCAGCGTCTGGTACAGAGCTTGGCACGCCACGCTGTTGCGGTGTCTCCCGCCTGGGCCGGCCGAAGCCTACGGCGAGGCGGGCGTGGTCGCGTCGGCGGCCTCCTGGTTGTCGGCGGAGGGGCAATATGGGGCGGAAATTGATTTGATGAAAGCCTTCGATAGGGTCCCCCACGAGGTTGCCAGAAAAGCCTTGGAGCGCGCGGGGGTGCCCCCTCCCGTGGTGTGTTCTCTCGTCGCTGGCTGGACTGCGCCTCGTTTTTGCGCCGTGGCCGGGGAGATGGCCGACCCCCTCTTCCCCACGAGGGGGATACCCGCGGGCGACCCGGTTTGCTGCCGTGTGCTCTCTTTAGTGTTGGCGCCGTGGCACGGGTTGGTGGGCTCCTGCGGGGCTGGGCACTGGAGCTACGTAGACGACCGGTCACTGAAGACGAGCACGTTGGGGGACCTCCAGTCCCAGCTGCAGGTCACCCAGGAGTTCGACGCCGCGGTCGGCTTGACGGAGAACGACGGCAAGCGGCAGATGTGGGCGGGGTCTGGCGCCGCCGAGCACCTGGGCATAATCGCTCAGCCAGCGGCCGGCCTCCGACCGCACTTGCCCCCGCCGAGGGACGGTTGGGATCCCGTGGTGGACGCGGCCCGGCGCGCTCGGTGCGTCCCAGGCGGAGCCGAGTTGCGGGAGCAGGTCGTGAAGTGGGCACTGAATAAGTACATGTGGGCGGCCCCCTTCGTGGAGCATCCGCCAGCGGCCCTGGCGAGGGAGTGCATGAAAGCCATATCGGCGCAGAAATCGACATGGTGGTGCGCCCGCCGCTTCTGGGCGGACAGGATCATGACCCACCCCAGCCTGGCGTTGTCGTGCCGGGCGTTGCAGGCGGCGCGCGGCCTCCCGTGGTCGAGCATGCTCGAGGTGGCTCTGGACACCCATTGCAGCAAGCTCGGGCTGCGCATGGCGGACTTGCCCGGCCCCCTCCCGGAGGGCATCTGGGTGGTTCCAGGGGCTGGCCTGGACCGCCGTGCCCGGGTGGCGGCGGAAGGGGCGGGGGTGCGCCACCTTGGAGGTGCGTTCGACGCGTCGAGCCCCCGGGGCCAGCATGTCCTTCGCGTCTGCGCGCGGGCCTCCCTGCTGCTGGAGCGCAGGGCTGGGGCGCGGCGCGACGAGGAAATGCTGGGCGCGGTGGACATCGAAGCTTCGAGCCACCCGGACTGGTCTAGCTGGCGTCGCCGGCTTCCTCCGCGGAAGCGCTTCTGCCTTTCCGTGTGGCGGGCCGGGGCCGCGTGGACGCCGACCCGCCGTTGGTCTGGGCAGGGTCGATTAACGGCGTGTCCTTGGTGCGGGTTTGACAGGGTTTCTGCTCGCCATTTCTGGGCGGACTGCCCGAGGTTTCTCCAGGCCAGAAGGGCGTTGGAGGAGGGGCCGCTGGCAGTCCCCCAGGGGTGGTGGGAGGCTCAGCCTCGGGTGACGGCCAAGTCTGCTTGGGTTACTTATCACGCGGACCCGAGCCCACGCCGGCGGGCCCAGTTGCAGCTCGCCGCGGCGCAGCTGGCCCTGCAGGTCATGGAGGCTTTGCAAGGCAGCGGAACGGGGGGCCCCAGCGCCCCGAGGCGGTGGCGGTTGGAAGCGTTCGCGCACGAAGCGGCGGATTATTCTCAGCGGTCGCTGGCGGAAGTTTTACCGCGGGGCGTCGCGGAAGTCGGGCCAGCGGCGGCCGGCGGTGCTAGAGCGTCTTCGGAAGGAGCTCATCCGTCTTCCCCTCCTCCCCCTGGCTCCCTGGCCGGTGGGGCGCGGGGTCCCTGGTCGGCCGCGTTGGTGTCCTGGCGCGGTGCCCCGACGGTGTCTCGTTACGGGGGGGCCCTGGCCCCCCCGCGCAGGGTGAGCGTTGATGGCCCTCAGGCTGACGGCGCGGCGCTGCAGTCCGCGGCCAACGTCGCGATGGCAGCGGCGGCGGGCGGCCCTTTCCTCCCCCCTCCTCTCGGCGGCGGCGGCGGAGGCGGCGGCCCCGTCGGCGCCCCTCCTTCCTCCGGGGGGGGCGGATGGGTGGACTGAAGCTCTGGTACGGCGCCGGCAGGCAGAACCACCTGCCACGGTGGCCTCAGAGCAGGCTGACCCCGCGCGCCCCGGCCAAAGGCCGGGGAGCTTGCGGCAAGGCCAAAGGACGCCTACCGCATTTTCACTCTACACGCCTTTGGGGGCCTCTTGGGCTGTCTTGGGGCCGGCTCAGGGGCCTCTTGGGCCGTCCTGGGGCTGTCTTGGGTGCCTCTTGGGCCGTCTTGGAGCGTCGGAAAGCAGGAAAAACGAGAAGACAAAACAACATTGAAAAAACCAATGAAAAATCAACGTTTGTGGCCTCTTGGGGCTCCTTGGGAGGCCTCTTGGAGGCCGCTTGGGGCGTGTTGGTGGCTTCTGGCCTCGTCTGGAGGCCATGCTGGCGCGTGTTGGAGGTCCGCTGGGCTCGCTTAGGCAGTCTTCAGGCCATGGCGGGGCCCTCCTTGAGCTGTCTTGGGCGGCTCCTGGGCCGTCCCGGGGGCCTTTTGGGCCGTCTCGGGACGCCTTTGGGGGCTTCTTGGGCCGTCCTGGGGCCGGCTTAGGGGCCTCTTGGGCCGTCCTGGGGCTCTCTTGGGGGCCTCTTGGGCCGTCTTGGAGCGTCGGAAAGCAGGAAAAGCGAGAAGACAAAAAAACATTGAAAAAAAACAATGAAAAAAAACAACGTTGTTTGCCTCTTGGGGCTCTCTTGGGAGGCGTCTTGGAGGCCGCTTGGGGCGTCTTGGTGGCCGCTGGGCTCGTCTGGAAGCCATGCTGGCGCGTGTTGGAGCGCTCGCGGGCTGTCTTGGCTGGGATGGAGCCCGCCCTGGCGGTCTCTGGAGCCGAACGGGAACCCTTCCGAGCGGCCCCGGGGGCCCTGCACCCCCATGCGCCCCCGAGGTCCTTGGGTTCGGCCAGGGGACCTCGTCCCCCGGGATATATATAATTATATATATATATATATATATATATATATCGCCCGCCCCCCGCCAGCCCGCCCGCCTGTGTCTCCAAGAGAGCACCCACTACTCAACGGACTCCGTCTCCAAGGCATCACCCAATATTCAACGGACTCCGTGTCCAAGGGAGCGCACAGGTTTTAACTGATTCCGTCTCCAAAACAGCACTATGTACTCAACAGACTCCGTGTCCATCAAGGCACCCAGTACTCAAAATACCCCGCTGCCAGAGAGCACCCACTAGAGGTTTTTTATCAAAACCCGACCCGCCAGCCCGCCCCCCGCCCGACCGCCCGCCTCTGTTTCCAAAATAAGAACCAAATGCTCAACAGACTCCGTCTCCAAGAGAGCAGCCACTACTCAACAGCTCCCGTCTCCAAGACAGCTTCGTATTCATCACACTCCGTGTCCAACAAGAGAACACCAAGTACTCAACAAACTCCGTGTCCTAGACAGCACCCAGTACTCAACAGACTCCGTGTCCAACAATGCACCCAGTACTCAGCAGACCCCGCTGCCAGAGAGCACTCGCTAGAGGTCTACTTTAAAATCCGACCCGCCCCCCCGCCCCCCGCCCTGTCTCCAAGAGAGCACCCATTACTCAACAGACTCCGTTTCCAAGAGAGCAGCCACTATTCAACAGCTCCCGTCTCCAAGGCAGCACCCGGTATTCGACAGACTCCGTGTCCAAGAGAGCACCCAGTATTCAACAGCCTCCGTTTCCAAGACAGCACTCTGTACTCAACAGACCCCGTGTTCAAGAAGGCACCCAGTATTCAACAGACCCCGCTGCCAGAGAGCACCCACTAGAGGTCTATTTAAAAGCCCGGCCAACCCGCCCCCCGCCCGCCCGCCCGACCGCCCGACCGCCCGCGTCTGTCTCCAAGAGAGCACCCACTACTCAACAGACTCCGTCTCCAAGAGAGCACCCGCTACTCAAACAACCTCCGTCTCCAAGACAGCACCCGGTATTCATCAGACTCCGTGTCCAAGAGAGCACCAAGTACTCAGCAGACTCCGTGTGTACTCACCAGACTCCGCGTCCAAGAGGGCACCCAGTACTCAACAGACCCCGCTGCCAGCGAGCATCCACTAGAGCTGCATATAAAAACCCACCGCGCCCGCCCGCCCCCCGCCCGACCGCCCGCGTCTATCTCAAAGAGAGCAGCCACTACTCAACTGACTCCGCCCCAAAGAGAGCACCCGCTACTCAGACAACCTCCGTCTCCAAAACAGCACTTGGTATTCATCAGACTCCGTGTCCAAGAGAGCACGCAGTACTCAACAAGCTCCGTCTCCAAGGCAGCACCCAGTACTCAACAGACCCCGTGTCCATCAAGGCACCCAGTACTCAACATACCCCGCTGCCAGAGAGCACCCACTAGAAGTCGACTGAAAACCCGACCGGCCCGCCCGCCCCCCGCCCGCCCGCCTCTGTCTCAAAGAGAGCACAGCACCCATTACTCAACACACTCCGTCTCCAAGAGAGCAGCCACTACTCAACAGCTCCCGTCTCCAAGGCAGCACCCAGTATTCAACGGACTCCGTGTCCAAGGGAGCACCCAGTATTCAACAGCCTCCGTCTCCAAGGCAACACCCAGTACTCAACAGACTCCGCGTCCAAGAATGCATCCAGTACTCAACAGACCCCGCTGCCAGAGAGCACCCACTAGAGGTTTGTTTTTGAGAAACCCGACCCGCCCGCCCCCGCCCGCCCGCCCGCCCGTCCGTTTCTGTTTCCAAAAGAGCACCCACTACTCAACAGGCTCCGTCCCGAAGAGAGCACCCGCTACTCAAACAACCTCCGTCTCAAAGACAGCACCCGGTATTCATCAGACTCCGTGTCCAAAAAAACACCCACTACTCAACTGACTCCGTGCGTATTCAACGGACTCCGTGTCCAAGAAGGCACCCAGTTCTCAACAGACCCCGCTGCCAGAGAGCACTCATTAGAGGTCGGTTTGAAAACCCGACCCGCCAACCCGCCCCCCGCCCGCCCGCCCGTCCGTCCGCCTCCTGTTTCCAAGAGAGCACCCATTACTCAACAGACTCCGTGTCCAAGAGAGCAGCACCTACTCAACAGCTCCCATCTCCACGGCAGCACCCAGTATTCAACAGATTCCGTGTCCAAGGGGGCACCCAGTATTTAAAAGCTTCCGTCTCCAAGACAGCACCCGGTACTCAACAGACCTCGTGTCCAACAAGGCACCCAGTACTCAACATACCCCGCTGCCAGAGAGCACTCGCTAGAGGTCTACTTAAAACCCGACCCTCCCGCCCCTCGTCCGCCCGCCCGCCCCACCGCCTCTATCTCCAAGAGAGCACCCAATACTCAACAGACTCCGTCTCCAAGGGAACACCCGCTACTCAATAACCTCCGTCTCCAACACAGCACCCGGTATTCATCAAACTCCGTGGCCAAGAGAGCACCAAGTACTCAACAGACTCCGTGTGTACTCACCAGACTTCATGTCCAAGAAAGCACCCAGTACTCAACAGACCCCGCTGCCAGAGAGCACCCACTAGAGGTGTATATAACAACCAATCCCGCCCGCCCGCCCCCCGCCCGACCGCCCGCGTCCGTCTCCAAGAGAGCATCCACTACTCAACGGACTCCGTCCCAAAGAGAGCCCGCTACTCAGACAACCTCCGTCTCCAAAACAGCACTTTGGTATTCATCAGACTCCGTGTCCAAGAGGGCACCCAGTACTCAACAAGCTCCGTGTCCAAGGCAGCACCCAGTACTCAACAGACACCGTGTCCAAGAAGGCACCCTGTGCTCAACAGACCCCGCTGCCAGAGAGCACCCACTAGAGGTCTACTTAAAAAACCCGACCCGCCGGCCCGCCCCCCGCCCGCCCGCCCGACCGCCCGCCTCTGTCTCCAAGACAACACCCATTACTCAACAGATTCCGTCTCCAAGAGAGCACCCACTACTCAACAGCTCCCGTCTCCAAGGCAGCACCCAGTATTCAACAGACTCTGGGTCCAAGGGAACACCCAGTATTTAAAAGCCTTCGTCTCCAAGACAGCACCCAGTACTCAACAGACCTCGTGTCCAAAAAGGCACCCAGTACTCAACATACCCCGCTGCCAGAGAGCATGCGCTAGAGGTCTACTTAAAAACCCGACCCGCCCGCCCCCCGCCGCCCGCCCGGCCGTCCGCTTCTGTCTCCAAAAGAGCACCCACTACTCAACTGGCTCCGTCCCAAAGAGAGCATCCGCTATTCAGACAACCTCCGTCTCAAAGACAGCACCCGGTATTCATCAGACTCCGTGTCCAAGAAAGCACCCACTACTCAACTGCCTGCGTGTGAATTCGACAGACGCCGTGTCCAAGAAGGCACCCTGTGCTCAATAGGCCCCGCTGCCAGAGAGCACTCATTAGAGGTCGATTGGAAAACCCGACCCGCCCACCCGCCCCCCGCCCGCCCGCCCGTCCGTCCGTCCGCCTCCTGTTTCCAAGAGAGCACCCATTACTCAACAGACTCCGTCTCCAAGAAAGCAGCACCTACTCAACAGCTCCCGTCTCCAAGGCAGCACCCAGTATTCAACAGACTCCGTGTCCAAAGGAGCACCCAGTATTTAAAAGCCTCCGTCTCCAAGACAGCACCCAGTACTCAACAGACCTCGTGTCCAAGAAGGCACCCAGTACTCAACATACCCCGCTGCCAGAGAGCACTCGCTAGAGGTCAACTTAAAAACCCGACCCGCCCGCCCCCCGTCGGCCCGCCCGCCCCAACGCCTCTATCTTCAAGAGAGCACCCAGTACTCAACAGACTCCGTCTCCAAGGGAGCACCCGCTATTCAATAACGTCCGTTTCCAAGACAGCACCTCATGGTGCCAGTTTTTTCTTCACGGGGATGCCATGTGGACTACCGCAGGTCACGGTTCTGAATATGGTTCCAATTCTGGTTTCGGTTTCCTCCTTTTTCGGGGCCAAGGAAGCTGCAAGTCACGGTTTTGGTTCCGGTTCCGGTCCTGGTTCCGGTTTCCTTCTTCTTCTTCGGGATCCCAAAAAAGGCCCCGAGGTCACGGTTTTGGTTCCAGTTCTGGTTCTTGTTCCAGTCTCCCTTTTCTTCGGGGCCCAACAAAACCTACAGGTTACAGTTTTTGCGGTGCGTGCGGCCCGCTGCCGAGGGGCGCGGCGGGGAGCCCTCATCCTGCTGCTCCTTCAAGTCCCCTGCGCGCGTGCGCGAGCCGCCTCATCTGCCCGTCTTTTTGCGACCCTCATTTCTTTCCGCCGCCTGGCGATCTCCTCCATGCTCTTGCCGCCACTTTTCCTCTGCTGCCGGGAGCCTCGCTTGATCAGCTCCCTCGCGACCCTCGGGCTGCCCGGTGCTGCTTGCGCAGCGCTCCCAGCATGCTCTGTGCGCGGCCTGGTTGTCTCCTGTGAGCTTCTCTGCTTGCCGCCCCCCTTTCTCTGCCTGGAGCCTGCCTTCTGCCCCGCTGCCCTCTGGATGCCCGCTTCTACCTCCGCGGCGCTCTCTTCCTGCGTAGGGATGTGCTCGCTGTCCACTGCTGTTCGCTCGTCGCCCTCTTTCTGGGTGGGAGCCCTCTGGATGCCCCCTGCTGTCTGAGCGGCACCCTCCTCGTGCTGCGTGGGAGCCCTCTGGATGCCCACCGCTGTTTGCGCGGCACCCTCCTGCGTGGGAGCCCTTTGGATGCCCACTGCTGTCTGCGCGGCGGCCTTCCTCCTTTTATTATTTGTCTTCCTCTTCGTCTTGTTCGTCATCCTGACTGTGCGATTGACTGTCCCTCCCACCAATGCTTCATTGTGAGTCTGGCGATCACCTTCGCCACAAGCTCGGGATCTTCATACTGGGGCGCCAGATCATCCCGCCAGCGCTGCAGCTTCTCGACGGAGATGGACGCTGGCTCCCAATCACGCACAAACGCCACAGGGAGCTGAGAGTAGACCGTGTCCAGACCAGGCGTACTCTGCACGATTGGGATAGTGCCAGAGGCGATGGCCATGAAAGCCCTTGGGCTGGGGTCAAGGCCACCGCCGTGAGGGCAAAGGACGAAAGAGTGATTCTGCCACCAAACAGCAAACTGATTGCTGAACATCTCGCCTCGAAACTCAGAGAAGTCTCCCCATGAGCCGCCTGGTCTGCAGTTGTTGAGCGCGTTGACCCTGTCGGTGAACTGGCACGCGGCGGCTTCGTCATGACGCCTGCCATTGCAGCTCATAGTGAGCGGCCTTTGCGACAGAGGCACCAGCCATCCAGCCTTGATTACCGACCACCACTCCTGACTGCAATCCTGATTAGCTTGTCCTGCAATCTCGCAGTTGGGCGTGTAGAATCCAGTCGGAATCCCAGCGAGCTTATCGTGGAATGTAGAATCGTCTAAATTCTCTGTCACCCACCGCTCGATCAGACGATCATCCAGCAACCTGGCAAAACTCTGCAACGCTTCCTGAGTGAGATTCCCAAATCGGCGATCACGCTGATGTGGAATTGTCCTGTCTTGCGACGTGGTGAGGACCACGACCGGCTTATCGATGTAGGGAAACACATCCGTCTTGAGTAAGCGGATCATCTTTCTCAATTCGAACCTCAAGTCCAAGAAAACAGTCCTTGGGGGCGAGCGGACCCTCACGAATTGCAGGGGGAAGCGCGGGCCAGCCATGTTCTCTATAAACAGCCAGTCGCACATAGCGCCTATGGATACCAACGGCTTGTCCGGAAAAGCCGACGTGTCTTGAAACGATAGCCTCGCGTGAAGCAATTGCGGCTCTGGTTTAGGATACATCTCTTCAAACCACGCCTGCACATATCGGTGCGGTATGGGATTCGTGATCGGGCTGGTGACTGCCGCAGCCGACCTCGTACACCCGATCGTTAAATTCATACCCCATCCACCCACAGCGTCGCCGGTACGTTTCCCGCAAACTCGACTGCCATACGCCACCAAATGGAATGTGTCTGTCGACCCGGAGAAATCTCTGTTGAGCCTTGATCCGTGCTGGGCAGCCTCAACGTCACAACTGACTGATGATGTAGCGTTTACACACATGTGGTTCTCCCAGCTTGATCCGATGTTCACGACGACTTGGTCGGATGCCATGGCACTGGTGCTGGTCGTGCTGCTGGTAGTGGTGCTGGGCCCTCATTGACAGTGTTGCTGGTCGTGCTGCTGGTAGTGATGCTGGTCGTGCTGCTGGTAGTGGTGCTGGTGCTGCTCGCCAGTCGCTCAGCGGTCGTGCCTGCTACTGCGGTAGATGCCGCTGAGATCTGCTCCGTCGGAGCTGGCTCTGTCAAGCGGACTCCGTGCGCCAACCTCCGCCCGTTGTTCAGGATAGCATAGGTGGAAACAGTGGTCCAGACCACGCCCACGACGGACAGAAGAGCCACGCACTTTGGCCCAACCATTGCCAATGTCCGATCCACGCGCCACATGGGAGGGAAATGCTTAAGCAAAAATGGCTACGGAAGCCCTTTTGGGTGCCTCTTGGGTGCCTCTTGGGGCTTCTTGGGGGCTGTTGGGGCCTCCTGGGAGCGTCTTCGGGCGAAAAGCTAAACTTTTCGGTTCGTGGTCCCCCTCTTGGGGCCGTCTTGGGGCCCTCTTGGGGCCTCTTGGGGGCCTCTTGGGCCGTCTTGGGGCGGTTTGGGGGGCCTCTCGGGCCGTCTTCAACACCGTGAAAGCCGAAAAGTCGAATCTGCTAAAAATGCGCGTTGTCCTAAGGGAATCAATGATTTTGGCCTCCTGGTGGCCTCTTGGGGCGCCTCTTGGGGCTTCTTGGGGGGGCTCTTGGGGCCTCCTGGGAGCGTCTTGGGCGAAAAGCTAAACTTTTCGGTTCGTGGTCCCCCTCTTGGGGCCGTCTTGGGGCCCTCTTGGGGCCTCTTGGGGGCCTCTTGGGCTGTCTTGGGGCGGTGTTGGGGGCCTCTTGGGCCGTCTTCAACACCGCGAATGCCGAAAAGTCGAATCTGCTAGAAATGCGCGTTGTCCTAAGGGAATCAATGATTTTGGCCTCCTGGTGGCCTCTTGGGGCGCCTCTTGGGGCTTCTTGGGGGGGCTCTTGGGGCCTCCTGGGAGCGT
This sequence comes from Prorocentrum cordatum, assembly GCA_963575745.1. Lineage (NCBI taxonomy): Eukaryota > Dinophyceae > Prorocentrales > Prorocentraceae > Prorocentrum > Prorocentrum cordatum. The sequence continues at coordinate 90,227 of CAUYUJ010017186.1, read as the reverse complement.
CTTGGGGCGAAAGGCTAAACTTTTCGGTTCGTGGTCCCCCTCTTGTGGCCGTCTTGGGGCTCTCTTTGACCGTCTTGAGCGCCTCTTGGGCCGTCTTGGGGCGTTTTGGGGGCCTCTTGGGAGCCTCTTGGGCCGTCTTGGGGCGGTCTTGGGGGCCTCTTGGGCCGTCGCCAGCGCCATGAAAGCGGAAAAACCGTGCATGCTAAACGTGTACGTTTTCCTATAGGAAATCAATGACGTTGGCCTCCCGGGGCCTCTTGGGGGGGGCCTCTTGGGAGGGGGGGCATATTGGGGGCCTCTTGGGAGCCTCCTGAAAGCATCTTGAAGCAAAAAGTTAAACTTGTCGGTTCGTGGTCCCCCTCTTGGGGCCGTCTTGGGGCCCTCTTGGCCCGTCTTGGGCGCCCCTTGGGCCGTCTTGGGGCCCTCTCGGGCCGTTTTGGGGGCCTCTTGGAGCCTCTTGGGCCGTCCTGGGGTTGTTTGGGGGGCCTCTTGGGCCGTCGTCGGCGCAGTGCAAGCCGAACAGTCGCGTATGCTCAAAAAGTATGTTCCCCGATGGAAAATCAACGATTTTGGCCTCTTGGGGCCCTCGTGGAGCGCCCCTTGGGCGCCTCGTGGGGCGTCTTGGAAGCCTCGTGGGCTGTCTTGGGCGGTCTTGGGCTCTCTTGAAGCGCCCCGCGTTTTGGAGGTATCTTGGGCCTTTTTGGGCGCCTCTGACGGTCCAAGAAGCGCCCACAAGCTAAACAAATCGGTTCGTGGTCCCCCTCGTTGGGCCGTCTTGGGCGCCTCTTGGGCGGTCTTGGGGCCCTCTTGGGCCGTTTTGGGGGTAGAGGCTTTTTTTAACTGTCAAAGGCTGCTCATATGATGTCTGTGTCAATCGACATCCAGAATCGCCCTCCGAGCACAGGCATCACTATCGATGGTGGAACCCCCAACAGACCATGAGCAGCCTGAGAGACGGTAGACATTTCATAATATGTGGCCATGGTTTGCCATGGACGCAAGAAATTTGCTGCGCATTTGTTGTAGTCCATGACGAGGCTCAGCAACCCCAATCCCACCAGCCCTTTGGGCGTGAGTGGTTTAGCGAGCTTTCTCTGTCCTCAACCCCCCTTCTTCCCCTTCGGGGAGGGGTTTACCCCTCCCCCCCCCTCCCCCTGGACCTGGACAGGGAGCCCCGAGCGTCGTCAGGGGGACCTTTTTCGACTCCTGGGAGGGCCAAAAAAACGACTACCTTCACAAGGATTCTGGCCCCGAGGGAGGGGGGGGGGGGCTGGCCCCTCTGCTCTTCTGCGAAGCCAAAAACATTGATGTTACCATGGTTTTGGCCCAATTTTGGCCTTCTGAAGGGGGCCGCGCTCATCGTCCTTCATAGCAAAATCATTGATTTTACGAAGGTTTGGGGCTCATTGTGTCCTTCTCAGGGGGCAGCTCTCATGTGCGCTTCTGAGGAGGCCGCAAGAGGCCCCAAGATGGCCCCAAGAGGCCCCCAGGAGGCTCCCAAGAGGCCTCCAATACGCCCCCCAGAGGCCCCCAAGCGGCCCCAAGAGGCCCCCAAGAGGCCCCCAAGAGGCCCCCAAGGGGCGCCCCAAGAGGCCACAAGAGGCCCCCAAGAGGCCCCCAAGAGGCCCCCAAGAGGCCCCCAAGAGGCCCCAAGAGGCTCCAAGAGGCCCCCAAGAGGCCCCACGAGGAGCCCGAACGACTCACACCAGGACGAGGGGCCCGAACGACTCACACCACGAAGAGCCCGAACGACTCACACCACAAGGAGGGGCCCGAACGACTCACACCAGGACGAGGCGCCCGAACGACTCACACCACGAGGAGCCCGAACGACTCACGCACGAGGAGCGCTTTCTCTCCCTCCTCCTCCGCCTCGCCCTTCTCCCGCTCCCCCCACCCCCACAAGGAGGATGTGCAAGGAGGCGGGGGGAAGGAGGAACAGGGGAGATATGCGGGGCCAAGCGGACACACGCCTGAAAAAACACGACTGTCGGCATGCTTCGCAAGAGTTGCTGCTGTGAGATGGGCTGGTGGGGATACGCGAAGCGTAAAGATTTTTCAAAAAAGGTTGGTGGAGGATGCGAATTGTGGACACCGAGAGTGAACTTCTGAAAGTCGATGCTCGATATGCGCGCGTGCAACCTGTCATAAAGCGATTTTGGGCACAAGGCTTCTGGATCCACGTCAAAAAAGCTGTAGTCGGATGGGATCAAATTGATGGCTCTGTAAAGCGCATGCAAGAGGAGCGACCTGCCTCGGACTTCTTTCCGGGCAGGAGGAATGACCTTGATCGAATCCCCATTTGGAGGACCGATAAACACAGAAGGTTTGACAGAATCGCCACGGGACGCTGATATCAGATTTTCCTGTGGTTGCTGTAGTGCCACACTGTCACGCCAGCCATGACTTCCCAAGCCAAGAACGGAGCTGTGATGACTTGGCCACGGTAGGCCGTAAACGTTGTATCCAGAGGCACCCACATTCCGGCAGCACCGTACCTTGTTATCCGAGTGTCGTCCCAATGCATACAAGTCGCCCTCGAGGCGAGGGGCTCCGAAAAGTTCATGTCAGACGCTTTGGCTTCTTCAAACCAAGATGAAAGTTGCGCGCGCATCTTTGAGATGTTCTTTGTGATATTGCTCGTCTTGTTTGTTGCCTGCTTGCCGAAGTCCCACACTGGCTGAAGCTGGTGGGCATCCATAGCACCAATCTCACGCATCTGTAATCCCACCATGTTCGCCATGTAAAAAAGGCACGTTAAATACCTCCGGGGCGCCACAAATGTGCTTGCGATCCATCTGGTCAAGCGCCACTGATTATGTACGTCGGCGCGTGCCGAATCAAAAATACGTGAATCAAGCGCCTGGCCGGTTTTAAAGACGTGCATCTTTTCCGCTGTCCCGAGCTTGATTGTTGGGGAGATTGCTCCAAACATGTTGCAGCTCATCGTTTGGATTGAAATACCTATCTCGAAATCTCCCTCGGCATGCCTGTCTACGATATACTTGGCCTGGATGGGATTTGTTCCGTTGTCATATGGAACGTAGACATGAGTGCCATTTGACTTCCAATCTTTGGCACTGCCCCAATTTTCGATGACGTACAGCTGCTCGTACGGAAAGCCCCGCGTCATGATGTGCGGTTCAACTTTAATGCGATTCCATGCGTCGATGGTTAAATATGGATGGTCTTCCCCAGTATCATCTGAATCGCCTCCGCCAAGAAGATACCCAGGAGAACTGATAAGAGGGAAGATGATGAATATACCCAAGGGAAGAAGCAGAAAACAACACGAGGTGCAAGAGCATATTGCAGCAAAGCGGGCACGAGACGATTTGTTCTGCGGCATCATGTCTTCTGGCGAAGGAGAGGCCTGCAGGTTTTCAAATTCCTCGACTGCATTGTGCCAGCGGTATCTAGGGGGCCAGCGCAGTGCTGAGTGCGCACCCGCGCAGCAACACAATGAAATCCTGCGCTTACGTCAAAAGCTTAATATGGCACACGGCTGGGCGGGGTGGCACTCGCGGGGCGCGGCCGGGGCTCGGCCTGTGGCCTGTGCGGCTCGAGCCAAAATGGCTTGAGCCAAAATGGCTACGGAATGGGGGTAGAGGCATCTTGGGAGCCTCTTGGGCCGTCTTGGGGCGGATTTGGGGGCCTCTTGGGCCGTCGTCAACGCCGTGAAAGCCGAAAAGCCGTATATGCTAAACATGTAGGTTGTCCTATAAGAAAGCAATGAGTTTGGCCTCCTGGGGCCCCTTGGGGGGCCTCTTGAGGGCCTCTTGGGAGGTCGTGTGGCTGTCTTGGGCGGTCTTGGGCTCTTCTGGGACGGACATGGGGAGAATCCGAAAACCATACAAAAAAAACATAAGGAAAAGCCGAAACCGGCCATTACCACGCATCCCTGCAACCCACCCCCCTCCCCTGGACCCCTCCCTAGAAGGCTTCGCCCAAACACAACGTCATCACTCGTACCTCGCTCTTTCCGTTACTTGGGCTGACCGACTGCCAATCCTCTGTGACTCCGCGGCACAGCCGAATGATTCGCACCGCACGACTCGCACTCGCAGATGACGGCGATAGTTGGGCAGCAGGAGTGCTAGCAACAAACTCCTGGTTGCAGTGGGACCTTGGCCCGCTACAGGGGCTGAATATGAGGCGTTCCAGCGGCAACCGCACACTGGAGACCCGATGCACGCACGGAGGGCGGCGCCTTGCAAAACCCGGCGTTCGCCCGACACGCTCCGGAACCGTCTGCCCCGAGACGGAACCGTGCAGCCGTCAGGCGCATCGGGTGCGGTCCTCTGCTCCGACCAGAGCTACCTCGATGGGTACAGTCACGGCGGCCTGCATGATCCGAGGCGGAGGCACGCGGGACAGCGTCCGTCATCGATGGCGGCTCCTTCGCAAAACGGACGTGTTGCGTGGCACTCACGTGAAGCACGTGTCCTTACACCTGGGCGCGGTGACTTAGCGCACTGATAAAGAGCGCTTCGAGTTCAAATTTGGGTCGGGCATGTCCCCCTACAGGGCGACCTCGGAAGAAAAGAAATAATACCCAACATGTACTCAAAAATATTAATAAAATAATCGAAAAAGCGTTTCCATTTTCTGCACTGTTTAAAATACCCCCCCTGTAGACGGACAGGCCCGACGTAAGTTCAAATGGGGGTGCGGCCTGGATGGCGGGACCATAGGGCGGTCGTCGCTCCAGGGGGGCGTTTTCACGAGCCAACAAAAAAAACGTGAAGTAGCTCGCGGGGAGAAAACTTGCATCGGGAAGTTATGTTGTTGTGCATCGCTGATGCTTCCTGGGTGTACGATTGCCCTCGTCCTCCTGCTCCTCCTCCTCCCGCCCCCCGCCCCCCTCCTCCATCCCAACGCACGCCGCCGCCTCCTCCTCGTCCTCCACCCCTTCCTCCTCGGCCCCCGACCCATCGGTACCGGACAAGATAGAGCTTGACCTCACGGATACCAGAGTTGTTTTTCTTCTCAGCATTGAACTGTTGCCCCTGTGGAACCCGCAGCGAGAGTTCGGTGAAGTCACCCGTCTTCCTCCTCCCACACCTGCTAAGGAAGAGAACTCAGCACTCAGGTACCACAAGGCTTGCTTAGACACATGCTGGAGATGTGGCACATGCTGACGAGTTAGCAGAAAACGATGGCCTAGGAGACCTTCTCCTGGTCGTTGCCCAAACGCCGTCGCTTCTTCGTACCTCCAACCATTTGCTGACAATGGGCGTACTTATCAAACTGCCGTGTAGTGTCGGCTCTCTCTTGGATACATGCCCAGCATGCAAAGTACAATTGTCATGGTCGTGTGGTAGCCCTCAATAGCAGGTGTTTCCCACCCCCATCGAAGTTTGCGAAGTGGGTGTGGTCGATGATCTGCAGGGAAAGCACCCCAAACGATCCAATGTCTCCGTTAATGGCCCTGGCAAGATAAAAGGAGTTGTTGACCCCAGTGGTTATCCTTCTGCCCGTGATTCTTGTTCGAACATGTCTTCCCCAGCCGAGGAAAGCAGAATTGAAGCGGCTGCTGAATCCCTCATTCGGTCAGCTCAGCTGTACAAAGTCACTGAGGCCACTTCGTCATCAGCGACCAGTTCGTCTGGAAGAGAAGGACTCGGCACTAGGCCCCTCTCGCGCGCCCCCGCGGCTTCGCGGTGGATGATGCTTCAATGTAAGTTGTTTCAGGATGTGCCTCCATTGAGAGGGGCTGCCGAGGGCTGCCTCGCCTTTTGCAGCTTGTGTCTGGGTGGCCTGATTCACATGATCCAGTTCCACTTTAATGTCGTCCAGTCTGGCGGTGCAGGTGAGGCGCAACCTGCCCTGGAACTCGGGCCGATGGTTTCCGCCAGCCTTGGACGACTCATCTCGTGGTCCAGCCCGGTTTGGCGTGTGCTATGTCACGCCGCTCGGCCCCTGTCCAGGTGAAGCTTGGCCCCTCGGCCTCGCGTGCCTGTGAGGGGCCACCCCGCATCGGGTCGCTTGGACGGGTCTCGCCTCGGGCGCCCCGTCACACCCTGAGCCCAGTCCCAGCGAGGTCTCGTGCCCACATGCGTCACAGTCCTCCTGGCCCCGGCAGTCAGGCTCGCCGTGCCTGTCCGGCTGTAAACATGAAGCGAACGGTTGAACACATCGCCCCGCCCTCTTCGTCTTCCTCCTCCCTCTCCTCGTCCTCGTCATCCTCCTCCTCCTCGTGTTCCTCACCCTCCTTCCACTCCTCAACAACATCCTCCTCTTCTCTCACGTTCTCCGACTCCTCCTCCTCCTCCTCCTCATCGTCCAATTCTTCCTCCCTCTGAGGTCCTCCAACGCCAAATCCTCACCCCCATCCCCACTCCCCTGAAATAGGACGTGGGGAAAAGGAGAGAAGCGAGGAGGGAAGAGAAAGAAGCTGCAAGGAGGAGGAAGGACGAGCAGAGGGCAGAGAGCAGTGAGCAGGAGGGAAAAACACGGTGGGGATGTAGTAGACTAAGACGGGGGAAAAGAGAGAGGGAAGGGGTGACAGCGAGAGCAAGTATTTACCTCTCAAGGTCTGGCAATCTCTGGAACGTCAGGAGAGCGCGTGCAAACCTCGTGCACGGATAATGCGAACGAAAAGATGATGTGTGAAGTAGCGGCGCACCAGAAGCAACATCTACTCGTGCAAAGAAAAGTGTGCCGCTCAAGGTATGCCTGTTCAAAGGCGGCTGTAAAAAATACACCCAATACGTACCGCCATGACGCTACGATCTTTCCAGCCGCCCTGGGACAGGTCCCCACCGAAGGAAAACTCCCCTCCAACATCGTTGTAACGATTATTCATATCTGGATTATTGAGCAGGGACCGACCTTCCCGGTATTCCTATAGGCCTACCACGAAATGTTCCTAGAACCCAAAAATGTGGTTCGAACAGAAACCCGATGTGTTAAAACAAGACAGTCCCAGCCAGAAATGTTCTAAGAACAGTTCGAGGAAACCACTACAGATTTTCAAAACATTGTTTGGTAGGCATATGGGCACGCAAGGACGTTTCGCCACTGTTTGAGATTAGCCAACCTCGTCGCGCTTCGCGATGCGCCAAGCGACTGGCGCGTTTAGCTTCGCCGAGGCGCGCTGAGCTTCACGCTGTCGCGCGGCTGCCTCGAAAAGAATACTACCCAAACCAAGACCGATATGCAGGAAGATTGGCGATCTTGGCGCCCCAGCGGGTGACTTAGAGCACGCTTCTGGCGTAGCGCGTACACCCAAGCCGAGTTGAAGCTGGAAAGAGCTGGTGAACCAGCGGGCAACACCCCTGATCGTGCATCAAGCCACCATGTGGATGCTCATCATGCCTTTGACGGAAATCTGGCGTTTGGACAAAGACCAAACGACGGTGAAGAGACGCTCAATGCAAGCCTGTCCTCAACCGTGCCGGTGACGACCTTGACCTCAAAAAGTTGGGAGAGAAGGAGAGCGAATCAGAGAGAAGTATGTCCGCTGCACCGCTCAGGCGACTCCCTTTTCTCCTCCTCCCCCTCCTGCTCCTCCTCCTCCTCCTCCTCCTCCTCACAATCATCAGCATCATCATCATCATCAGCATCATCAGCATCAGCATCAGCATCAGAGCATCAGCATCAGCACCATCATCAACATCATCGTTATCATCATCCTTTTTGTGCTGCTCGTGGTCTCGTCGTCCTCTTCCTCGTCCTCGTCCTCCTGCTCCTCCTCCTCCTAACTCTCCTCCTCTTTTTCCTCCTCCTCCTCCTCCTCCTCGCGGATTGGGAGCGGGTGGTTTTCAAAATGTGGCTCTTGCCTGAGCACCGCGCGCATTTCTTTTAAAAAGTTGCACGAACTTCGCGGATTGAGGGCGGATCATTTCCAGAATCTGGCTGTCGCCTTAGCGCCGCGCACACTCGTTTTCAACATTTGCCAGAGGTTCACTGGTTATCATGGCTAACATACCAGCAACCATATTTTTGAACGGTTCAGGATTGCAGGGGCGAAACAGTTACGTTGATTCGCGGTGTTGAAGTCCGAGGTTCGGCGTTCTGGCACGATTCAGGATCGCCAAGCGTAACAGTCAGATTTACTCGTGGCGTTGTGAAGTCCTGAGAATGGTGTTTTGGCACGCTTCGTGATGTTCACACGATTGCCCCCCACCGGGGCAAGTCCCGCAGTGGAAATGACCCCTTGCAAGGGCCTATGGGGAAGAATACAAGAGAGGATGTATTTCAGCATCGTCGATAAATCGTAGGTTTATGCTGGTTCTCCTCCTCCTCCTCCTCCTCCTTCTCCTCTTCCTCCTCACCCTCCCTTTTCACCTCACCCATCTTCCCTGTCAGCCGCAAACACTACCACCTGCCAACACCCTAGAACATGGACACTCTCGGACTGACGCACATTAGACGGCGGCGCGATGCTGTACCACGGCCGTGACAATGGGCGATCATCCGTGATGCCAGGCGTTGCGTTGGCGCTGCAATGCCTACAGCGTCTGGTTGAAAGCAACATCGGACTAGTAAGAAAGAACATGCATGACAGATGCACAGCGCAGCGGCCTTATGATCGAGGCCAGCATGCTCGATGATCTTGGTCGCGATGGCCGCAAACTGCCGCGGGGAAAAAGGGGGGGCAAGGCATTCAGCCGCGCTCCAGAACCTTCGAAACGTCTCCCCCCACCCCCTCCGTCTCCGCGACTCCGTCACGTTCCGTCCTCCCCCCCTCGCTCCCCGTGCTGATACTGTTAATCTGCTACCATCAGGAACGCAACATCAAAAACGAAGCCCATGCTTGGCCACGACAGCGCTTGGGTGCACAAAGAGCGCTAAATGAACAACCACGGAAGGACCTCAGGAACAGCAGCAGGCCCCTCCTGCTGAACTCAAAATGGAGGCCAGTCCACAAGAGACCGTCCACAAGAAACCCAACCATGAGACCCCAGGACGTCCATTGATGCTTTGTGTGGGAGCGTCACGTTTTCCACAGCAAAACCGTCAAAGCCCAAGAAACCCAGAGCACCGTGGAGACAAGCAGGGTGTTTCTTGGAATGGGCCCCCACTATATGTCGGCGACTGCGTGGGCGACCTGGCCAGGCAGAAGATCTGAGCGGCCATCTGCCTCACGCTTCTGTATCAGCGCAAAGTGCGCGCATTCGGAAGCCTCCTGCGGCCCACCTGTGAGTATCCGCAGCCACGCTGTGCCGCGGCTGGCGCGTGTATCTAGGCATTTGAGTACCTCCCGCCCCCTGCCATCAAGTTAGGGCGCGAACGCATGGAGACTAGCATGCGTCGCTTTAACACACGTCGCGGTCGCGCACGCATGCGGTGGCGCAGATAAGCATCGAGTTTGTGGGTAGTTGCGGTGCGCGTCAGCTTCTATGAAGAAGCCCTCGCTGGGACGTTGCTGTGTCAAGTCGTGCGTGCAATTCGGCCCTGGAAACGCCCGATGGCCCCCTAAGAGCGCAGATCCCAAGAGGCGACGTTTCGGGTTCTGGCTGGAGGCCAAAACATGAGACCCCCGTCGTTGATCGATGATCTCCCAGATGGTTCCGAAAGGGCTCCAAGACAGCACGATCAGTGTCTCAAACACATTCAAAAGGCCTCCAAAATGGCCGCGAGAGGCCCCCAAGACCCCAAGATGGCCAAACTAAGCTTCCGAGGGGCTCCTGTATCTGCAAAGGTGGTTCTGGTTGGCACATGGGTCGGCTCAGACTGATTCCGAATTTCCGCCTGACAGATGCCCCCCTCTATGCTTCATGGCTTGTTCCTGCACTTCACTTGCCAGGCCAACGCGCCTAGGCATCGCGTCAAAACGTCAAGAACTCCGAACGGAATCCTGCAGTGGCGACGAGTGCTCTCCCAGAAACCCACCAAGACGTACGAGAACATTCAAAAACATACACCCTCGATTCCCGACGTTCCTCCTCGGTGCTCGATCACCCCCGATGCTCACCCCTCCCCAGCCAAGGGGGATCTGACCCGAACAGCCCCCACACACATGAAAAAACGATACAGCACAGTCTTTGAATGAACGCTGCAAGAATATTACATGTGCTGTTCGAGAAAGAAATTGGGTGGCAGTTGCTTAATTAAGCTGCTGAAATCACGTTTAAAAGCAAAAAGCGTTTTCGCGGTTTCTGGTGGGAGGCGTCGCTGGGACCAAGAGTCGTGAAGCGCGCTTTTGATTAAAACGAGCGCGTCGTCATCAATTTCCTTCAAGAATTCCATCGAAACTTCGTCGCGGCCCGGCGCTTTGCGCAGTTGAAATCGCAGCAGAATTGCCTGCAGCTCCGCCAGTGTCATTGGGGATAGGCCCCACGCCAGAGGCCAGTCCAGAACTGGGTCCGCCCACGGCATCATTGCGCCCACTTGCTACTCTTGAACGGTATGTCTCGCCAGCGCGCCCCATTGCTGGGTTGCCAAATGTTTCGAAAATTCGTTCGCTCTCTTACACAATGGAACCGGCTTGCCACCTGAATTTGTTTGCGCGCATGTTGCGACGCGCACTCTGCCCACAGTTGTTTGAGCCCCGTCCAGCGGTCTCGGACGTCCACGCCTTGCTGCGCAGATGAGAACAACGACGTTCCTTTGCCAGGTCCGAACTGTTCTTGGTTTGGGTGGTGAGACATCTGTCGGCTTCTCTGTCGCTGCCGCTGTCTATGACGCACTGCCGCTTTCGGGGGAGCAACGCCACTGCTGCGGAGACCTCCTGCTGCTTCTGTTTCGGCGGCATATCTGCTGGTATTCTGCCCCCCTCCGTCTGCCGCAGAACGCCCGCGAGGCTGGCGCGCGTGCGTTCCCGGGGCCAGCGCTACCTGACGCAACCGTTGCAAGCTTCTTCCTGCTCGCTGGTGCACGGGGGATAATTGCACCCTTCGTGGCCCGCTGGTTCGCGAGCACGTCTCGACCGCGTCTCGAACGTCGCCGCCGCTGGGGGGCGGTCGCAGGAGATGTTCGCGGACGAGCGGCTTTCTACATCACGCACGCTGTCTGTCCAACGTTGCTGCACTGACGAGCAGTCGAGCATGTCGACATTCCCTCTGCGAGCGCGGATCCACTGGTTTGGGGCCCGGCACAAGCGTCACTCTTGAATTCTCAACGAAGCGACGTGAATTTAGGATCGCACGTTCAGGCTCGGGAGCCGACGGGCCCCAGAACCACCGCGCGAGCGGGCTGGCGGCGAGGCGGTCGCCCTCATCGCACTCGTCGCCGTCGCCAGAGTCGCCAATGGCCAGAAGGCTGAGAAGATAGGGGGCCGGTCCGGCGAGGTCGGAGCCGCGGTCGCAGCAGCGCTCATCGGCGACCTGCCTGCGCGCTCGGGGCGCGCGCCCCTCCTGCATCTTCGCCGTCTGGCGCGCGCGCCCCGCCGTTGGGCGGGCGCAGGCGACGCAGTCGCCGGACGCCTCGCGCGGTCGCGTGCGCTTGAGGCCCTAGGTGTTTAAAATGTTTGAGCGCACGCGGCACGGCCGCGCTGCTCGGCGCGGCGCTCGCGGTTGGCCATGCAACTGGAAATTGCGTTTGGGCGCAAGCGGTCATGGGCGCGCTGCTGGGCGTCGCGCTTGCGGCCAACCATGGGACTAGAAGATGCTGCGCTCGTGCCTAACGAGCAAACTGTCGTCGCGCCTCGTTCAAAGCGACCTTTCCTCCAGACGCCCGCGCATGTTGGAGCCCAACAACTATCTGCGACTCTCCATGGCGCATCAAGGCCAGATACACTCGTCAGTCAGCCATCGCCCAGTCATCGATGCGCTCTCATCGACGACGCGCAGGAGCGGCCCCAGGCCCCTCAGGCGCGCGGCATCAGGGGCGCCCGCGGGGGCTCAAAGCAATCGAAAGCAAACGTTGTTGCCGCGCCGCGTCAACGACCGGCGGGATTGGTTCGCGCCGACGGCCAACCGCAGACTTCCGCAAATTTAATGAAAACGCCCCGGCCATCACTTCACAGGCACCGCGGAAGCAGACGCTGCCGGGTGCCGCCGCGACGAGGCCCAGCGCCACGGCTAAACCCGAACGTCTGAGCACACGCGATCAACCTTCAGACGCCCAGACCCAGCTCGAAAAAATAGTATTCAAACTCATTTAAACACATTCATGGATATTCATGGATATTCGATAATTCTTCCAACTACCAAATGATATCCAAACCGGGCGAGTCAGGATATGGGCCAGGATTCGGGGGGGCGGGAAACGCGCCGTCTGATCGAGCGCCACCCCTGCACAACCAACGCATGATGCGACGCGCAGGGCGCGCCGCGCAATATGCGGCGCCAACAAAAGGGGGGGGGCCACGCCCAGGGCGCCCAGAACAGAACGGAATCGCGCCACGCGGGTGCCAACGCGAGGATAAGCTCACTCCGAGAGAAAAGTCGCCCGACCCCCCGGGCCGGCAACAGCGGCGAAAAGTCACTCTCGCGCACAATCGATCCGCCAGCTCGACGTTGCACGGGCGCATCCGGTTGCAGATGGGCGCCTATCTAAGCACCTTGAAACGACGCTGCGATGCTCGGCCTCCGGGGCCGACGGCCCGCGGCGCACCCGGCGCAGTAGAGCGTGGACCGCGCGGGCGTCGATCACCCGGCGTCGCCACTGCCGGTCGTTCCTCTGGTTGGCCACGCCAGCCAAAGACCGCCATCCGCGAGCCAGAGCCCCTGGCCTTAGCGCGCCAGTTAGGATGGGAGTCGAGGACGAGGCGGGCCCCAGGTGGGCCTCGACCCGAGCAGCGTCGCACGTTATCCACGGCGCGCGGCAGCGGGAGCTCGGGAACGCGCTGTCGGCGAGTCGGACAACGACAACTTGCCGACGCCCGCGACGTCGGCGGCGCGGGCGACGTCGAAGCCGCGATCTTGCAGCACTCGTGATTTCTCGCGTCCTCGCTCCAGGGCCCGCCAAGAGGATCCGGAATGTCCGCCAAGCATCAAGGACTAGACCTTCGCGGCTCGTTAACGCTTCTCTCTGGGTGGCAGCCCAAACGGTCGGCCATGCGCGCCAGCGTCTAGTTCAGAAACAAAAAAGAATCATGTTTGAGCCGCGCGAATCACCCTTCCGGCCGAGGCCGGGCCGACGCCGAATCGGCGCCGCCACGCGCAGAGCACTTCACTCGCACCCAGAACCACGTGCTGAATGGCGCAATCGCTGCAATCCGTCTCGCGAGAAGCAATTCCTTGAGACCGCACTGCTTCTCGGCAGGCCCCTGGAAGCCGCCGGGGCCGTCGCTCTCCGGGGGGGCGCAACTGGCTTGAGCCGCGGCGGGGCAGGGGGGGCGCATGGGGGAAGGGGAGTAGCAGAATAGGAAAAGGCGGAGGGCGCGCGGAACCCTGGGGGCGGCCGCGGCACCGGGGGCAATCGCGCGCGAGGTGCTCGCCAGAATCGCACCCGCGGCATGTGAGACGCACCCCGCCAGGGCCAGCGCGGGCTGTCTCGGCGGCCCGAACCCGCGCCAACGGTCCTGAACGCACCTCAACACCCCCTTGCACCCCCCGAAAACCGTGGAAGCTTTTCATGAGTTGTTCTCGGACACGTCGAAGGCACGGCAACAATTGCCAATTGCCCTCTCGTTCGATGGCCCCCCGGGCGCGGCGCGCGGGCCCGCGGTCGCTGCAGCCGCGCGCCCGCCCGTAAGAAGCGCGCGCCGCGATCTCCCCAGGGGCGCCGCGCAGGTCAGGAACGCCCGCGGGCGCCTAAGTCGACGCCCGCCGCCAGGAAAGCCCCCCGCGCTGGCGACGCCGCGCCGGCGCAGGCTTCCGGCGCGGGCGGGCCAGGCGCCGCCCCCAGCGCAGCTGGGCCCACGCCGTCCCGTCTCAGCTCAATCGGGCCACGACGCCACAGACGCACTGGACCCAATCTCGAGCGGGCGCACCCGCCAAGAGGGCGCGCTGTCGGGCAGAATGGACCGCCGAGGCGAGGATGCCTGGAGACCCCCGATCACGCGCCCGAAGCGGCGCAGCTGGCCTGTCACCCGCGCGGGCTGCCGGGCGTTCGCGGGGACGGCCATATCGCGGCGAATCAGGGCCATGGCCAGTCGGGGGTTCGACACGCCATCTGCGCGCAGCATGAGGAAGCTGATCATGAGTTGACCAGCTCGCTGCGCCTATTTGCGCAGAATGTCGAAACTCGCGAGGAGGTTGTCGATGCACTACTTGCGGCAGTCTATCGAAGTTCATCGGCGCGGACACTGCCGAAGCGAGCCCCTCCTTGCCCAGTGGGCCCCACCGCTCAGCCCAACAGCGCATGAAGAAGGTGATCGGTGGCACTGGGCTGCCGTCGATGAGACCTCCCTGGATAAGGACAACCGGCGGCCATTCGTCCACGCGCTCGCGCGCCATGCTGGCGGGGCGAGACGAGACGCGGGCCGCCTCGCGAAACTCGTCGAGGTCTGTATGCCACTGACCAGGTCATCACCTCGCGAACTCATCTCTGAAAGGGCACCCGAACTTGCTGCCAGGGCCCCTTGGCGCGGAAGTGTCGCACGTGACCGCCGCCGCCGCCGCGTGCGCCCACGCAGGCGGCGCACTTGGCGACGACGATCATGCCACGTCCGATGGCCTTCCACCCGGAGCGAAGCCCCAACCAAGTGTCGCAAGAGCGTCAAGGACTGGGGATCCACCTGCGGCGCTGCTCGGAAAGAAAGCCTCCGAGCCGCCGTGGGCACTTGCCCCAGATGCGGTCGGCCTCGTATGCGTGTTCACTGTTGTTTCTGTCGCGCGGTCGCAATGATCTCGGCGCTCGGAACATCCCGCGACGCAATCGAGGACATGCGCCTTGCACGTCGTGTTGTCACTGCACTGAGCACCGCCAACTGCACGATCGTCGGGACGAGTGCGCATCGGGGCCCAGCCATGCCAGGCAGTTGGGAACGCGTCGGAAAAATGAGCGGTCCTGCACCCAGAAGCCGAAGGGTTATCCCAGATCCGCTCCGCTGTTCCCCAAAACGTTGGTGACCCAGTCGCCAGACCCCTCCATTGCAGGCCTGCTTTTGTCTACCTGCTCCTCCCAAGCAAGGCTCCCGCGGCAAAGACACCAGAAACTCGGGGCTTTCAGCTGACACCGTTGATGTGAACGCTGCGTCGAACAGCTGCGAGGCATCTGCGGCTACACCCACAGGCGGGCGCATTGACGACGTGGGGTCCGAGAGCTGCGTTGACACAGTCAGTGCAAGCCCGCGAGGGATCGCTGAGAACCTCGGCGCGCCACGAGGTTCGTCGTCGTCGTCGGCGCCGCGGCCAGGGTTTTTGTAGGTTTCGTTCAAAGCTTTGTCGAAGTAGGCGCGCGCGTTTCCCGTCACCTGTCCAGGCGGATGGGCTGGTCTTGCCCTGACGGGCCCTCGACTGATGATTTCTGCCATGGTAATCGGGAACAGGTGCCCGACGGCGATGAGGCAGGATGAACAACGGAATGATGTGGGGCGGCATGAACAGCGACGGCTCGTTGGTGGCATGGTCATCGAGGCGAGGCGGGACTTGGCGGGCGTGGTATTGGAGCCGAAACACCGCTACCACAAAGAGAAACGCATTAAGACAACAAGGATACACATGTCGAGCGTCACGGACACAGGAATGAAGGTGTCAAGAGCACATCTACGACGGGCACGTTGCCTGGCAAGGCTGTAACTGGCGGCGGAAGCACATCAATGAGGGCACAAGCAACTCATGGGTGAGAAAAGTCGGACTACCGCTCGAATGGACGAGGAGACAGGAAGGAGAAGGGAAGATGAGGAAGATGAGAAAGATGAGGGAGAGGAGGAACAGGAAGAGGAAAGAGGAAGAGGATCGAGGGAGGGAGGGTTACGCAAGGAGTAACAGGAGGGAAAGGAAGGAGGTATAATGAGGGGAGATGAAGGAGGCCTGCGCAAGAAGGCCCTCCCCCCACCAAATTAGCATGGGGGACACGGGTCCTGAGGAAGACGGGTCCTGGATCCCGGGGCCTTCCCCCAGGACCATTCCCTAATCCTGGGTCGATTTCTGACGGTCCCGGGGCCCGTGGACGGCCCCGAGAGCCCGAAAACTGCGACAAAACCTCAGGAGCCGTTTCCCTTAGAACTCGTTACCCCTATGGCGACCAAGGGGTCGATCTCCACGCTGGCCAGCTTCCCGTTCGCGGGCAGGCTGCGGGCGATGCGCAGCGCGCTGTAGCCGCAGTAAGTCCTCTCGCCGGCCGCCGCGCGGGCGGCAGGCCCGGCCAGCGGCGCGGCGGCGACGACGACGGCGACGCCGACGAAGACAAAAACGACAACGACGACGACGACGACGACGACGACGACGACGACGACAACGCCGACGCCGACGCCGACGCCGACATCTACGCCGACGCCGACGCCGACGCCGATTCCTCCAGCCCCCCCTTCTCCTCCTCCTCCTCCTCCTCCTCCTCCTCCTCCTCCTCTTCCTCCTCTTCCTTCTCCTCCTCCTCCTACACCGCTTCCTCCTCCTGCAGCCCAATTTGTCCGAGAGGTTAATTCAGGGGCTGGCCAGCGTCGCATGACGCACCTCCATAACTCGCGCCCGCAGACCCCCCCCCGCCGCGGCGATGCTTGCTCTCTCGGGTGTGTGCTGTGCGATGAAGCTTCTGCATCGGAATGCTCAGAGGGCGTTCCAGGGTTGGGTGTGCAAAATCAGAGCCACAAGTTATGCATTGTTGTGTGCGTGCGTGTGGTTTGTGTATTCTTTATGTTCCGTCCGGTGCTTTTTCGTGATTGATTTGTGTTTGTGTGTGTGTGTTGGTTTGTGTTTTTTGTGTTTTGTTGTTCTTTTGTGCGGGAGGAATCTGCCGCGGTCGATCGCTCGGGCGGGGGTTCTACTGCCGCCCCGGCGCGGATCGCCCCCTCAGGTCGATGTGCTACGTCAGCTGCGCTGCGTTACGCTGACGTTCCACGCCCGAGCGGGACGACGGAGCAGCGAGAGAGGCGCATAAGGGAACAAAAAGTGACATAAACATAAAACCTCGGAGGTCCGCGCGGATTTCTCGGATCGGCGCTGGGGCCCCCGGCGGCGCCTCCGGCGCCGCCCCCGGCGCGCTCCGCGCGGCAGGGAGGGGGGCCCCAGCGCCGATCCGAGAGATCCGCGCGGACCCCCGAGTTGTCATGTTTCTGTCACTCCTTGCTCCCCCAGCTACGCTGACGTGCCATGCCCGAGCGGGATGACGGAGCAGCGAGCGAGGCGGCCTCCCCGTGCCGCAGCGCGCTATTCCGACGCCGCACCACCGGCGCTCAGAGCGCCCCGCGTGGCGACCAGAGGGGCCGCACGCCGGCACGGGGCCTGCGGCGCGCCGCGCCCCCTGCGCTCGGGGGGAGGGGCGCCCAGAGAGCCGCACGTCGCCGACGTCCAGCTGGCCATCGCTCGGACGTCCATTTCTTGTGTTTTTTTCGGTTTCGTGCGTGGTTCTTTCGCGAAATGATCAAGGACGCTCCTCGATGGTCCTCGCCGAAGGAAAAATGCACACGTCCGAGCGATGCCAAGCTAGGCTAGGGGGCCACGTGCGTTTCCGGTCCCAGGCCGTGTTCGCGCAAGGGAGGTCTACGAAAGGGAGGTTTGTCCACCGCCGAAATCGAGGACCGGGGCCCAGGAGGTCGGGCGGAGGAGCCGAGGGCAGGCCCACGCCGTGCTCGGCGGCACGGCGGCTTGGGGGGCCACGTGCGAACCCTGCCCCTGCCCCCCACGATTTCTGAGGGGGAGGGTGGGGTTCACCTCGCTCGGGAGCTCCCGAGCGAAGCGAACCCCACCCCCTCCCCACCAGAAGTCGTGGGGGGCAGGGGCAGGGTTCGCACGTGGCCCCCATAGACGTGCCGCCCATGCCCGACGGAATCAGAGATTGCGCTGCCATGTCGAGGCTGAGGTCAGGTCGCTTCGCTGCAGTGCTCTCGTCGAGCAGGGAGGAGGCTCGGGAAGGCAGCGACGGCCGCACGCACCTGCAGTGCCGCCAGACGGTCGATGTGCTGTGCGACTGGCTCGAGAAAACGTCTACGTGGCGCTACTCTGTCTCGGCTTCGACCTGAACGATGGGCTCGGCTCGCGAGCGCATCCCAGGGGTGTGATCGGGACGATCGTCTCGCCCGCGATGGGCCCCCACGGACTGGCACCGCAGCGCGACGCTGGCAACACGGTCCTCGAGCCGTGCGAGCGCTACGGGCCGAGAGTGCTCTCAAGCGACTTCGACGCAGGACCGCCCTGTTACGGAGCTCGCACGGCCTCGCACATCGACCACATCGCGGCGTTCGGTTGGCAGGCCCCCTCGGTGCGCCGCGTCATGGCGCTCGAGACGGCGAACCTAAGGCTCGAGAGCTCATCCCGAGGCCTGGGCTGCAGGCTCATGTGCCGCTGCTGATGGATGTGATCTACACGACGAAGGCTCCCAAGGTGCCGCCGCGAATACGCTGGGACTTCAACAGGCTGGGCAAACTCCGCAGCTAAAAAGGAGGTCAGACATGTTGTCCAGGACCTCGAGTCGGTACTCGAATCGCACCCCGACCGTTTAGACCTGCTCTGCTCCGAGGCGGCACCCGGTGCAAAGTGGGATCGGTGGATGGAGGCGGCATCGGAAACGGCGCAACGGCACTTCACTGGCTCTCCTCCCGAGAAGCCTCGCATCGTACGCTTGCGTTTCGAGAAGCTCTCGCTGCTGGCAGCTCGTCGCAGGATCCGCGAAGATGGGATGGACACGCTCGAGACGTCGCTCGCTCTCGCGCGGGCCCCTCGCCGGCCGCGGGCCCATCGTCGTGCTCGAGGAGGAGGAGGTCGGCATGCTCGTGGACGAGCTGGCCGAGGCACAGCGCCACCGCCACTCTGCTGAGGCCCGGAGGCTGCCCCCGTCTGCTGGCTGCACGCTGTCGAGGGCCGAGGCGCAGGAGGCACAGCATGGCCGACAGCGTTGCGCCGCGACGGCGCGAAGCTGCCCGGTAGTTCGCCCAGCGCCGCGCCGACGGCGGGCCGGGCGCGCCCCCCCCCGCCGACTTCGAGGACTTCCGCGCCGGCAGTGCATCACAGCCCTTGGCCGCGCGCCGAGGTTCGCCTAGGACCACCTGAAGCCGGGGAAGGACGACTTTGAGAAGGTATCGGAGGTGGTTGATGGGCTTGTTATCCACGTCCACCACCACAAGGTTGGAGGGGGAGGGGCCTCCTCCTCCCCTCTCCTCCTCTTCCTCCTCCTCCTCCTCCTCCTACTCCTCGTCCTCCTCGTCCTCCTCCTCCGCCTCCTCCACCTCGAGCTGGGGAAGGATGACTTTGAGAAAGCATCGGAGGTGGTGTCACGGGCTCCGCTCAGACGGGCGGCGCCACCGCACAGCGCCCCCACGGAAGCGCGGCTTGCACCGGAGCCCTCGCGGAGGTGCAACGGCAAACGCTCGCGACGGTCCAGGAGAGACGACGACGGTGTTGACGGTAACCCTCCGCGCGTTGGACCCGCGCCTAGCCATCGGCCCCGTGGAGATCGACGTGGGCCGGGGCAAGCTACAGAAGATATCTCCGATCCTCTCGCCGAGAAGGCGCCCAAACATATCGTGGACCACATACGTCGTGTCCAACGAGTTCCAGTGATACGGCACCACTCAGTCAGGACAGGCCTCGACAAAGGCAACACCAAGTACGACTTCCAGGCCAAGCGCTACATACACGGGCCGTGCGGCATGGGCACGTCGCGGCTCGAGGCTCAACTGCAGCGGACCCCCCGCGACTTGTCCCCTCCGCGCGAACATGGCTAACTACCATCGCGGCCGCAATCGAGCAGGCGCGCCGCTGCGTCAGGAGGGTCTGCTTTGGCGACTCCGACGGCTGGGCATGTCCACATTGACGGCCAAAGAGGACATGATCAACGCGTTCGGCTCGACCTGGTTCGACTCGCTGCGGGCGTCCAGAGGAGCAGTACTAACTCCACCAGCGGCACGAGAAGAGCACGTTCTGCGTGGCCTGCTCCGACGGCTTCCGGGATCTGCAGAATCACGGCGGGGCCTTCATGGGCGACGCGCCGTCTGCGCTGCTCCTCGCCCGCACGTTCCGCGAGCCAATCGGCAACTGGTCGGATCAGCCCTGGAATGCGGCCTGGCCTGCTACCGCGCCCCCCATTCGGCCTGCGACGATGGACGAGTAGCTGGCGATACCGCTGCTACCCGACACGGCAAGGGCCGACATCGACACCACCATCTGGCCGAGCGGGGCGCTGTGCACGGCTTGGTCCCCACTGACCGAGGAGCCCGCGGATCTGAGTACGAGGATCTACGCCGATAACATCAATCGTACCAACATCGTCCTGTCCGCTCGCAATGCTGGCTTTGCATCACGGCATGCTCATCACGAGCTGCGCCGAGCACTCCAGGAACATGGGTACACGCACAATCCCGATAAGAGCTCGATCTCTCCATGCTTTGTTGGCACGGGCTCTCAGAGACAGACGCAGCTGTTGTTTAGTGGCAAGCTACACCTATTGCTGACGTGGTGCAGTACGACAGCATCGCTCTAGGCATCCAGAAACCGATCACTGGCAGCGCACAATGTAAACTAGGGCAGCGGCTTCAAGCAGC
This sequence comes from Prorocentrum cordatum, assembly GCA_963575745.1. Lineage (NCBI taxonomy): Eukaryota > Dinophyceae > Prorocentrales > Prorocentraceae > Prorocentrum > Prorocentrum cordatum. The sequence continues at coordinate 69,754 of CAUYUJ010017186.1, read as the reverse complement.
TAGACGAGGCTTCTGCGGCATGGGGCGTTCCTGGTCTCGCAACCGCGTGCGGCGCCTGTCCAGGATCGTCTTCAGCGCTTGTCGTGCAGGAGGCAGCGCTCGTGCCGGACGGTCCCCATCCTGGACGGCAACGGCGAGCCCGCCCCACACCACGGACAGCAGGCCCCTGATGCGCTACAGAGCGATGACCGACCTGGCGGTGCTGAAGAAGCTCGGCATCGCTCCCGCGAGCATCCAGCTACGTCTGCGACGCTAGCGCCAGTACCGACGGTGGCTCAGCGCTCCTCGACAGCACCCGCAAGAGATCGCGGCGGTCTTCGGCAAGCTGTGGAGTTCGCGACGCTCGGGACAACTGGAGCTGAGAGCGTGTCTGCCAACCTCTACGCGCTGAGGTTCGTCGGCGACGTCGAGGAGATGCTGAAGGCGACGGAGGCCGAGGATCTGCGGGACGCCCTCCGCACTGCCAACGGTGAGCTGAACGTGATGGCCATGTTCTCGGACGACGACATGCGGGAGCAGTACCTCGCCCTCGACCCTGGCGTAATGCGTGCTCGGGCGAGGGCGGTGGTCATCCCGTCACCTGGCTGGGTGCCGCCTGAGGCTCCTGCTATCCCGTCGTCGCCGACGGCCGAATGGGCGCGTGACCTTCTCGATGCGGAAGGTGCCGCTTGCGGTCGCACCTTCACGACCAGACGGACGCTACAGGCGCATCATAGGTTCCAGAAAAATGGAGGTCATGACTGTCGGTCGCTACTACACACGGTCGCCATTACCAACCAGCGCCTACATTGCCGTAGAGTTCTAGACACACGAAAGGTTGCACAAGAGCGCGCCGTCACCGCCTTCATCACTAAGCAGTGTCACGTAAAGGAGGTCGCCCTTCCACCACCCCGTCGTCGAGCCCCCGTCCCTTGTCTGTCCCTGATATGGTATGAAGGTCTCGTCGACGATTCGGGGAGTGAGCAGTTCGGAGGTTGCCGGTTCCGTTGCCGAGCCGTTTGATGATCTGGCCCAACTGCCGGAGCACCTGTTGACCGCGCACGCCCCAAAGCCGGCCCCGACACCTGTGACATCTAAGAGAGATCGCCATGTCCTTTTCGGAGTCCGTGGTGGCCCCGCTAGTGCCAGCCGAGGGCCCCCGTCCCCGCCCGCCAGGCGGAGGCGGCCGCGGCGATGCGTCGCGCGCGCGCCGCAGCCCCAAGGTGCGGCCGCCGCGCCAGCCACCCCAGGGTGGAGCGGCGTCGTCTGGCCACGGCGTGGGGGCGCCGAGGCTGCGGCCAGGGCAGCCAGCGGCAGCAGGGGAAGTGTCACGCAGGCACGGCCTTCCCCCCGATGCGCTGGACAAGCTCCCGCCGATGGACATGCAGTTGGTGCTGCGGCTGGTCCCCGTTCTCGCTCGGGCCCTCGAGAACAGCTTCAACATCCGCCAGCATGGCGACGAACTACCACACGCTGCTGTTCGACGACACCAACGAGATGCCGAAGGCGGGATTCACCGCGGGAAGGTGTACGCGATCGAGGCGCAGAAGCTGCGTGACCTCCACTTCGAGAACCCGACGGTCAACAAAGCCCCCGAGCAGGTCATGGGCCATGCGTGCGTCCAGGTGTACCTGATCGTCGCCAGAGCCATCACAGCAGTAGGAGATCGAGTCGGAGCCCGCAACAAGGAGCAGTGGGCCGAGGGTGCAACGAAGTCCGAGAATCCGCCGACCCTGTCGGCGAATGTGAGGGGCTTGTCCGTTCAAGTCGTCATCTCCGTCATTCTTTGGTCGTCGTCTCTGTCGTCCCCTTTCCCTGCCTCCCCTCTTTCCCTGGGCTCGTCGAAGCTCCCCACTTTCCCAGGGACCTCCTCAGCGCGCCAGCCAAAGAGAAAATAAGCAACGTCGTAATCTCACCAGCCCTCTGGGCGTAGGTGGTTCCGGGAGTTTCCTCTTCCAACCTCCTTCATCCCCTTCGGGGAGGGGTTTACCCCTCCCCCTAACCCCCTCCCCTGGACCTGGACGGGGGGTTTCGCTGGTAGTTGGAGCGTCCAAAACGGCCTCGGCGAGGAAGCCAAAATCATCGGTTTTACTATGGTTTTGGCCGATTTTAGAGGCTCCGGGAGGGGGTCCTAATTGAGGGACCCCCTTCCTTTGATCGATCACCTCCAAGATGGCCCCAAGAGCGCTCCCAAGGCTCCCAAGAGCGCCCCAAGAGGGCCTCAAGAGGCGCCCAGGAGGCCCCAAGAGGCGACCAGGAGGCCCCAAGAGGCCTCCAAGAGTCCCCCAAAATACCCCCAAGAGGCCCCCAAGAGGCCCCAAGAGGCTCCCCCGAGGCACCCAAGACGGTCCAAGAAGCTCCCGGGACCGCCAAGAGGCCCCCAAGACGCCCCAAGAGACCTCAAAGAGTATCCCAAGAGACATCCCAAGAGACTCCGCGAGGCATTCAAGAGGCCTTTGACTCTTCTGATCGCCCTTATCCTCCTCCTCCTCCCCCTCATCATCACCATCATCATCATCATCATCATCATCATCATCATCATCATCATCATCATCATCATCATCATCATCATCATCATCATCATCATCATCATCATCATCATCATCATCATCATCATCATCATCACCATCATCATCATCATCATCATCATCAGCATCCTCATCCTCATCATCACCATCACCATCAACATCACCATCACCATCTTCAAGACCACCACCATCATCGTCATCAACAACATCATCAATATCAACATCAACATCATCATCCGCCTATTCCTCCTCCTCCTCATTCCTCCCTCCCCACCCTCATCATCCTCCTCTTCCGCCTCCGTCTCCTCCTCCATCCCCCCCCATTGGGGTACGACGGCCTCCCCAGCCCCTTGTTCCTCTGTATGCTGCCGCGCTTCCATGATCACCTCTACTCGCCTGGGCGTCGTTGCTGGATGGGCTGGAGGGGATATGTTTTTTTAACAGCCGCAGGCGAAAACGCCGACGGCGGGCGGTCACGGTCGGGCTGCGGCCGCGACTAAATTCCCGGGCGCGCGCGGGGGCCGCGGATCAGGCGGCGGGGGGGGCAGCGACCCAGGGCGTCTGAGAAGCCAGGCGAGCGTGCAATCCAGGGGGTCTGCAAGGAACGCCCAGGAAACGTGCAAGTGGCAAACCCAGGGAGTCTGTCTACCACCGAGAATTAAAACGCCGCCAAAATGGCGCGTGGACGCTTCCGTCGTGATCGTAGCAAAACGACAGTTGGTAGGGAACGAAATCCAAGCAGAAAACTCAATCAAGGGAGTCTGACGGGTATGAACAGACAACGCTGCAGACGCGGTCCTGCAAGAAGGTACTCTGACAGCGCCAGCGAACCGTCGCAGCATCAGAGGCACATCCGAGGAAGGACATGTAGCCCCGCGGGCAGGTACATATCTTCCACTGGGGATGCGCCTGAGCCCAGTGGCCCAACGGTCAGGACTGGACCCAGCAGGGGAGGCGGCCACTCGGTGGGAACAAGTCGCTCAGAGTGTGCCGTTCAAGCTGGTGGGGATACTTTTTTCTTTAACAGCCGCAGGCGGAAGCGCCAGCGGCGGGCGGTCGCGGGCGGGCTGCGGCCGCGACTAGCGGCGGGCGCGCGCGAGGCCGCGGTCAGGCGGCACGCAGCAGCGTCCCAGGGCGTCAGAGCCAGCGTGCAATCCAGGGAGTCTGCAGAACAGCCCCTGAACGAGACATGCAACGGCGCATTCAGGGAGTCTGAAGACAGGCACCGAGGAAACCGAGCGCAGCCAAAATGGCGCGTAAGGCGTTCCCAGCAGTTCGGATACGAACAAATAGGAACGGTCCCGAGGACGTCGATCCAAGGAGTCTGACGGGTAACACAGACTGACTGGAGACACAAGTCCAGCGGAAGAGCCTGACGGCGAATCAAAGTCGCGACGCCAGAACACGCATCCAGGGTGTGGGAAGATGTAGCATGTAGGCGGAGAACCTTCCACAACTGAGTGCGTCAGCCCAGATCCAGCGAGTGGAAGGGCGCCGTAGTGCGCACGATACACGGTGGACCACGGGCCGAGTGCACATCCAAAGTGTCTCAGCGCTACCCAAAACCGAATCGGATAGCACCCGAGGGACGAGACCGTCGCATACCCAAGACGCGTCCCTCGGAGTCACTTTAATCCAGGGTCACGGCGGAAGGCCGTTCAATGGTTAAGAAATCCAGGGAGTGGGCCTGTGGACAGGCAAGCCAGAGTCCACGGACACGGGCCAGGACACGCCTGGCGGTGAAAGACCTACAGTAGGGCCAGAGGCCGCGAGTCCAACAGCGGAAGGTCTGTGGACGGTATTACCGAAGCGCGCACCTGAATCCAAAGGCAGGAGGTGCGCACATCGGGAGGAGGGCGGCAGAGCGCCGCAATTGGGGGGCCCGCGGCGCGTCCAAGGCAGCGCCAGAGAGAATGTCAGGATGCGAAACACAGCCGGAGAGGACCAAGGGAGCCTTGCGGCGAGAGTGCAGCGGCCACCGGTAGAGTAAGGCAGCGGGGCCAGTGGCCTGTAGGTCTGCAGGATGCGCGCTGTCACGCAGAGCGCAGATGGACTGAGCGGCGCCCCAAGGTCCAAAGGTCGGAGGAGTGCCGTCCAGGGGAGGGGGCAGTGGTGCTGCCCCACGGTTGGAGAAAGAAGGCGGCGGAGGGCCGCACACAGTGTGCAGCGAGGTGTTGGTGGGGGCGCAAAGCACTGGGGGCGGGGGGAGAGCGAGGAGTGAGCTCAGTCTCTCCAACGGAGCCTCTTTTCATCTCTATCGTCCCGATCGTCGGAGCAATCTCCGCCGCGTTTGCCACCCGTCTGCCAGCGATCTTCACGCCATCCATCACTCCACTCGCCCTGCCAGCTGCCCCAGGTGTCCCAAGAGCTTGTCGCGCGGTCACGCCAGCCGGTCTGGTGGTAGCTGCCTTTGCCCCTGTCGTCTGTACGGGAATGACGCAGGTAGTTGGCTCGTAGCCTATCCCAGTCGATACCATAGCCCAGCCTCGTGATCATCTGGTAGGCGTCACACCCATAGTCCTTCCAGGCATCAAGAAACTTGTTGATGTCCGTGGCCGTGTGTAGTTTCGGGTCGGATTTGGGCGCCCTGGATCCAGGGGGCCAAGTTCGCTGCGCGTTTGCTGTCCACAGCGCGCAGAAGACTGCGCCCAACTCCGACTGAAGCCTGGCTATGCGTCTGGCTGGAGTCTCGTTGGGACGTTCGAGGTCAACTGTGCCCAGCCAGACTTTGTACATGGGGCCGCCCCCTTCAGGACAGGTCAACGGGTTGAGCGCACCCTGCTCCGATGTACCAGTATGGCGAGGGTGATAGCGCCTCTGTCCAGGGAGCTGCGGGGTGGGCGCGGGAGAGCGCTCGGACCGCGAGCCACCTCGGTCGCGGGCTCTCTCGTCCCTCGCGGGATCCCGGGCTTGATCGCTACGGCGGTCGGCGTAGGGTGCTTCCTCCCCGGCTGAGGTCGCGGTCTCCTCGCGGCTGGAGTCAGAGCTGTCCGCCGATGGGGTTTGCTGAGGCGCCTCGTCGCCTGGGCGATTATCATCGTCGTCCTGGGCCGACTCTGAGCACGCAAGAGGACGAGGGGGTTCGTCTTCTCCGAAGTCGGGAGACTCCACCTTTGTAGGGGGGATCCCGTCTTCCGCGCTCTCGTCGTTGCCGTTGTGGTCGGGCGGGTCCTGGTGGCCCATGCGCGAGTCGTTGTCCATCGTGCCCTGGGACTTGTCTGTGTCGGCAGCCATGGGAGTGTCTGGTCTGTCGTCGCTCATGGCCAAAACGCCTGTTGGGGGAGACTCGGCCAATGAGGCGATGGATGCAGAGGCGAGGGCATCAGCACCGAGGCTGAGTAGGAAGCCCGTCAGCGCGCTGATCTCATGTCGGATGGGATCGAGGCCATTTGCCGGGGCCAGCGTCGCCGCATACATCCTCCAGGGCTCCTTATGTCTCTCGCCGTTGGCCAGGTGTGCTATGACTCGCGCCGCGGCCACGCGCTTACCTTCCCAGCGCTGGTTGGGAGGGAGACAGTCGTCTGGGCTGTAGTCACCGTATATGGCCCTAAGGAACTCTGACAGGAACCGGTCAGGCAAGGAGGCCTCGTCGCAGCTGGGCTCCGGGGCGCTTCTGTCGCGGTTGGCGATACAGAACTGCCTCCAGGTGCATTCCAGTCCAGGATGGAAATCGCGGAGGAAGGTTACCAGCGGTCGCCGTGCGGACAGTCCACCGGGGCCAGGTCTGCTGGGGTCCTCAGTGCTTAGGGTGGGATTATTGACGCTCCTGTCGCTCAGGAGCGGGCCCTGCGGTGCTGGCAGGTCTGGCAGGAGCTCCAGAAGCTGGGTGAGGGTCCTGGGGGTTGGCTCTGACCCTGCACCAGTACTGCCCGCGGCGCTGGGTCCAGGGGGATTGCTTGCTCCGACCTTGGTGAATTGATCCTGGGCCTTGGCGTCCACGCCTAGCCAAGGAAGAGAATCAGAAATGTCCACAGGCGCCTCGAATCCAATCTGGCTGCTGAGCGGGGGAAGGACTGGAGGTTTTTCTGGATGCAGCGATCTGAAGTCTCGATCCAGGATGTGATCCAGGGTGGCCGGGCCTATGTTCCAGATCGGAACCAGGCAGCGTCGGCAGCACCATGTAGCGTTCCATTGGCGCCCCCACCAGGCCAGGGCACGCTTGTCGATGGGGGGCAGCCCAGCTTGCTCGGGAACGCCTATACCTTCCGCCGGCTTCCATATGAAACATCCCAGGGGCGGGGAGCCAGGGTCCCAGACGAGGAGCGGGGCCCCCTGGGGGCAGGTGTCGCACCGCGCAGAGTAGGTCTGCGTCTGCGCGGCTTTGAGGCCGAAGCGCTCGTCCCGGATCCGTAGGATGGAATGGTGGTATTGGCTCGCTCGGGGATCTTCATGCCCGTCGGCACCATGAGGAGGTCCGCTAACGTCCTCGTGTCCGTCAGGGGGCTGCATCCAAAGCCGAGCGGAAGGTGCCCCAGGGAAGGGAGGGCGCTCGCTCTGTCATTGCTGGCCCCCGTCCTCTGCTGCTCATGCTCCTTGACTCTGTCGGCGAGCTTCGCTCCTGCAGGCGTAGGGAGGCCCTGCTCCTCCAGGTGGCTCACCCAGCAGACGTCGCAGTGCCACCCCATGTTGGCGCCGTTGATGTAGGCCTGAGGCCGATTCTGAGCGACCATCTGGCGCGTGATATCGGAGATCCAGGTGCCCTCGGCGGAACTCAGCTGGTCCTTTCCGCACCTGTCGCACGTGTATCTGCCGTTCTTCTTCTCGAGCGCGAGTCTCTCGTCGGGGATGAATGGAGGGTCCAGTCTGGCGCCTGGGGCGGGGGTCGGTGGTGGGGGGGCATTGAGGTCGGTCTTGGAAAGGGCAATTCCGCCGCCCATGTAGGAAAGACCCGCAATCCGGTCGTCAGGGCCCAGGGAGGCGTCGGTCCCCGCCAGCGCGACGTGTAGTGCACACACTGAGCAGCCGCGTGTATCCAGGGAGGTCAGAGTTGCTGCCGGGACGATCTGTTCGAGGACAAGCATCGGCGCTTTTAGCTGGAAGTCTTGCGTGTCCATCTCGCTCCAGGTCTGCGGGCAGCCGGCTTCCCGCGCAGCCGGGTGGTGATGCGCCAGCGCCACGAGCTTGGGGACGTGGGGAAGAACCGCCTCGATGCGGCCGTGCAGGTCTGCCAGGTCGTCCAGTGTGAGGCCCCAGGTACGGGCGAAATGACTTCGGAAATCCTGGTGGACCTCTTGCCAGGGGACGCAGAACCCCAGAATGGCTTCGATGACGTCCCCGGCCTGCTCTGCATGAGAGAAGGGCCATAGAAACACTCGCGGTTCGCGGAGCATGAGCATCATGACGACCAGAAGTGACCGGGCCTTGCAGGATTCCATGGGGAGGCCGTCGGTGTCTATGATTCCCTCGCGGAACTCTTCCATCATGGAACCGCGCCCTCGGAGGATCTCTCCCAACCCGGCCATTCCAGGGCGCCTCCTGTGTCTGCAGCAGTCCTTGGTAGCGGTGCCCCAAGCCTTGGGGACCTGACGGAAGAGCCCTTTGGGGGTGCACTGGCGGCGCTTCCAGAGTGTTACACGCCTGCCACTGGTGTGAGGCAACGGAGGAAGGGAGTCGTCGGGGACGGCGTAGCTCGCGTCCTCCCAGGGGGTGCCCAGGCCGAGCGACCACACGATTGCTGCCCACAACATGTTGTAGACTAGATTGGTCGCGTCGAGCCCCAGAGACATGTCAAACAAGAAGCCCAGGTGCGACCAAGCCTTGCGGTCGAGCATGCCCGGCCGTCGCGGCGTCGTGGCCAGCGAGAATTCGTGAGGGTGTAGCCTGGACATCAGGTATATGAGCACATGAAAGGCAGGCGTCGAGAGGATATCGTGGAGCCCTCCCGAGATTAGCTTACCCAGGGTCTCCCAGTCGAGGTGCTCGTCCAGGGGTGTGTTATAGCGCTCGGCGAAACCGGTGGCCTGGGCATCACGCGCTTTCTTCTTGGCAGCGCCCAGCTCGCTCTGCCCGCTCTCCCCCTTGGCGTCGCAGCTCCAAGCGACGGGCGAGGGTATCCATGCGGCGAGGTCCTGGAGGGGGTTGAAGCTCTCGTCGATATCCAGGGAGAGCCTGAGGCCCACAGGGGCGTGGCCTCGAAACCGGACCCAAAGGCGGGTCAATCGCCCGTACTCTGAGAGTACGCGAAGCTGGGACCAGGTGGCGTTGGCGAACATGCGTCCGTCTCCCAAGATCAGGATGTTCCGCTGTGCCCTGGTGATTGCCACGTTCAAGCGCTTGGCGTCATCGACGAAACCCCAGTTGTAGTTCCCGTTGCTCCGGGTAATTAACGCGATTACGATGTCCGCCTCGCCTCCCTGGCTGGAGTCGATTGTGGTGAGCTTGAGCGCCTCGCTCTTCATGCGCTCGCCCGCAATCTGCCTTAGTCCAAGGAAAGAGGAGCTGATAGCAGCATGGACAGCATGGTCCTCTCGGAACACGTGTTGCCAGCGTTGAGTGTCCACCCTGCGGCCTTGAAGGGGTTGTCCAGGGCCGGGAATGTCCGGTCCATCGCGTCCAGGACCGTCTCTCCCCTTGCCGGTCTGCCCTTTCCTGCTTCCTTTAGTGTTACGCAGGACGCCGGAGAGGTGGCGAGGACCCTGCGGCCACCCATCCATGAGAATAGCCGTCTGGAGCTGGTACCCGACCACAGTCCTGACAGGTGCCATTGTTGAGCTCGGGCAGAAGAGCACGCACGATGTCCACGGCCTGAGCTGCCTCCGGAAGATTGGCAAAGCCTGGTTGTAGTTCTGAGGTGACCTCCCAGGAGGGTGTGTGAACCGTCAGGAAACGGTGCTTGTCTGCGCTTGGCGGCGGATCTAACTGTTCGAGGGTGGCGCGGAGGTCACCTTCGTCAGACTCGGTGAGTTTCGCCAGCGCTGTCAGTCGCCCGAGTTCCCACGCGCTAATGCCTCTCCAGGGGATGCCTTCAACGATTGGTCGCTCTCTGAGCGGATCCAGGATACCAGACTTCATGCCTTTCCCGTAGTAGGCTGCGTTCGGGAAGGCGAGCAGCTGCGGATGCATCCGATAGCAGATCGAAAGGTGAACCACGGACGATTCTTGGCCGCGGAGCGCGTGAAACATCCTGTCGAAGATGCTGACGCAGAGCCCTAGGTCGTTCGCCAGCTTGGAGAGCACCGTGGGGGGCAGCTGGTTCGGGTCTCCAACGAGGACCACGGCCCCACCACTGTTGATCAGGTTTACCATGGACATGAGCGCGTGGAGCTCTGTGGCCTGTCCAGCCTCGTCGATTACCAGGAGGACAATTTGGGGGCTGTCCTTTTGACCGAGGGCCTCTGACGCCTCGTGCGTAGACATGATCACCCTGGCCTCCCGTAGTAAGCTCGCCTTGTAGGGCCTGAAGTCCTGGCTCTTGTCCCCGTCCTGGAACGGGAAAACTCCGTGGGCGTTCCTGTAGTGACCTTCCGGCGTCAGGTCGACGAGTGCCTCATTGACACGGTCCTTCTTTGCCAAGCGCGCGAAGTTGTCAGGGAAACCCGGGTCTGGGTCGAGCCGCCGCTGACGTTGTGCTTCGATCATTGCCAGAGCTGGTTGGTCCACCGCTGTGTTGGAACCTGCTGCCAAAGCGACCGCGTGTCCAGGGCGTAGGCAGGAGCCCCACATGTCCAGGCAGGCTACTGAGAAGGTGGTCTTGCCCGTTCCAGGAGGTCCATGCACTAGTACGGCGTGGTGGCTCAACGTGGCCTGCAGGGCCCTGGTCGCATCGCTGTTCGGCCTGTGTTTGTCCAAGATTATGTGGAGGGTGTCCAGGCTGGGAGTAGGACGCACTCTCTGAAAGACAGAGCCTGTCGCTTCTGAGATCTCCTCGTCAGAGAACGCCCTCAGGCCCTGGGGGAGAGGCGGTGCCTGCTGTAGTAGGCCGTCTCCGACAGCCTGCGTGTGGTCGGCGTCGGGAACGCTCTGGTCCAGGGTGGCGGCCGCCCTGGCCCTAAGGCTCAGCCCCAGTGAACGAGCGTGCCCCAGGTCGTTGGCCAAAAGTCGTTCCGACCGCGGGGCGTGCGCAAAGGCCAAGAGAAATGTCACCGGGGACAGCTGGTGGCCAAACAGATCCGCTGGGTTCTGGCGAAGGTAGTAGATCTGGTCGAGCGCCGAGCATTGCCGCCAGAACTGGATGTCAGAAGGGGCCTCGTCCACACGATACCAGGGAACATCGTCGCTAGGGGGGCGTTTCGCCTTGGTCTCGTCTTCGTGGAACTGACCACCCTTCCCACTATTGTAGACCACGGTGCACCTGTTTGAGGGGTGCCTGGCGGAAGGGCTGAGACCTAGCGCTTGAGCGTCCTTGGGGTGGATGTGGCCTCCCAGAGCAGGAGGCCACCAGACCGTGACGTCTGCGATCTTGTCTACTGTAGGGCCCGTGACGGAAATATACAGCCACCTGCTCTCTTTGTCACGTTCCAGGGGTCTGGATGCAACCTTGTACATTGAGGGCCACTCCAACAAGAGAAGCTCTTTACCGTCGGGTAGGTTCATAGCATTCCGCAGCCGAAAGGTATCCAGGTCCTCCAGGTCGGTGTTGGCATCGATCTTGGAGACGCGAACTCCGAGAGCACAGTTACCTCTCCTGGCGAGATCCTCTCGAGTGGAGCCTTTACCATCGTCTACTGTCTCGACCGAGGCCTGGCTTTCCACCCAGGCGATTCTCCTTAGCGTTTGTCCTCGGTCCTGGAGAGAGTAAGGCCATTGTGAGGGGAGTCGAACGGCGCCGATCAGCTCCCCGAGCGCTGCCTTGGGATGGGCCCTAGAGTGCGGGGAGTCCAGCGGAGCCGAGTACGAGACTGGCGACCTCTGAGGCCGCCTGCATGGCCAGCGACTCATCCAGGGCAGCTGGGCTTGTCGGGGAGAGAGCGTCGACCTCCGTCGCACTGTCTTCGGCCAACAGAACTGTTCGCTGCTGACAGGGTGGGCCCCAGGCAGGAGGAGGGCGAGGCGGCGGGGGCGGAGGGGGGGGCACGCCCAAGGTGCCTGAAGCCTGTCCAGGTGTGGGATGTAGCCCGATGGTCGATTTCGCTCGCATCCTGTTCCCGTCGCCGCCCTCGGACAGCCTGAGGCCTTCTCTTGCGGCGCCCCGCCTGTCCATCATGTGCTTCCGCACTCTCTCCGGGTCCACCCTGGCGCCCCCGGGGCAGTTGTACGTTGGCGGATCGTCCCAGAGGGGGTAGGTAATGGGCACGCGTAGCGCGTTCTCTGGGATCGAGATGCCAGGGGGCGAGCGTGCCCCGTCACGGGTAATCGAGGGCTGGACTGGCCTCCAGCCGTGCCAAGGCTTCCGCACGAAGGACACCTGGTGGAACGCATCATAGGGCCCCCCTCCACAATTGCTCCAGAGATTTCCAGGAGTGACGAAGGTGTTCGGGTCTGGCCACCCGTCCTGGTACCGTGCCTCCGACATCTCGTAGTGCTTCTGACTTAGGATGTGCTCTGCGTCGTCAACGGGCCCCTGGCAGATCTCGCACCAGCGCCGCCAACCGCCGTGGAAATAGACCCAACGCATCCAGGGACAAAAGCGGGCCAGGAAGACACGCGTGCCCATGCGCTCTGGCGGCCCGTCGTCACTGCACGGCAAGCAAGAGGGCCATCGACGGATGGGACCTTGGTTGTTTTTGGGCATTATCCAAGGTGTGAAAAGATCCAGGGTGGCAGCGGAAGGCTGCTATGTCTTGTTGCGCCAGCTGAAGCTGCGACCCGTCAGGACCTTAGTGTGCCGCGGCGGGGGGCGATCAGAGGGGAAGGGGGGGAGGGGGATTTTCGAGAGCATCAACGAACAACGCAAACTGGTCCAAGTCGCAGAGGTCGACGTCCGCGGCAGGGAAGGAGGGGGGGGGGCTGGGGGCCGCCCCAGACGATCCAGGAGGTGACCGCCAGGTCGCCTGCGCGTCGAAGGGCGTCTGCCCAGAAAACCCTGAGTGTTGCAAGACGGTCGGCGGCTTTATTGAGGCGACGACGCACAGCCTGCCATGTGAGGGTCCATCCAGCCTCGCTGGCTTGTCCGAGGGCGAAATCCATATGTTGTGCCAGGTGGAGCCGGCGATAACGACCGGTACCGGCTCCGTGCCGGATAGCCGCTAGATTGTCGCCAACCACCCGGACCCCTCGAAGCGTGGTGTCTAGGTGGGGGAGCAGGGCGAGGCGCGCTCTACACCCGGAGGCCTCCGCCGTCTGCGCATTGTCGCAGCCTGGAAAGGCAGCGACGGCGACCGCGACGACGCGCGGGCAGCCGCGGTGCGGGTCGTGTCTCCAGAGGACAGCTGCCGCACCGGAGACCTTATCACCTTCCCCGATCCGGCGAGCCCCACCATCGAAGGTGAGCTCATAGGGCCATTGGGCCGTGTCGGCAGCAGGGGGCGGGGAGTCTCCGACGGTGATCTCTTCGCCCGCCTCCATATCCCTGCTAGCTCTGAGCACCAGGGTATGCAGGTCGCAGAGCCTGCAGTAGGTCTTGGTCCAGAGGGCACTGGGGGACCTGTCCGTCCTGGGGCAGGGGAACCAGCCCACCCCTGGCGGCATCCAGCTCGCCCTGGTGTCGCAAGTTTGGAGAACGGCGAGCCGGTCCCCGCTCCGCGCGGCCCTGGTCGTGACAGGGAGGCGCCGGACTTCCCCCCCGGCGCGGGGAGCTTGCCTGCCGAGATGCGGACCGGCAGCCCCATGAATGCGCAGCAGGTGTGGCCCTTGGGGATTGCAATGTTGACAGGGGTCCAGCATGGGGGCCCAGACAGCGGTTTCATCCGCCGGTGCGGCAGGGGCCTGCCCTTCTTGCATGTCGTCGTCCCCATCGTTGTCTTCCTGGAGGTCGGTATCAGGTACAGCGATTCCCTGGGCGATGAGTCTGGCAGCTTCGTCGGCACCGATGGGAGCGCAGTCCAGGTTCACGCAGTATCTGAAGGAGGTCTGGTGTAAAAGGCGGCAGGCAAGTCTCTGGTGTTGACCCCTGGAACATATCGCGGTGGGGAGGTCTCTGGGGTGGTCTGGGCCTCTAGCCTTATCCCAAGCAAGGGCAGCGGCGGGGCACCAGCACCACACGTGCTCGGTGGTGGCTTCCCCCAGGCCGCAGAGAGGGCAAGCTCCGTAGAGTCCTTGTCGGATAGGAACGCTGATGCTGCCGAGTTGCCTTCTTCTCTCCGCGGCAAGTGGACGCAGGTCCTCGGGCAACGAGTCATCGCCAAGGAGGGGCCAGAGGGAAGCCTCTCCAGTCCAGGGCCCGAGGCACGAGTCGCACCAGGCCTGGCCGCGATCCTGTTGCCCGGCGGTGAGCCAAACTCTTTTGGCCGCCCTGCCGCAGCCGCGCTGGTGGGGGATCCTGTCAGCAACACTTCGTCGACGCGCGGACCCGGGTTGTCCGTTAGCCAGGACTCGTAGGACGTGATGCGCCTCGGTGAAGGAGGCACAGTGCCCAAGGAGGGACCATTCCGCGCCGCCCGTTTGAGCCCACCTTCGCTCGTGGCTGGTTGTGGAGAACCAACTGTTCACAACGCGCCCGTGGAGCTGCGCCCGCGCCGCAACGTATACTACGCGCCCGAAGAAGCGAGCCCGGCGTCGCGGGGGCTCTCTCATAGCACGATTGAAGAGGTCGGCGGCCCTGGCGTCGGTCAGGACTTTGGAGCCGGGCCTGCGCGGTTCATCCCGCGGGGTGAATTCCCGTGCCCATTTAACAAGTTTGTTCCACCTTCTCCAGGTCATCCAGGTCGTGCGCTCTGGCCGCCACAGGTCATCCAGGGCGCGCGCCCTGGCTGCAATCGCCCGCGAGGTGGCAACCGGGCACTTGGGGCAGCCAGGGGCTTGGCAGCGCATGCCCAGGCCGGTGAGAATGTTGTCGGGGATCCAGGAGGCGGAGGCGAGACCGAGGGCGACCCGCAGATGTATGGAGGCCGCTGCACGGCCCAAGACTCCTTTTCGGGGTCGCAGGCGTCGCGAGATAGCGCCGCGGACAAGCGACTTTGCCACGCCTGCTCGGCGAACATATTTTGCGCCACCTTGGCAACCAAACGCCGCGTCGAAAGCAAGCAATATCACCCTTCAATTATTTTTTTTTTAAGAAAAAAAAAAAAAAAAAAACGCGCCTGACGTTGCGGCGCCTCTCGCGCGCGGCTTGGCTAGCAGAGCAAGGGCAACCGATGCCGGCGCCAAAACAAACGCACTTCGTCTGCATCTGCGCAGCTGTCGCGCGGCGACGCGCGGCCGCGCGGCCGCGCGGCGGCGCTTGCGGCGGGCCCCGCGCGGTAAATCAGAACCGAACAACGAAATGACGCCACGCGCGATGTCGAGTTGACCCCCCGACGTCGGGACGCGATGTTTGTTGTTCGCGCGAATGCGGCCTCGACGCCGCGAACAAAGCGTTTCGCGCGCGCCGCGCCGGGCAGGTCGGTCGCGACCTCCCAGGCGGAAGAGGTCCGAGCATTGAGGGCCGAGGAGGGAATAAACCATGCAAGCGCTGCCACAAGCGACAACGAGAGAAAACTCAGCCCAAGCCCGCTCGACAGGCAGCGGCATGAAACGAAACGCAGCGGGCCGGGGCAAATTGTCGAAGGAAGCGGGCGCAAACGGGGGAGGCCTGGGCCTGGGCGACCTGCGCCCTGAGCGCCAAGGGAACTCGTGGACCCGACGGCGCGGCGCGAGTGAAGCTCATCAACGGGGGGAAATTCACTCGCCGAAACGGCGGGGGCATCGCCGCAGCCATTCCGAGGTCGCGAGATACCCCGTCGCGACGCGTCTTCCGCCGCAGCGCGTGCGGCTCGCGCGCGGGCGAGCGCGCGCGTTCGCGCGAGCGCAAAAACTCGCTCGCGCGCGCATGAAATCAACGCCGCGCGCAGTTTTGCGCGCAATCCGTTTTTTGCCCGCCGTTTTTTTTCCGACGGCCCGACGCGCGGCGCCATTTGTCCCTACTTGTCATCACTTTGTCACCACTTTGTCGTCACTTTGTCCGCAACAAAGACGCGCGACAACCCTATTTGTCATCACTTTGTCACCACTTTGTCATCACTTTGTCATCACTTTGTCGCAAGGTTTGGTTTGTCTCCGTTACCCTTCCAAGCTGCGAACCCCCAAATGTTTCCTTCCGCGCATCGATCTGCGGCCCGTTCAGGCAATGCCGCGCCAGCAACCGCGGGGTCAACGCTACAAACGCAACGCGCGATCTGCGCGTTTGCTGAAACTGGCCTGATGTCGCGCGATGCGGTTTGCCGCCGCGCCTCCAGCCAGCTGGAAAACTCGGGAAAGAATTCGCGTCGTTCACGCCAATGCAGCCCCGCTGGGGTCGTCTGGGACCCCCCCCCAGCCTGCGCCCGCGCGCGCCCCCCAGCGAGCCTTGGCGGCGCAAGCTTCAAGCCCGCCCCGCGACCCCCTCGCGGGACGCCTGATTCAAATGCGACGCGGTCGGGGGTGCCCTTGCGACCTCAAGCAACCGCAGGCTGCTCGCAACCTTTTCTCGCTCGGTTCCCCGCTGCGCGCGCTCGCCCCCCCGCCCGCTATATCCCCCCAATTCCCCCTCCTCCCCGCCCCTGCCCCCGCCCCCGCCCGCCCTCGCGGGGCTGGCGGACGGGGCGGGCCGCGCCCCATACATCGCATTGCATTTTGCACCCGCGCCGTTGCATTGCATCGGCAGACGCTGCGTTGAACTGGGCGCGGAGCCGCCGCGTGTTCGGCGCGTCTCCGCCCGACGCGTAGCGCGCCATGCCCCCGTTCCCGTTCCAGCGCCTGCTTTGTATCTCGTTTCATCCGCGCAGCCGACGCGGGCCCCGCCGGCGCCCCGACCCCTGCGCCCCGAATGCTTCTTCTCGTGCAGATGTTCCGCCTCCTGTCTCGGCCTTGCCTCGGGGCGACGCCGCTGGCCGCTCGGGGGCTCGCGCGACCCTGGCGACGACGGCGGTGGAACTTCAGGGAGCTCGAAGCCCGCCGACGCACGGGGCTGCGCGCGGCGCGAAGCCAGGGCCGACGACGCGGGAAATAGTTACTTTTACGGCGGGTCTTGGGGGCAACAACGGCCCTCGTACGCAGATGGGCCCGAAGTGCCCTTTCTTGCACGGTGTCCGGGAGGGAGTAGTGGGATGGGTAAGGGATGAGCGCGATGAGATAGGTGTTCCAGGCGAGGGCGGTTTTGGTGGGAGACATGCTTGCAAGGTGTAGGGCCACGGCCCGGCCCCGTAGCTTGGGGGGAGGTTTGCCCCAGGTGCCGGCGACGAAGGGCGTCGAGTTGCCCTTTTGTCATTGTACCCCTGGGCGGTAAGCTTTCCCCTTCGGCGGCCCGAGATACGACGCAGGCGCCGAGGTAGGGCCACTGGGAGCGAACAACGGACGAGCCAAAAGGGGTGTAGTCCATGGTACGTCTCCACCACTCGTGGCTGCTGGCGGGGACCAGGGCCGTTTTAAAGTTGCAACTGCATGGGTAGCTCCAGGGAGTACACTGAGCCGCGATTCCGGGGCCGGCTGCTCGCCTTATCATTTCCAGGATGAGCCCCGCCGGCAGGCCTGTAACTGTGGTGGTGGTGCCATTGTCGCTGAAATCCACAGGGGCAGTGTCCAGGTGCTGCCTGATGTTGATTCCGGATGGGGCTTCGACGCCCCTGCACTTGTGGGCTTCGACGAGGAGCCCTGCCGCTCTTGCGAGCCAGGGCAGAGCGACGCCGGCACGTAGTGATTGGGCGGTGGCGCCCAATAGGGCAGCCAGATCACCCGCGTACGTCGGATCGCCCGCCCCGGTGATGTCGGCCAGGGCGCTGATGAGAGGGTCGTAGCCCAGGCACCAGAGGAGCGGGGAGGCCGTGCCTCCTATTCCGATGGACCGCAAGAGTTTCCTTATTCTGCTCTTGCACCTACCTTTGCAGGTGCGCACACTCCTGCTGCCGACGAGGCAATCCACGGAGTGCAGGAGCCAGGTCGGGAATTGCCAACGCCTCGTCAGCTGCCCCATCCATTGCAAGGATATGCTTTCGAAAGCTTTGTTCTGATCACAAAAGAGGATAGCGGTGCTCGGGGCAGGGCCTAGGTGCCGCGCGGCATCCAGTATATACCGGTCAACAGCTTCTTGGTGCGCGCCAAGCAGGGCGGCCCGCGAGGGCCCAGGTTCGGTGTCGGCGACAGGATCCAGGGCTAGGTGGTTGGTGGCGGTGGTGATGTTGGGACCGCATTGCCCTCCGCGCTTGGCAGCTTGATTGGGGCTAAGCCTGGGTTCAATCACGGGGCCGAGGCAGTCGGCTATGGTTGCTCCGTGCAGTCTTCGAAGGCAAGCGGGGAGCTGCAAGGGACGCAAGTCGCTGGGAAGCTCAGCGGCCGGTTTCTTGCCGATCCAGACCAGAAGGTCAACAGAGGGGCGTAGGACCAGGTCCAGGAGCTCAGGGTTCAGCTCCGCGGCGTACCAGGCCTGGGCGAGGAGTCCGGCAACAAAGCGCGCTCCGGGATGGTACAGCTCGTACGGCTTTCCGTCCACACCGAGGGCACTGCCGCTAGGTCCCAGGACGAGGGAGGCGATCCTGCCCCACTGCGGGCTGGGAGAGTGTGGGAAATGTCCGGTGTCCTTTTGCCTGAAGTACTCGTTTAGGATGCAGTCCGCTGCAGGGGGGAGAGAAGGGGCGGTTTGCCAGATCGGACTTCGGCTCCGCCATAGGACATCGTCGACTTCCTTCGTGCGCTCCTTCCAACTTCCGTCTTCGTCACGTACTCCGAGGATGGCATGTGTCCTGACGAAGATTTCTCGTCCCGTCCGGTAGTGGGAGGCGAGAGCGGGGCGCTCAACTCCGGGGCCCCTTTGCGCGGGAGTGAGGCGGGCGGCGCGTCTCTGCGCGGCGTCGTTGTCCCACCTTCGCAGCCAGAGGGCCGCCTGCTGAGGTGTCAAGTCGCTGCCGCCCCACTCATATTCAGCGAGCCAGGCCGCAAGTGCCCCCACCGGGCGCGTCGTGGAGTCCGATCTTACTGCTGCCGCGAGCAGGGTCCCTGGCGAGCGGTTGGTTTTGCTTCTGCGCCACTTCCTCCACTAGTCCTGTATGGCAGCGGACATGGCGTGGCGACCAAGAGAGAGAAGGGCGGGCAGAAACGGGACGGTGTGATCATCACCCGGGTTAGGGGCCGGGGGCGGAGTGGAGGGTTCCTGCTCTCTTTCTCCTTCGCCGTCGTCGTTGTCACAGTGGCTGGCTGGGAATTGACCAGGGGTAGCCGGGCGGACCCAGTCGTCGGGTTGTAGGAGGCCGGCCAGATAGACGTCCGGCAACCCGAATGTGCGTTCGAGGAAGGAGTACAGAGTCCTTAATTCAGCGTGCGCCTCGCTAGGAAGTAGGCGTAGGTCGCCCGCATGAATGGTGTTGTCCCGGCGGGTTCTGGGGGCGCCCTGCGGCTCCATGTACAGGATGGCGTGGTCGGAGACCGAGGGTTTCCAGGCCTTCCTGACTCCGTAGGCACGGAGCTGTCGAAAAGGGCACGCAACGATGTCGATCTGTGATACATTGTCCGCGTCCACTCTGGTGGGCCCGTCACAGTGGCAGACGCTTGATCCAGTCAGCGAGAGCAGGTCGGCGAGGGCCGCAGCCTCGTCTGTTTCACCATCCCTGGGATTGTCAAGCTGGATGTTGACGTCCCCCCCCAGTATGTAGGGGTGTCGTCCCACCTTTCGATGGCCTGTCTGATGGCCTCAATGGTTTCGGCTTTCCTGGAGGGTGGAAGGTACACCGAGACCAGGCGGTAGGTGCTGTCACCTCGTCCGATGGTGGCTGCTACAGCGCATCCGGGGATGAGGTCTTCTGCCCGGAGGAGTGTAGTGCCGTGCGGAATGATGATCGCCACTCCGCCGGCGCATCCCCCGGCTGGTCCACTGTAGGCTGGAGAGCTGGTGGGGATACGCGAAGCGTCAAGAATTGAATCGAAGGGAAGCCCCTTCCCTTCGATCCCTCCCCTGCCAGGGGGGGGGGTCCGGGGGTTGGGGGGGTCAGACGCCCCGCGGGGGGGGGGTCAGATACGACGCCCCCCCTGGGAGTCCCGGAGCCCCAAAAAGCCCCAAGACGGGCCAAGAGTGCCCAAAGAGGCCCCAAAGACAGTCCAAGAGAACCCCGAATCGCCGAACGACCTGTCCAAGACGCCTTGACGGCCTCCAGACGGCCCAAGAGGCCTGCAAGGCAAGGCGCCCCTAAGAGGCCTCCAGGAGCTTTCTCACGAGAGCCCCAAGAGGCAAACTTCATTGATTTCCTATACGTGTTTGAAAGATTTGGGCGTTCTTGCCTCTTCCGCTTCCCGACGCGCCAAGACGGCACAAGAGGCCTCCATGATCGCCCCGAGACGGCCCAAGAGGCCTCCAAGAGGGTCCCCTAATGGCCGAAGAGGGCCCCAAGACGGCCCAAGACGCCTCCAAGACGGCCCAAGACGCCCCCAAGACGGCTCCAGGAGAGTGCCCAGACGGGGGACCCGAACGGACATTCCGAGCTCTCAGCCCCAACAGGCCCCCAAGAGGCCCCGAAGAAGCCCCAAGAGGCCCCAAGAGGCTCCCAAGGGGCCCCCAAACTGTCCCAAAGACAGCCCAGGAGAGCCCCAAATTGCCCAAGAGCGCCTCGAGACGGCGCAAGTGGAGCCCTGGACGGCCCAAGACGGCCTCAGGAGAGCCACAGGCTGTCCCAATAAAGCCTCTGGCCTCCTCCTCTTCCTCCTCCTCCTCATCCTCCTCCCCCCCCCTCTGCTCCCCCTCCTCCTGCTCTCCTCTGCCTCCTTCTCCTCGCCTTGCTTTTCCTCCACATCCTTCTCCCCCCTCCTCCTCTCATCCACCTCCTCCACCTTGTCCCCCCCCCCCACCTCGTTTTCATCTTCGTCGCTCTCAGGGTCGGCGGCAACGGCTGTAAGGCCTTCGCAATATGTCGATCATATAGCTTCCGAGTGTCGAAGTGATACAAAGAGGGGACTGCCAAGATGACCATGTGCCTCTCAGACGATCACATCGAGCGCTGATTCTTAGCCTGTGCCGAGCAGCTGGGGGCGGAGATAAAGCCAGGGATGGCTCCCCGCGGGCATCAAGAACGCTTGCTGCAGATGGCACCTGACAACCTCGACCTGTGAGCGGCGACCTTCCCGATGACACGGTGAGTTCAGCTACGGGATGTGAAACTGATGAGGGTCGTCTGGCTTGTCGGGGGAGTGAGGATGATTCAGCGCGGGAATTCGCCACTGGCGGCATGCATGGGAATAGGTCCGACTCGACGGCGCCTCGGACTCAGACTACAATGTGGGCGCGGCCTCAAGACACCGTCGGAAGAAACCCAACCCTGAGAGCCCGTACGCGAGGTGCACCTGAGGGGAAACCTGGGGCACCCTGAACGCAGCAGCTCCTTCAACGGCTGCGGGAAGCCAT
>CAUYUJ010017186.1:28874-33874 GCA_963575745.1 Prorocentrum cordatum | reverse complement strand
CGAGAAGGCCGCGACCATCACGGCGCCCTTGCCCGTCGACGACGGGGGCCACAAATACCCCACCACTGGGAGGACATTCTCCTGCACCACGCGAGTCTCCCCCGAGCCGCCCTGGCCCTGCAGGAGCAAGTGCGTCACTTTTCTCTCGCCCCACGGCTTCTCCTGCGCGTCGCCCCCCCAGGCTTGGTCGCAGGCCTCGGCGAACCTTGCGACGAAGAGCGCCTGGCCCCGCGTGGGTCTCTGGCCCCCCGGCAAACCGTTGACCAGTTCGGCGATGCACGCGCTGGGCGCGGAATACACTTTGCCGCCGCATCTGGCCGCAGTGGGGTCGGCGCCCAGGCCGCCAGCGCTCTCGTCCGCGCCGCCGCCGGCACCCGCGCCGTTCTCCTCGCGAGTGCCCTGGAGGCCGTTGTCACGCAGGCTCGCCCAGGAGCGCCTCTCCTCGCGCGCTGCGGTCGCCAGCGGTCGATGCCCGGCCGTGGGAGCAGGAGCGGTCGCGGCCTCCGCCGGCTCGGGCGCGCCCGCGCCCTCGCGGGCCGCCTCGGACATGCACGGATGCGCGAGGAGCTCCTTGGCCAACTTCGCGAGGCGCCTGCGGTGCGCGAAATTCAGCACGTCCGGCATGTCCTGCCCCCCGTGGACGCCCCACGTTGGGACTGGCTGGAAGCGCGCCTGGACCTTCGAGGGAGGCGCGCCCGGGTGCTCCACGCCCTCGCCCGCCTCGGCGCCCTCGTCGTCACCGGCGCCTCCACCAGCGGTCGCCTCGAGGCGCGCGCTCTGCGCGGCTGCGTCGCTCTGGCACTGCCGGGGTTTCTTTTCCTCGCGCGCCAAGGCAACCCCCTCGAGGTTTGGAGCCACCTGCATGGCTATCATGGAGACGTACTGCCGCGCCGTCGCCTTTGGTTTCTCCCTGTCGGGGCAGTGGGCGGGGCCCAGCGAGTCGCCCTCCTCGCCTTCGCCCTCCGCCTGCGCCTGGTGCACCGCGAAGAATTCCTCCTGCACCTCCTGCGTCTCCTAAATGGAGGGACGCTCGTGCCGCGTCAGGAAACGAGCCGCGGCGACGCGGGTCTCCTCGTCCGCCTGGGCCTCGTGGCGCGCCCAAGCTCGCGCGAAACAGGTTGACCCGCGCACATTCATGTCGCGGGGCGCGCTGGGGGCCTCCATCAGAGGCGCGAACGCCCGCGGCATGCGCTCGTCCTCCGGCGTCTCCGAGTCCCCCACCTCCGCAGGCCTGAGGAGCAGCTGCTTATACAGGCAGGCAGTCTCGCAGTCCTTGCTTATCGTCGGCATGGTGAAGCCCTCGAAGAGCGAATCGCGGAGCTCGGGGGCCAGGCGTTGCTTGCGGGTCACGCGCAGCGCGTAATGCGGCGCGAAGTCGAAGTCCAGGTGCTGCGCGCGGGACCTGTCTCTCCACAGGCCGTCGGGCTTCTCGCAGCGGTAGACCCTCATGGCGTACACCTGCAAACTCATGTGCTTGAGGACCGGGTCGTCACCGCGGCGCAGCCAGTCGTCCAGAGTGCTCGTGGCCCTCACGATGCGGAAACCGCCCCCCGTCTTCGGGCCTTCCTCGCCCTCGCACCCCACGTCCTGCATGAACTTCGCCAGGAACGAGACCACCCGGCGATGATCGGGCGCATCGCGCGCCGCCTTGGTCGGGTACGCAGGCCCATGACAACAGCAAATTTGCTGACGACCAGCTCAGACGAGGCTACCCGCATTTCGCTCACAGACAAAGTTCCCGCCTGACACTTCCCCCGTACCCATGCCGCAGGAGCTGCGGAGCCCAAAAAACTCACTCGGATGACCCGCTCGGGTTAACAAAATGAAGTGCGGGACCCATAGGGAGAGGCTCCCGCCTCAAACTTCCTCGCCACTCACTCACAAACGGGGCGCCCGCTTGATACTTCCTCCACTGTCAGGCACGAAGAGCCCAAAAGTGACAACGGTTACAAGAATCCGATGACCCGCCTCGGATTCGAACATGAAGTGCGAGCCCCATAGGGAGGGGGCTCCCGCCTGAGACTTCCTTGCAAGTCACTCACAAACAAGGCTCCCGCCTGATACTTCCCCCATATTCAAGGCACAGGAGCCCAAACATGACGACAATTACAGGTTTGAGGATGCCCCGCCTCGGATACGAACGTGAAGCGCGGCCTTCATAGGGAGAGGGTGCTCCCGCCTGAAATTTCCTCGCAATGACCTCACAGACAAGGTTCCCGCCTAAGACTTTCTCCATATTCTGGCCTCACGAACCCGAAATTTACGACTGTTACAGGTTTGAGGATGACCCGCTCGGATTACCAACATGAAGTGCGGGCCCCCATAGCGACGGGGCTCCCGCCTGAGATTTCCTTGCAATTCACTCACGGACAAGGTTCCCGCCTGATACTTCCCCCATATGCAAGCTTCAGGAGCAAAAAAAAACTACAATTACAGGTTTGAGGACGACCCGCTCGGATTACCAACGTGAAGTGCCAGCCCCATAAGGAAGAGGCTCCCGCCTGAGCCTTCCTCGCAATTCAGTCACAGACGTGGGTTCCGCCTCTCCCTCCACTTTCAGGCCCCAGGAGCCCGAAAATGACGACAGTTATATGTTTTGGATGACCCGCTCGGATTACCAACATGAATTGCGGCCCCCATAAGGAGAGGGGGCTCCCGCCTGCGACTTCCTCCGAATTCACCCACAGACTAGGCTCCCGCTTGGTCCGTCCTCCAAATTCAAGCCTCAGGAACCCAAAAATGACGACAGCTACAGGTTTGAGGATGACCCGCTCGGATTGCCAACATGAAGCGCGGGACCCATATGGAAGGGGGTCCCGCCTGAGACTTCCTCACAATTCATTCACAGACGAGGCTCCCGCTCTAGACGTCCTCCATATTCAGACTAGGGAGTGAGAGATGACGAAGTGATGAGTGAGCGAGTGGTGATGAGGAAGATGATGATGATGAGTGGTGATGATGATGATGAGTGACAGAGTTATGATGATGATGTTGATGAGGATGATGATGGTAATGATGATGATTGATCGGATTATGATGATGCTGCTGGTGAGGAGGATTCTAATGGTGTGAGCGTGAGTGTGAACGAGTGTGATGATTATGATGGTGACGATGACGAGGATGATGATGAGTAGTGACGATGGATGGTGATGATGATGATGATGATGGTGAGTGAAGGGGTGCGGGGGTGATGATGGTAATGCTGAACAAGATGATTATGAGTGGTGGTGACTGATGATGATGACGGCCAGAGAGAGGCTGAGAAAGCGAGAGAAAGAGGAAGAGAGGGGGGTGAGGAGATCCTGCGCGGAGGGTGCCCAGAGAAAACAAGAACCCTTTTTGAAATGTTGTGAATAATACACGTACGTGTACTACTACTACTACTACTACTACTACTACTACTACTACTACTACTACTACTACTACTACTACTACGACTACTACTACTACTACTACTACTACTACTACTACTACTACTACTACTACTACTACTACTACTACTACTACTACTACTACTACGACTACGACTACTACTACTACTACTACTACTACTACTACTACTACTACGACTACTACTACTACTACTACTACTACTACTACTACTACTACGACTACTACTACTACTACTACTACTACTACTACTACTACTACTACTACTACTACTAACTACTACACTACTACTACTACTACTACTACTACTACTACTACTACTACTACTACTACTACTACTACTACTACTACTACTACTACTACGACTACTACTACTACTACTACTACTACTACTACTACTACTACTACTACTACTACTACTACTAACTACTACTACTACTGCTGCTAAACCCTCTGCCACAACTACCCTCTCTTTTTGTCTTTTTCATTCTACTACGACGGGTTGTCATGTTCTATTATCCGACGGGTTATTTTTTTTTTTCAGTTGGAACAGCACGCACCAGGCAATGTCCCCAGTGCGAGCGGCAATGCCCCCCCCCCCCCCCCTGCTACATGCGGGCGTACCGCAGTGTCACCTCACACTTTGAAACAGCGACGCCCCTCGCAGAATGGAGAACACAACGTGCCTGCGCGAGCGGTATCGATGCCCCCTGCTACTTGCGGGTGCAACTTCGATGGTCTCTATGACTACGCAATCTCTGTGGCAACGACTCTCTCTTTATCAGTATACTGCTACTACTACTACTACTACTACTACTACTACTACTACTACTACTACTACTACTACTGCTACTACTACTACAACTACTGCTACTACTACTACTACTACTACTACTACTACTACTACTACTACTACTACTGCTACTACTACTACTACTACTGCTACTACGACTACTAATAATATTACTACTACTACTACTACTACCACTACCACTACCACTACCACTACTACTACTACTACTACTACTACTACTACTACTAATACTACTACTACTACTACTACTAGGGTTAAACCTCACCTTCGTGTCTACTGAGAATGAATGGGTAAGGGTAAGGGTTCGGGTTCGGGTTCGGGTTCGGGTTCGGGTTCGGGTTCGGTTCCACACAATCAGCTAAAACCAAATAGATTTAACATAAATTAGTCGGAATTTAACCGTACACGAAGCAGGGATTCGGAAACCCACAATTTCGCCATTCGTTGATAGGAAAACAATACAGGGGGCTATAGAGCTAATAGTACACGAAAATGAGGTTCGGAAGCCCACTGATTCTAATAGTACACGAAGAAGGGGTTCGGAAACCCACAATTTCGCCGTTCGCTTGTAAGAAAACAATGCAGGGGCTATAGAGCCAATAGTACACGAAGGTGAGGTTCGCAAACCCATTGTAAAAAACGAGAAAACAGCGTTCCTCTTTTCCTGTTCGCTTTCCTCCTCCTCATCCTCCTCCTCCCCCTCCTCCTCCTCCTCCTCCCCCTCCTCTTCCTCCTCCTCCTCCTCCTCCTCCTCCTCATCCTCCTCCTCCTGCCCGTCCCCCACCTCCTCCTCCTC
>CAUYUJ010017186.1:0-28774 GCA_963575745.1 Prorocentrum cordatum | reverse complement strand
GCCGAAATGTGGCGGGGTACACAACGCAAAGGATTACGAGTGATCTGATTACGAGAGAAAGAACGCGGGTGAGTCAGAGCGCGAGGGAATCGAGTATGAATGGGTCTGCGCGCGAGTGAATATATTTGCATGAATGCGATCATGGAACCGCCTAGTGTAAGTGTCGAGCATGCCTGTCCGAACACACGTGACACTCGGCGTGGCCGCCGAAGGCAGCTTCCGCGGGAACCCCGACGGCAGCGTCCGCACGTCGCGACGCCCATGTCGGCACGCCTCTTGCGAGGATCGCGCCCGCTTTCGGCTCTTCTTTTCCTTCCTCTTTGCCCGCGCACTCCAAAATCCAAGGCTGCGGGCGCAGCGCAGCGCGGAGCCCCCACGACGCGCGCTGGTCGCCCCGGGCGGGGCCCCAGCGACGCGCGCGGGTCGTCCGCTGCGCGAAGCAGAGAGAGCTGACTAGCTAACTGGCTGGCTGATAGCGGGCCAGTCTCTGACCGCTGGGCAGAGCGACGACGGGCGAACGAGGCGCCGGGCCCCCCGCAGCACGGAGTTCCCGCGACGCGCGCAGGTCGCCCCGAGAAGGTCCCAGCGACGCGCGCGGGTCGTCCGCGGCGCGAGGCCAAACACTTAGTCGGGCAGTCGAGAGACGGCGCGGCTCGGGGGAGACGCTCCTCAGGTCAGGCCTCGCGGATGAACTCGGTGAAGCCGAGCTCCCTGGCGAGGGCCGTCGCTTCCCTCCTGCGCCGCGTCGTGCGCGCCGCAAACTGCTCCAGCTGCTTCCGCAAGCCCTGCGGCGGCCCTGCCAGGAAGAACTCGATGCGCGGCGCCCGCATGAGCAGGAGGTCCTCGTGGCGCGTGCGCGCGAGAGCAGCACGTAGAGCTCCAGCCACCAGTCGTCGTCCTCCTTCTTGCCGTTCCCTACCTCGTGGCGGCCGCAATCCAGGATCACGCCTGGGCGACGTCGACCGAGGGAGCAGCGCGACGGGCAGCCGACGGCCCAGGGCGAGAGTCCACAGGACCGAGAGATGGTCTGGCCGCGGACTGCTCGCGCCCCGGAGGTCTGGCCGCCCCCGGAGCGCCGTTCCCCGCCCCGTCGCCTTCGCGCATGGTGCGCCCCTGGCACGCCACCGTGGTGATGACCCTGCCGTGCGAGAAATGCGGGGGGTGTGCCGAAATGGGTGGGGGTGACGCATGCGGGCGGCGGCACTGAGGCCTTCGGTGGAGCTCCCTATGGAGCCACGAAACGTGTGAGAGGTGTGCCGAAATGGGTGGGGGGGACGCATGCGGCCGCGGGCACTGGGGCCTTCGGTAGGGCTCCCTATGGAGCCACGAAACGTGTGAGGGGTGTGCCGAAATGGGTGTGGGGGACGCATGCGGCCGCGGGCACTGGGGCCTTCGGTGGAGCTCCTTATGGAGCCACGAAACGTGTG
The DNA here is from genome assembly GCA_963575745.1 of Prorocentrum cordatum. Classification (NCBI taxonomy): domain Eukaryota; class Dinophyceae; order Prorocentrales; family Prorocentraceae; genus Prorocentrum; species Prorocentrum cordatum. Next base: position 27,347 of record CAUYUJ010017186.1, on the reverse strand, counting down.
AGGGGTGTGCCGAAATGGGTGTGGGGGACGCATGCGGCCGCGGGCACTGGGGCCTTCGGTGGAGCTCCCTATGGAGCCACGAAACGTGTGAGGGGTGTGCCGAAATGGGTGTGGGGGCGCGGGCACTGGGGCCTTCGGTGGAGCTCCCTATGGAGCCACGAAGCGTGTGAGGGGTGTGCCGAAATGACACCCCCAGTGGGACCTTCGGTGGAGCTCCTTTTTTTTTTTTTTGTTTTGTTCCCCCCCCCATGGGGCCACGAGCGTACCTCCTGGGGTGGGAGGAGACGGGGAGACGCATGATAACACCCCCACTGGACCTTAGGTGGAGCTCCCTATGGGGCACGAAGCGCTGTCCTGGTGGGGGAGACGCATGCGAACACACCACTGGGGCCTTCGGTGGAGCTCCCTATGGGGCCACGAAACGCTGTCCTGGGTGGGGGAGACGCATGCGAACACCCCCAGTGGGACCTTCGGTGGAGCTCCCTATGGGGCAACGAAACGCTGTCCTGGGTGGGGGAGACGCATGCGAACACCCCTACTGGGACCTTCGGTGGAGCTCCCTATGTATGGGGCCACGAAACGCTGTCCTGCGTGGGGGAGACGCATGCGAACACCCCTGTTGGGACCTTCGGTGGAGCTCCCTACGGGGCCACGAAACAGTGTCCTGGGTGGGGGAGACGCATGCGAACACCTCCACTTGGGCCTCCGGTGGAGCTCCCTATGGGGCCACGAAACGCTGTCCTGGGTGGGGGAAACGCATGCGAACACCCCCAGTGGGACCTTCGGTGGAGCTCCCTATGGGGCCACGAAACGCTGTCCTGGGCGGGGGAGACGCATGCGAACACCCCTACTGGGACCTTCGGTGGAGCTCCCTATGTATGGGGCCACGAAACGCTGTCCTGCGTGGGGGAGACGCATGCGAACACCCCTGTTGGGACCTTCAGTGGAGCTCCCTATGGGGCCACGAAACGCTGTCCTGGGTGGGGGAGACGCATGCGAACGCCCCCAGTGGGACCTTCGGTGGAGCTCCCTATGGGGCCACGAAACGTGTGAGGGGTGTGACGACATGGGCGGTGGGGACGATGATGAAGACGATGATGAGGATGAGGATGTGGATGAGGATGATGCTGCAGATGATCATTCTGACGGAAGAGAGAAGAGGAGGGGGAGGAGGGAGGAGGGGGAGGAGGAAGGAGGAGAGGAACGCGGGGCACCGTCTCTTCAAAACGAGGACCCAACACCACAGGATGGTTGGGAATAAAACCAGAACGACGTCCTTATGAAAACCCACTCTCAAGTGGACCAAAGGGCCACGATCCTCGTGAGGGGTGTTCCGGCATTGGGCGTCGGTGGGCCGTCGGCAGCGCTCCACATTGGGCCAGGGCCACGATCCATGTGAGAGGTGTGCCGAACTTCAGCGTCGGGCGGCGATCCAAATGTGGCGAGGTCTACGATCCGTGTGAGGGGTGCGCCGATATTGCTCATCGGTGGGCCGTCGGCAGCGCTCCCAGGTGGGCCAGGACACGATCCTCGTGAGCGGCGTGCCGGAATTGGACGTCGGTGGGCCTTCGGCAGCGCTCCCACTTGGACCAGGGCCACGATCCTAGTGAAGTGCGCGCCGGAATCGCGCGTCGGAGGGCCAGGCCCACGATCCTCGAGAGGGTTGTGCCGAAATGAAGCGGCTGGCAGTGGCGGTTGCTCCAAATCCGACGTCGACACGAAGGACAGGTGTAAAACTGTCGTTTTTGTTCACTTTCTAATACGAATCCAATCTACAGCCTCTACAGCGAATAGTGCACGAAGGTAGGCATTGGCGCGAAAGACACGAAGGCCAGGTTTGAAACTACGGTTTTCGTAATTCCCCTGGTAGGAGTTCTATTAGGCCTGATACAAAAGAAGAGTACACGAAGGTGAGGTTTGTAGCGACACGAAGACCAGGTGCACCCCTACTACTACTACTACTACTACTACTACTACTACTACTACTACTACTACTACTACTACTACTACTACTACTACTATGACTACTACTACTACTACTACTACTACTACTACTACTACTACTACTACTAACTACTACTACTACTACCTACTACTACTACTACTACTACTACTACTACTACTACTACTACTACTACTACTACTACTACTACTACTACTACTACTACTACTACTACTACTACTACTACTACTACTACTACTACTACTACTACTACTACTACTACTACTGCTACTGCTACTACTACTACTACTACTACTACTACTACTACTACTACCACTACTAGTTCTACTACTACTACTGTTACTAATACTAAGACTACTACCACTACGGCTGCTACTAGTAGCTCTACTACTACTATTATTACGACTACGACAAGTACTAGTACTACTAGGGCAGAACGGGCCCTGGGTGCGAGCCGCCGCCGCGGCCGCCGCCGCGGCGACGACGGCGGCTGGGGGCATCAGTCGGCATCTTGGGGACCTCTTGGGGCCTGCTGGTGGCTTCCTGGGGGCCCCATTGAGGCCTCTTTGGGACCTCTTGGGGCCTCCTGGTGCTCTCTTGGGGCGTCTTGGGCGCCTCTTGGGTCGTCTTGGGGCTCTCGTGGGTCGTCTTGGGCGCCTCTTGGGTCGTCTTGGGGCTCTCTTGGGCCGTCTTGGGGCCCTCCTGGAAGCCTTTTGGGTAGTTTCGGGGCGCTCCTGGGGGCGTCTTGGACGCCGTTTGGGCGTTTCGGGGCCGCCAAACACCGCCTGGGCGAGGAGGGCGAAGGGGAAGGATGATGCGGGGTTGTCGTATAAGAAACGTATAGGGGACATAGCAGAAACGTATGAGCAACACATAAGATACGTATAGGAAACATATAAGAAACGTATAGGACACGTATACCAACCGTATAGGACACATATAAGGAGCGCATAGGACACATATAGGAAACGTATAGGAAACGTATACAACACGTCTAGGAAATATATAGGACACGTATGGGACACACTAAGGAAGCGCATGCAAAACGTACAGGAAACATATTGGGAACGTATACAAAACTATAGGGCACGTATACAAACCATATAGGAAACTTGTAAACCACATAATAGGACACGCATACACAACGTATAGGAAACGTATAGGGAACATACAGGACACGTATACAAAACATACAGAAAACGTATACACGAAATATAAAAGACGTGCGCAAAATATATAGGAAACGTATACAAAACCTACAGGACATGTGTACACAACAAATAACAAATGTACCGGAAACATATAACAAACCTATGATAAGGATGTAAGAAGCTTATAAGAAACGTATATGAAGCATACAAAAGAAACGTATAGGAAACACATAAGAAACGCATACGAAACATATAAGAAACGTACAAGAAACTTTTAGGAGACACGTAAGCAAGAAGAAACTAAACTTATGATAAAAGTATAGGGAGCATAGAAGAAACGTATAGGAATCATATAAGAAACGTATGGGACACACAGAAGAAACGTATAGGACACATATAAGAAACGTAAAGGAAACATGAAACACGTATAGGAAACACATAAGAAACGTGTAGGAAACATATAAGAAACGTATAGTAAACATATAGGAAACATGTAGGGCACATAGAAGAAACGTAAAGAAAACATATAAGACACGTATAGGAAACATAGAAGAAACGTATGGGAGTCATAGAAGAAACGTATAAGGAATATAAAAAGGAAACGTACAGGAAACAGAAAAGAACCGTGTAGGAAACATATAAGAGACGTATGGGAAACACATACGCAACGTATAGGAAACACATAGGACACATATAGGAAACATGTTTATATATAGGAAACACAGAGGAAACGTATGAGAAACACATCAGAAACGTAGAGGAAACAGATCCGAAGCATATAGGAAACATATAGGAAACATATAGGCAACATCTAAGAGACGTATACGCAACGTGTAGGAAACATATAAGAAACATATAAGAAACATATGAGCAGGGCATACGAAACATATAAGGAACGTATGGAAGAAGAAAAAAAAAAAAAAAAAAAAAAAAAAAAAAAAAAAAAAAAAAAAAAAAAAAAAAAAAAAAAAAAAAAAAAAAAAAAAAGGAAACACATAATGCACGTATAGGAAACACATAGGAAACACATAGGAAACGGATAGGAAACATTCAGGCCACATTTAGGACACATATAGGAAACATATGGGAAATATATAGGAAACAGATAGGAAACATATAGGAATCGTATAGGAAACAGATAGGAAGCAGATAGGGAACATATACGACACATATAGGAAACATGTAGGAAACATACAGGAAACATGTAGGAAACATATAAGACACATATAGTAAACGTATAGGACACATATTGGAAACGTATAGGAAATTTATATGAACATACAGTAAACGTATACAACACATAATTGAAACATATAGGACACGTATGAAAAACAGATAGGACACATATATATGAAACGTTTACAAAACGTATAGGAAACGTATACACAACGTATAGGAAACATATGGGAAGCGTATACAACACGTATAGGAAACATATAGAAGACGTATACAAAACGTATTGGCAACATATAGGAAACGTATACACAACGTAAAGGAAACGTATACAAAACGTATAGGAAACGCATACGAAACACACCGCACACCGCACACCGCACACCGCACAAACACACTGACAGTGCGGAAACCCAACGGAGTGCTGTGGGAAGGGGCCGGGGGAGCGGCTCGCACCCAGGAGCCAGTCACCCCTAGACTACTACTACTACTACTACTACTACTACTACTACTACTACTACTACTACTACCTACTACTACTACTACTACTACTACTACTACTACTACTACTACTACTACTACTACTACTACTACTACTACTACTACTACTACTACTACTACTACTACTACTACTACTACTACTACTACTACTACTACGACTACTACTACTACTACTACTACTACTACTACACTACTACTACTACTACTACTACTACTACTACTACTACTACTACTACTACTACTACTACTACTACTACTATTATACTACCACTAGTACTACGACTACTACTACTACTACTGATACTACCACTACTACTACTACTACTGCTACTACTACTGCTATTACCAGTACTACTACTACTACTACTACTACTACTACTACTACTACTACTGCTACCACTACTACGACTACTACTATTACGACTACGTCTACGTCTACGTCTACGACTACTACTACTACTACTAATAATAATACTACTACTACTACTATTACGTCTACGACGGCGACTACTACTACTACTACTACTACTACTACTACTACTACTACTACTGCGAATATTACTACTACGACTGCTGCTACTACTACGGCTACTTGTGCTACGCCTACTACTACTACTTCTACTACCACTACTACTAAGCTCTGGGCAGCATAGGGTACGGCAATCTCTCGAAGCCTGCGAAGCCGATGAGACAATTCAAAGCTGCTGCTGAGTACTACCACTACTACTACGACTACGACTACTACTACTACTACTACTACTACTACTACTACTACTACTACTACGACGACGACGACGACGACTGCCCCCAATCCAAGGACCTCCGCCCTGACCAGTTCCCCGTGACGCGCCCAGCCGTGGGCACGAGGGAGGCCCCCGACGCTCCTCCCCCAAGAATCCGCCGCAGACCCCACTGGCGCGTGCGAGGGGATGGCCGCCCCTCGCCCAAGGCAATCTCAAGCTCTCCCCCCTTTTCCCCGTGGTCATCGTGGGCCTTTCCTACCTAAAGCAAGTGGAAAAGGCAGAGTCGAAGACACAAATTTCGACAGACAGGAGGAAAGATAGCAACATGCGCTCTCCAGGCGCGGCCACGTTACCGCATCAGCGACATCGGAGAGAACCCGCAGCGAACGGACAGCTCTGGGATGGGCTGCGGATCCGCCGCAGACTCTACAGAACGCATGACACATTGAGTATGGAAGAAGGAGGCATGCGCAGATGGAGAAAGGATGGGGAAGATGCGGACGGAAGCACACGAAGGAGGCCAGAACGCAAGGCTCTGGACTAAGCATTTGCTGCACGCGTGCTCGCTTCAAGCCCCCCCTCCTTCTCCCTCTCTCCCCTCCTTCCCTCCATATGTTCCTCCTCCTCCTCCTCCTGGTCCATCAGCAATGACGGCTGTCGGCGCATTGAGCCCTCGCCGCTGAAAAGCAAACCAGTCCACTCACTACCAATGGCGACGAATGAAACCACCGCACCACTATATGATGAGAACTGGTGATAAAGACGCAAACACATTGGCCGCCGAAGGTACCCTGAGGTGCTTGTCAAGTGCACCGTGCACTCCGCGGGCAGTTTGCGGCACAGGCTGACCAGCAGCTTTATATACAACGACATTCCAGAAGTAATTACTCACTGCGTGGAGCTCCCCATATGCGCATCTCATGTTATATGATCTGCCATAGTGAACGTTTCTCTATGAATGCCTGACTGTAAGAGCGCGTCCACGTGGTCGACAGGTCCGACGACGACGGTTAGACACCGATGTGCGTGAGTATGAGTGAACGTGAGGTTTGGATACAACTGAATATGCGTTCATCCTCTTCGTTCCTCCTCCTCATAGGTCATAGCGATGACGTGGGAGGTTTGGGTGACGTGGGAGGCTCGGGGAACGTGGGAGACTTGGGAACCGTGGTAGACTTGGGGGCAATGGGAGCCTTGGCAACTTTAGGAGACGTGGGAGACATGGGGCACTCGGGGGCAGACGTGGGAGGCTTGCGAACCTTGGGAGACATGGGATACTTGGGCGAGATGGGAGACTTGGGAGAGTTGGTCGCCTCGGGAGACTTGACAGACTTAGGAGACTTGGTATTCCTGCTGGGAGACTTGGGCGACTTGCGGGACTATGGGGTTTTAGAGACTTGGGGGGGGGGCATGAAAGACATGGGACACTTGGGAGACTTGAGAAGCTTGGGAAGCTTGGGAGGCTTGGGCGACTTAGGAGACCTGACAGACTTGGGAGACTTGGCAGACTGTCAGCGCCCCGCCTGAGACATCCTCACAATCTGCTGTCCAAGCGAAGGATGGTGGGACAGAAAACAAGCAAACCGCTTGAGACATCCCCACAAGACGGCCGCGAACGGGACCGTGTCATACCCCTTGGCGGCTCCCCTTAGGGGTGCTGACACCAGCGCCCCGTCTGAGACATCCTCACAATCTGCCCTCCAAGCGAAGGGTGTTGGGACAGGAAACAAGCAAACCGCTTGAGACATCCCCACAAAACGGCCGCGAACGGGACCGTGTCAAACCCCTCGGCGGATCCCCTTAGGGGTGTTGAAACCAGCGCCCCGCCTGAGCAATCTGCTCTGGTAGCCAAGGATGTTGGGACAGAAAACAGGCAAACCGCTTGAGAAATCCTCACAAAACGGCCGCGAACGGGACCGTGAGATAACCCCTGGACGCTCCCCTCAGGGGGAGCTGAAACCAGCGCCCCGCCTGAGACATCCTCACAATCTGCTGTCCAAGCGAAGGATGGTGGGACAGAAAACAAGCAAACCGCTTGAGACATCCCCACAAGACGGCCGCGAACGGGACCGTGAAATAACCCCTGGCGGCTCCCCTCAGGGGGAGCTGACACCAGCGCCCCGCCTGAGGCATCCTCACAATCTGCCCTCCAAGCGAAGGATGTTGGGGCAAAAAACAAGCAAACCGCTTGAGGCAGCCCCACAAAACGGCCGCGAACGGGGCGCGCGTGAGTCTCAGCATGAGTAAGTCTGAGTAGGAGTAGGTCTGAGAACGAGTAAATTTGTGTGTGTGAGTAAGTCTGAGTGTGAGTCAGTCTGCGTACGAATAAGTCTGGGTATGAGGAGGAGAGGGGAGGAGAAGGAGAAGGAGGAGGAGTAGAAGGCGTCCAATGAATAACAAGAACCCCATCTTAGGATATGGGAAAAAAGCACCGGCAAATCTTGGATGGATCCCTGAAAGGCCTAGGGGCACACATAGTGTGATTGCCCCGGCGCGAACCACTGAAAGACCGAGGGGCGAACATCGTGCGAACGCTCAGGTGCGGTCAGAGGAGAGAGGGGGGGGGGGGAAAGACGGAGGAGGAGGAGGAGGAGGAGGAGGAAGAGGGGGAGGAGGAACGCATAGGCAGGCAAGTATTAGACGGCGTGCCCGACTCACCCGAGTCATGCACAAAAGAGGCAGCCGCAGCGGAAGGGGGGAGGGGGGGAGGCAAGGGCAGAAACGCAAAATGCGCTGAGACTACAGTGCGCCGAGCGCGACCGAGAAGGGCGCGGCATGCCGAAGACAATCAGTCCGAGAATATGACCACGCTACGGTCGCAGGTGGCTGACCGAAGACGGCGCGGGCAGCGAGGAGTGGCTATACTGACGCCCACCTGTCACAGTGATGTCCCGTAGCATCTGGATGATCTGTTTGTGAGCGATGTCGCACTCCGCACGCAGCTTCTGCAAATCGAAATTGGTGCTGGCCCCCTTGAGCAGCATGCATCCGTCCACAAAGGTAGTGATACCAACCTGCCCGTCGTGGTCGGATGCCTTGGCCAATGATTCGAAAAACTCTAGGATGCTGTGCTTCTTCAAATCCAGCATAGCGAGCAAGTGTGGGATACGCTTCTGGCTTAAGCCCAACTTGAACTGCTCTTGTGTCAGCCTCCCCGAGCAATCGGTGTCCAAGGTTTTACAGAGGTTAGTGAGCTTCCTGGCATACTCATGATCTCGGCGAACGTATTCGTGGGCAAGCGTCTCTGAATCTGGTGAGAGAACCTTCATCGCCGAGTCTACAAATATGCCAAGGATGATATTCAGCAGATTCAAATTCACAAAAGCTATGAATGCTAAGAATAAGAAGCTCCCAATCGGACCTGTTTCCTTAATCGTCGTGTACACAATAGCCCAGTCATCGCCACCCGTTGTTACCATAAAAAGCGTCGTGATTGAACGTCCGACCGAGCCGAAATGCTCGCCAAATGTGGTGTCATCCAGAGTTTCTCCTATTGCGTCGATGTGATTGGTGATGACCTGCATAAATACAAGTGAGAATACCCCGTATACTGAGAAAAGCATCACCACACTCCACATGAAGCTGGCAAATGAGCCCTGGATGCAAACAATGAAGGCTTGAAGGTATTTCATGTGGTACATCAACTCGAACACCTTAACCACCTTTAGGAGCTTAAGAAAGCGTAGCTTGAGCGTAGTGCCCAACACCAGAGTGGCACCATCGGAGATGACCACCGTCATGTCGAGCAGATTGACCTTCCAATCGTCTCCGATGAAAAACCAGAGCCTGTGCACGGCGAGCTTGAGCACTGCCTCGAGCACGTAGAGCACCAAGAACACCGAATCGGCGGCCAGCATGCTGCGATCGGCGGGGCTTCGGATCCTAACATTCGCATCTTGGACCATGAACCAGAGGTTGACGAGCACCACAGCCCCGAAAAACAGCTTGTAAACGGAGCCATCCACGAAGCTGGCGAGCCGCCCCGAGCGCGGCGGCTCCTCGTTTAGCCACCGCGTGCGGAGGCGCAGGCTCTCCGACACTGTTTTCGACCTTTCGCTGACTTTCGCGAGCAAGCCACTGTGGTTATCTCCTCCGTCGCTCGCGGTGCGGATACTGTACGCGCTCCCCATCCGACGCAGGCAGGTAGTTCTCTGCAGAAAGTCCATCGGATGGTCCGCACGAGATTGGGTGTCTTCAAAAGACGACTCAGCGGCCCTGTCTGGATCTGATGTCTGCGTCAAAACTTCGTCATCATGCTGGATTGAAACTCGGCCCTCCGCCCTGGGGATCTCTGCCCCACTCCCGGCGAGCGCAGCAGAACCACATCCGCCACCGCCAGCGGGAGGGCCCCCCCCCTTGCTGGACGAGTCCAGTCCGAGGGTCGCTGTCCCACCAGAATGGCTGAGCCAACCTGTCGAGGCCTCCCAGATGGGGCCCGAGCAGATGGGGCTAGAAAATCGCGCCACATCGCTGAGGCACCGGCGAAGTGGGCGATGCATCGGCGCCGTCAGCTGGGGAAAGAGAAAGCTTCACGCCGAGCCGCATCGCCGATGCATCTGCGACGCGGCGCTATCCTCCGACCCCAGCTACTTCGACCCCATCTTGGGGAAGCACGGGATACCCCTACCACGACCCCCCGCGCCTCTGCATTTCGAGACGACCCCAGCGGCGACGACGAGGGTCTTCCGGGAGGCACAGAGAGGCGGGAGCGAGGCAAGGATGGCCGTACTGGTACCTTTTCATACTCTGACATTTGGGAGGCCCAGAACCTTCCAGGGCCGCAGTAAGTTCCGTCCGCACCACCTCTCGCAGGGGCCCGCCGAGGCAGTCCTGCAGCTCCGCGCGCACGGCCGCGCGCACGGCGCCGACGAACGGATCCAGGGCCGCGACTCTGGCTGCAGCGGCGCCGTCAGCATGAATCTTGTTCCTTGCGAGGCGGGGAGTTACATCAACTACAGTTAGGTCGGGCATGTCCCCCTACAGGCGGATGCTGGGCGAAAAAAATATGCAACTAAAGACTGCTCAGAACTCGTCCCCTGCTTATGCACAGACTATTGCTTGATACTCCTCCTGCAGAGGGACACGCCCGAACTTAAGGCTGCTGCCTGAGCAAGGGCTCCTAAGTTCGCGCTTCGCGCTGCGCGAAGCGCGAAGCGCGAATAACTTCGCGCTCTCGCGCCGCCCTCCCAAAGGGAGAATAGGAGGACGAGGAGGAGGGGGAGAAGGAACGAGGACCGCGAAGCGCGAAGCGCGAATAACTTCGCGCCCTCGAGGGAGCCCTTGCTGAGAGCACTGAGCTCCAGGGGCCTCGGCGGGCGGCGCTGCTGCCAGATGCGTGCCCCCCCCCCCCGGGGGCCGGAGCGCGTCCGCAGCCACCGCCCGCCGAGGCCCGAAGAGCTCCATCCCCCAGGTTACCTAGGGCTCCCAACTTCGCGCTTCGCGCTCCGCGAAGCGCGAAGCGCGAATAACTTCGCGCCCTCGCGCCGCCCCCCCAAAGGGAGAAAAGGAGGACGAGGAGGAGGGGGAGAAGGAACGAGGACCGCGAAGCGCGAATAACTTCGCGCCCTCATGGGAGCCCTTGGTTACCAGCCTGGAACACATCCCTATCCCTATGCTGGGCACCTCCTCATCACGATGCCAATCTCAGGGATTCCCTTATTTTTTTTGAGGGCGAATCCCTAAGATGGTCATCGCCTTTTGGCGTGTCAACCTTGGGGATAGGGATACGCTCGAGGCTGGTAACCAGGGGCAGGGGTCATGGACAATTAAATACCCGCCACGGACTCCTGCTGCTGCTTGGGAGGGAAAACGTGGGCGAGAGCAGCTGGGGCTCCCCGCGCCCGTGCGGAGGAGACCGGGGGGGAGCCCGCGGCGGCGCGGGCACGGCATCCGCAGGCTCGGCCATTGTGGCGGGGAGCTCGCACCAGTGGCCTCCAGACGAGATAGGCGAAGTCGGACGCCTCACGGAGCCAGGAGGAACACTGAGGAGAAGAGGGAGGGGACGAAGGACGAGGTGGTAGGACGGAGGAGAAGGGTGCGGGAGGGATGGGGGGAGAAGGAGGAGAGACGAGGAGGAACAGGGAGGAGGGCGAGGGGAGAGAAGGCTTCCCAAATAAGCCGAGAGGGCATCAATATGGCACTAAGGAGCCTCCGATATGCTCGCAGAGGTAAAAAAGCGAAGGCCATGATGATTGACTCCTGTCGTCGTCGTTGTTATTATTATTCATAGTATGAGTAATACTATAGTATTGCCATTCTTATTAATATTACTAGTTATGTTATTAGTATTATTATTCGTATTAGTATTACTTCACTAGTATTACTATTATTATTCGTATTAGTTACGCTTCTTGTTCATCCCCCATCGTCCTGCTCCATCCTCCTCCTCCTCCTCCTCCCCCTCCTCCCCCTCCTCCTCGCACCTTGTCATCCTGAGCGGAATCCAACACCCGCCCGCCAAAAGAAAACTCTCCCTGCTTCGGACAGTCCGCGAAGGCACGACTGTTCCTCGAGTCGCACCGGAATCGCTTCTGGACAGGGGACTGGAGGTGCTGCGCGGATCGGCAACAACTAGACCACACAGACCGTTGCTAGATGCGGAGACTAGCGCGCTGGAGCGGCCCCCACAGGCCGCACGCACCGAAGAGGAAGTGGCTGTCGTGCTCCGAGGGGGCACGACAGCCACTCCGTCCAGGGCGGCCCCCACAGGCCAAACGCCGACGAAGGAGCCAGCGGGGTACGCACCGGCAGTCGGGAGAGAGGTCCTGGGACAAGCTGCCCGGCAAGTACCACGAGCTCGCTCCGTGGGGCACTCGGCATGGCATAGATCAGACTGTAGAATGCAGTGCAATCGGTGTGGCGCAGGCTGCGCAGTGCAATCTGTGTGGTGCAAGCTATGTGGTGCAGTCTGTCTGGTGCCCACTGTATGGTGCAACAACAATCTCGACGCGTAAACCACATTCACAACCAGGCACACCAGAAAAAAAGCCAGAGTGCAGTATCCTCAAACAGAGCTTTTTGACCCAATGTCGCTCTCACGAGCGTTCCCCCGTCCTCCGAGCTCCTGATCCGACTGCACCTTCGGCGTCGCCGTCGAGCTTTCTGTCATCGTCGTCGTCGTCCTCCTCCGCATCCACGTTGCCCTCCTTCACGCCCTGGCCTTCTCCGCTTCCACTACACATCTTCCTCCTCATCCCACTCCTTCTCTCTTCCTCCCGTTACCCCTCCTCACCAGCATCCTCCTCATCCGGACCCTCCTGGTACTCCTCCCCCTCCTCTTCCTCCTCCTTCTCCTCTTCCTCCCCCTCCACATCCTCTATCTCCTTCTCCTTCTTCACAATCCCTTTCCTTTCTGAATAACTTGTCCCTATCGCGTACCGAGACGGGTCGGGGCTGAACGTTTTGCCTGAGATTCCGTCACCGTGTATGAACATGAATGTAGTTTGTCACTTGCACGAAAATGACGGATGGAGGGCGGCGCATGTTCAAAATGTGGCTCTCGCATGAGCGCCGTGCACACACGTCTTAAAGATTGCAATAGCGTCACGGAGGGAGGATTGGGTCGTTTTCAAAAAGGGGGTTGTCGCTTTAGCGTCGCGCACGTTCGTCTTCAAAGTTCGTGCGAGTTTCACGGATGGAAGGCGGGCCGTTTTCAAAATGTGGCCCTCGCCTCAGTAGGTGCGCATTCATCCTAAAACTGCGCAAGAGTTTCTTATATGGCGGCGGCCCATTCTAAACATGTGGATATCTCTTCAACGCCACGCACATTCGTTTTAACAATATACAGTACTTTGAAAGATACGTATGGTGGGCGTCCAAGAAACGGTGCGCTGGCAAGACTTACACGTGTCAGGGCGCAACAGTCACGTTGATTCGCGGTGGTGACGTCGAAAGCGGCGCTTTGGCACGAGTTGGGATCATCCGGTCACAAGAACCCCACCAGCCCTCTGGGCGCATGTGGTCGAGGGAGTATCTTCCTCCAACACTCTTTCTCCGCTTCGGGGAAGGGTCGACGCCTCCCCCATTACCCCTTTCCCTGGCTCTGGACGGGGGGGGTCGCGAGGGGCTGGAGCGTCCAAGGTGATCCAAGACGGCTCCAAGAGCGCCTCCGAACACCCAAAATGACCTCCAAGATGGCTCATAACAGCGCAAGATGCCTCAAGATGGCTCCCAGGATGCCTCAAGATGGCGCCCAAGATGCTCCGAGACGGTTCCAGAGCCCCTCAGTCCCGCCCCCAGGTCGCCGCTCTTGCGGTCCAGGGAGATCGCGAGACTCGCGGGCACGCACGGAGCTGTGAGCTTGGCCAGGCCCCATTGTGTCCTTAGACGAGCTGTGAGAACTGCGGCCCACCATCCACCGGGGGCGGGAAGCCCGTGGAACCTATAGAACCCGAGGAACATGGGACACCCGGGGAACCCGGGGAAACCAGGAACCCAAGAAAAGCGGGGAACCAAGGGAACCAGGGGGACCGGGAACCTGGGGAACCACGGGAACACGAAGAACCCGGGGAACCCAGGGAACCCGAGGAACGTGGGGAACCCGGGCAACCAGGGGAACCCAGGAACCTCCGACCAACGGGCAAAGTAAACCCCCCGAGGCACAAACCTCTAACCAGATAGGAGCCCCGCAGGCAAACCCCATTGGGCAATTCGTTTTTCTGAGTCCTGTCATGGGTTGATCGAGTATCACGACCACCATTCATACACGGAAGGGCGGGAGACCTTCAAGATTTACTCAGAGGATGGAGGAGAGAAGTACTCCTGTTGAGTGGACGTAAAAAGGGAACGGGACGAGGATGAAAAGGGGACGAGGGCGGAGCAGGGATGGGAGGAGATGCTAGGGTTAGGTCGGGCGTGTCCCCCGTGCATACCGATGTTTTTCTATAACAAAAAAAAACCAAAACAAGTTCTAAACATAAATTAACAAAAAAACAAGCCGTCAGATGGCTATCGTTTGACTAGTTTTGGATATCCCCCTGTAGAGGGACAGGCCCGACTTAATGCTAGAGCAGAGAAAGGACGGGGGACGAGGATGGGGAAGGGGAGGATGGAAGAAACTGTTTGGAATCCTTCGCTCAGCAGTGCTCGCGGGTAGGGAGGAGGACGGAGGCAGCAACCATGAAGGACAGATGGATCAACAGCGGGGCGACGGAGCTCCCGAGCTCGAGGGCGCGCTTGGCTCCCTTTTCTCTCACGCTGTTGTCGAGGATGTCCTCCGCGGAGGGGCAGGGAGTTTGAAAGGGGCTGGGAAGCACAACCAGCAGCTTCCCCTAAGGCGAAGCCCATGCCCAACTCTGCTTTACCGTAGTAACGATAGTCCCAGAATCAGGAGATCGTCGCGGGATTGATGGGCCATGTCAAGCGAATATGGTTTCGGTATCACTGGCAAGTGGTGTGCCTCGCGATAAGGCACAGTCATATATTGCCGGCCGGCCGCTTGTGTACAAACGGCCGCCGACACACGCTCGCTATCCCTCGCCTTCGCCCCAGCTCACTTTAGAGTCGAGGAGGGGAGACGAAACGTAAGTCCGCAGCCCGCTATACAATGAACACGAGATACACAAAGAAAACAGCGACAGGTGGGTTCAAAGGGAAGGTTGACCCGCACGCAAGTGCCCCTGCACGGAAGTTGCGTTGCGAACAGATCGCCTGCAGGCGAGTATTCCTCAGGCGGGGTCAGACGATGTTGTCTGGCCAGCCCGGTACGGAGTATGACGTTTTAAATCATGCATGAAGGATTGCGTTCGTCCCGTGACGTGTAAGAGCATGTTTCTGTCGATGCTCCTTTTTCGCGTGACCGTCCGCAGTCATGTCGCGAGTGTCACACCACTGTATACTATGCACGATACCGCGCTCCATCATCTGTCGTATCCAACTGATGTGCCCAAAAACAGTACAACCGGTCGGTTTCATCAGGTCTTTGATTGGCAAGGACTTGGTCAAAGTGACCTTAATGCGCAGGCCGCCCAGCTCCAGCATATCCTTTTAACTGAGTGGGTATCAGCGGCCCTGCGTGGAGTTCGTGCAGAGTGACGATCGTAGGAAGCAGTCCTCCTAATTGCGGGCTGCTGCTAGTGTTTCTGCTGAGTAGCCCGAGCGGACCTGCAAGCGGTGAGACTTGCAGAACGCATCGATAAGATGGACGACAGGCGCACCAGCAGGCGTGTTTCCACGGCGTAGCAGGTTTGCCCCGCGAAAACCATAGCCTTTGGCCTCGTCATAAGCATGTCCACTCAGGCGTCGATAGCCGGAGTCGCTGCGCAGGTCGACCTCACCCCTTAGAGTCATCGATTGAAAGATGATCTTTAGGGCAGGCCTGCAACGCCCTGGCAATCGCGCCCAGTCGTCGCACCGATACGTTGGTCGGTTCTTGGACACGTTGTAGGGAAACAACATTTACCATCAACCACGCCTGAGTGATTAATGCGTAAGCCAAAGCGCCTCTGAGGCTGACAAACATGTCAGTGACCATATGTGATGCCTTGGCGTCTGCGTCTGCGCCAGTGAGTTCAGGATGTCGTATAGGACGGAGCTGTTCTATGTATTCGTCTTGATCAAGTGGAACGGTTTCGTCCCCATCCTGCGTATATCTCACAGCACAATTGGCACATTTATGTTCGTTGTATCTACATGCGCCGAAAAATCCTCAACGCACTTGACGCACCTGCCGGTGGCGTCCTCAGTACCAGCCATATTAATAGCATCAACTTGCTTCGCGGTGAGGAGGTCGTTGCTTGTCACGAACTCGTCGTCGTAGGACCTGGGTCTGAGACCAAGCCCTTTCGTGGTCTTTCTGAGCTTCAGTGAGAGGGCTCCGGGTGCATCCTCGGCGCCGGTACCTGGCTCGAGGCGCTGCAAGCAGCGCTTCGAATCATCGCAGTGCTTCGGGGAGGGATCGAAGCACCGATGGCAATCCAAGCGGCAATGTCAAGCACACCACACGTTCCCTTTCCACCGGTTGGTTCAGCAAGTTCCTGATAGGTCAGTCCCTTCAGGAAAGCCATGCTGATGTCAAGGGAGGCAATGACCCATTGCTTCTTGCACGCTGCAACGCTTGCGAGTAGTCTCTGACTTGACCGCCGCGCCACCCCTGAGAAAGTTTCCACGCCGAAACTTTGAAATCCACGAAACCCTGAAGTACCAGGCGTAATCTAGTGGCCCCTTCAATCCCGCGCTTTTCGTTCTTTACGAACTTCCACTTTAAAACGCACCTCCGAGTCATGATGTTTGACGCCTTTGACATACCTTGCATGCTGACACATTTGTTGTCAAACAACGTCTTGAATTCATTGTTGTCAAACAATGTCTTGAGTTCAGTGTACACGGCCTTAGAGACACCTTGACTGAATTCGCTTGAATGTCAGCCTTCGCGAGGAGGTCGCCCTCCTTGACTTGACGACCGCAGCTCGCATGGCGGCAGCGGCCACAAATGCTGGCATAGTGGTCACGCGGTCGAAGTCTAGTACCCTATGTTGTTGTTCTGATAGGACTACCTCGCACATGTCTGCAGTAAAGCAGAGCTCTATATATTGACCGTTTTCGTCAGAAACCAATCCGTAAGTATCGTCTTCGTCCGTGGAGCACAATGAGACATGACATGTCTTCGCGGTGCCGGAGTCGCGTGGATCGCCCCATGTAGGCAGGTGCCCCCGCTGTTCCATAGCTACTGTGCCCAGCACACTGTTGTCGGTGATCATCTGCGCGGGCAGTGTAGAGGTCGTCGAATGGAATTGCCTCCAGTAGTTCCCCTTCCCCCTGTCGTTCTGCGCACCACGCATGCATAAAATGCGCCTCAAGATCCGCCTCCGATTCCTCATAAGTAATAGGAAACCGTCAGTCCTCCCGTGGTGGCTCGGCTTCTGGAGCTCCCCTGGCGTCGTTGTCTTGCGTCGGCTCGCCTGACAGTTCCTCGAACTTCGCCGTGTCTTGGTCGAAGCCCGCTTGAGGTTTAGTGGACTTTAGGCATTGGATGATCCTCGAATATGCTGATCTGGTTAGATCATGTACGTTGGGGGCAGTGCCTCCGGCTTCGCAATAGTGGAAGCCTGGATTCACGTCGTTGTCACATTGCAACAACGCACAGCTGTCAGCATAAGCCACCGGAGGTAACCTGACAGAGACAACGTTCTCGATGCGAAAGAAGTTTCTGGGGAGGAATTGGAGAGCCAACTGTACCTTCGGAGATAATCGGCTCGCACAAGTCATCTGAAGCGTTCTCCTTCTGGTCGGGACGCAGTCAAATGTCACAGCAGGTCGCCCCGCAGGTAGACTGGCTATAAATGTCAACGCCGTCCGCGGCGCAGCGTTGCCTGAGCCAATCTCTCGGGCGAACAGAGCTTCGATGTATAATGACAATGACTGACGTGCGTCGCCGCATTGGACTTGCACGTCGCGGCTCCCCTCTCGGACAATAACTTGACCCCTGTCGGGATCGATCCGCGCGACCGGGACAGGGCTGTTCCAGCCTCCCCAGGCATCCTTCGTAATCGCGGGACGATGATGCTCAACCAGATTTTCTTCATCATCCGAGTGCTGACCAGTGATGGTGGTTTGGGCCAGTGATGCAAGATTGGTTTTGGCGTGTGCGATAGCCTCAATGCATACCGGGCGGACCACCTGTTCTCGAGAAGGATCAGATGTTTCTGTATGCTGTTTGTGGCCCAGAACAGGCAGGCCAGACAGCTTCGCTGGTTCCCGCCCAAACAAGGCGCTGCATGGAAAACACCTCGCTGCATAAGGTGAACGCACTGGCGGCGAATAAGGTTTCGCGCAGTAGTCGCGTGAACACACAGGATGTATGTCTAACCTTCTGAGTTCCGCATCCATTACGTGAAGTAATTGTCTTAGTCTGCCATTGTTGGCTTTAATTGAGCAGCGCGTTGTCCACGCGCGCGCATCCTCAGTTCAGCTCCCTGCGCCTTGAGGACTGCCTTTGTGGTGTCGTCGTTAAGAGCACCCTCCCCGTCGGGGTAGAGTACTTGGGCAAGCCCGAATTGCATCCAGCAGCGATGGCATGCATCTAATATGCTGGTCACCGTTTGATCTGGAAGCGCGATTCTGGTGACATATCGGATACAACGATCAATGATGTGAAATACAATATGTCCCTGCTTGTAGCACATTAAGTCGCATTCAACTTATTCCCAACCCTCCTTGGTTGGGTATTCGTTTTGAATAGAGCAGTGTGGTCGCGTCCCTCCTCCCTCCCTCCCCCCTCCCTCCCTGCCTCTCCCTGTCTTGCCTGCGGGGGGCTGCGATCTGTGAAACTGTCGCCATTTTCGAGGCCTGCTGGGGGGCCCAGCACAGCGAGGGCCACGGGCGGATCCAAATTAAACCTCGCCATCCCTGGGGGGCTGCGATCTGTGAAACTGTCGCCATTTTCGAGCCCTGCTGGGGGGCCAGCACAGTGAGGGCCACGGGCGGATTCAAATTAGACCTCGCCATCCCTGGGGGGCTGCGATCTGCGAAACTGTCGCCATTTTCGAGGCCTGCTGGGGGGCCCAGCACAGCGAGGGCCACTGCGGATTCAAATTAGACCTCGCCATCTGCGATCTGCTGGGGGGGCCCAGCACAGTGAGGGCCACGCGCGGATTCAAATTAGACCTCGCCATCCCTGGGGGGCTGCGATCTGCGAAACTGTCGCCATTTTCGAAGCCTGCTGGGGGGCCCAGCACAGTGAGGGCCACGCGCGGATTCAAATTAGACCTCGCCATCCCTGGGGGGCTGCGATCTGCGAAACTGTCGCCATTTTCGAGGCCTGCTGGGGGGCCCAGCACAGTGAGGGCCACGCGCGGATTCAAATTAGACCTCGCCATCCCTGGGGGGGCTGCGATCTGCGAAACTGTCGCCATTTTCGAGGCCTGCTGGGGGGCCCAGCACAGTGAGGGCCACGCGCGGATTCAAATTAGACCTCGCCATCCCTGGGGGGCTGCGATCTGCGAAACTGTCGCCATTTTCGAGGCCTGCTGGGGGGCCCAGCACAGTGAGGGCCACGCGCGGATTCAAATTAGACCTCGCCATCCCTGGGGGGCTGCGATCTGCGAAACTGTCGCCATTTTCGAGGCCTGCTGGGGGGCCCAGCACAGTGGGGGCCACGCGCAGATTCAAATTACACCTCGCCGTCCCTGGGGGGCTGCGATCTGCGAAACTGTCGCCATTTTCGAGGCCTGCTGGGGGGCCCAGCACAGTGACGCCACGGGCGGATTCAAATTCGACCTCGCCATCCTTGGGGGGCTGCGATATGTGATCCCCGTGCTCGAAGTGGCTAGGAGTGCTCAGGACTTGTAACTCATCAGCTTTATCAAGCCCTTGTCCTGTAGCCAATGTCCTGCGAGTCTCCCGAATTCCGTCTGCAGACATATATAACCCTCGCTCCGTCATCGCCCACCTTATAAAGTATCCTAAACTATTTGCACCCCGCGTTTGCGCAGGGGTTGGGTACGTCGCCAGGGTAATTTGAACTTGCCAGGTCGTGCAGTGGACGGCATAACGGCATGCCCTGGCTTGTCCCAAGCCCTGCACTTCCCACATGTGTCAAAGACACCCTTGATCAAATTAAGCCTGACGTTGCCCAGAACAGCCTTGGTTGAGATGAGTCGCGTCTTGAGTTCCTTGGCGTGACACCACCGCAAAC
Source organism: Prorocentrum cordatum (assembly GCA_963575745.1). Lineage (NCBI taxonomy): Eukaryota > Dinophyceae > Prorocentrales > Prorocentraceae > Prorocentrum > Prorocentrum cordatum. The sequence goes on along the minus strand of CAUYUJ010017186.1, from coordinate 7,184 downwards.
GTAGCTTCCGCAACTCGCGCGTTACCACGCTTAGGTCAAGGCTACACTGAACCCCGACCAGTCTGGGAGTCGTGGCCGAGCAGCATGGCCACCCGAAGGTGGTGGTGGAGGTGGATCTCCTCCTTGCTGCCGACTTTGTCTGGCTATGATCTGTGGTAGTCGACTGTAGTCGATCGAGCTGCCGGCTCCGCTCGAGGCAGATTGCCCTGCAGCACGTTCAGCAGCATGTCTGCCTACTGTACTGTCGTGGCTGCGGTCACCTGCTGTTGGTCCAGCTCTGGAGCCAGGTCTCGGCGCTCGTAGCCGTAGGTGGAGAGGCTGGTGCCTCGGGTGAGGCTGCCGCCGCAGGTGGTTGCGCTGCCTCGGATGCGGCTGCCGCCACAGGTGGTAGAGCTGCTGGTTCGGCTTCAAGAGGTTCCCGTCCGTGGTTGTCGGGCAGGTTCCACGGTTTGGCAAACTGGCATTTGCCCTGCGTAAGTGAGCGAGCAGGCTTTGCCTGACCGTTGTTCTGCTTGCAGCTTGGACATGCCCAGTGGTGGAAATCCTCCTTGTGGTACCACCTACAGCGTTTGGGTCCCTGTTATGTGCAGGGGAATGCACGTTGACGTTGCCTGCACATGCAGGACATCCCCACCCCACCCCAAAGAGTGGCCCCATGATCGAACCCCTCTTATGTTGGTGACGAGAACAGACAATTAATGAAGATAATCATGGAGGGGGCCACGATTTACTAGGCACATATCGTGTGCAATTTGAACTGCATCGACGAAGAGGGACTGCATCTTCGGAGTATATTGGGCAGCCCTGGCCAGCCCCTTGTTGCAAGCCGAGGCATGCTGATGATGGCCCGTGCACCGTTTCCTCTAAGGGTGCAAGTAGGAGACGGCGGCTGGCCATTTTCTCAATAGGTTTACGTATGAATAACCCATGGGCGTCACGGAGACTCGTTGTACATATGTCCATATTAACTTTGCAAGTGCCCTCGCGTCTGGCCAATGTGGTCCATGGTGGTATTTCGTCCACCAAAGTACCCACCGCTTGTTCTCGTAGGTAAAACCGTCGGAGGTCGTTTCGACGCACGCCCCCCGCCCCCCCCCCCCCCCCACACACATACACACACATTGATATGTGGGAGGTCTTCCTCATGGTGTTCATGCCACGTATCATAGTTGGCTTTAGAGCTGAAAGAAGATGGTAGTCCAGTTGTTCTGCCCATGCGGTGTAGTATAATAACGTTGGCGAGAACATCAAAGTAATGCATCACTGCGTCCTGGACAGCATTGTTTCCAAAGCCATTATGCGAACATGTATCAAGGTTTCCTCCGGAGGGTAACCCCCGGCTGAACACGATCTGCGAGTTCCCCCTCATTGCCTCCACATAGTTCCAACGCGTCTACCTTGTCATGGCGTCCGCAACACAAGGTTGGGATTATGGAAAGCACGCCGGCATGTGCATCCGCAGGAAGCCCCGCTGGTAGTGCGACGAAAGTTTCCTCATCGCCGTCACTGTCGGCGTCGGCGCCCAAGGAACGTCGGTGTAGCAAGCACCACGCACGAGACCCTTCAGGTCTTCACCGCAGTCGTCGTTGCCGTCTTCGGCTACTTTGGGCATCTTGCGCGGTTTGATGCCAGCTTCTATATCAGCTCTCTGCTTTTCCTTTTGCTTGATCTGGGCATCCGTTGACAATGTCCGTTGTCCTGCCTAGGGCGAAGCAAGTGCCGGAATCTCGGGAATAGGGGGGGGCACGCGGCCACGCTCAATCGAGGGGGGGGGGGGGGGGGGGATCGCCATAAACGATCGCAACCCGCCTTGGGCGCGGTCACTGGCACTCGTGTCCAAGCAAGACTGGCGCCGGAGGCTACCAGTACAATCGAGCACGGATATTCGTCACACCGTTCGGCAAAGGCGCATTGCAAATGCACCCTGCAGGTTGGTCTTGAATCTCAATGTCTTGCATAACAGCATTGTCGTCAAGATGCATTGTCACCCGTCTTACGACATGGTCCCATTCAGGGCCAGTCTTAGGAGGCTGAACGTAAGTCCGAGCTCCCTTGTCCACTCGTGTGGACACTGAGGTGCACAGCACTTGTACGATTTCCCCTTGTTTTGTGGGGATCGATCTGGTCGATTAGCATACAGTCATGATAGCAAGTGTTTTGTTTCGCCATTCCGCCCTCCGGGCGCCATGGCCAGACCAATCTCACTCATGCTCAGCACGTTGCGCAGGTCCCCCTGCAGCGCGGCACGTGCATCTCCACAAATTGGTCGGGATGCGCGCGTGGGTGGTCGCAACCTGCAGGTAGGAACCGCCGGGTAAACTACTGGGACGGTCGAACATCAAACCGACATGGCAAAATCGCAGACGCATGACCTGCAAGCCTGAATATTCAATGGTATCTCGAACGGGGCCTTGATTTCCAGGAGTACCCTGGAGGTCCGACAAGTACGGTCGACATAGGTAGAGCCCGAGCTTTGGCCATCAGGTTTTGGATGCGTTGATAGCGTGGTCCCGCCCGCGTTCCAGGCAATCGAACATGCCAGTCAGCGGGCGTTGCCACCTACAGTAAGTGGTAACCCCCTGATAGTAATCCACCCAAGTGCTGTTTACCAGTAGAAGGCATAACCTCTGTGGGAGTGGTACGATCACACATGCATCATGCATCCTCGAGATCGGAGTTCAGCGCAAGCTGTTCGTATATCTTCTGTAACAAGGGCTCGAAAGTGATAATGATGTGATGAGCGTTCCTTCTCTGCGGCCACATGGCCGGGCCCGCAGCTGCCCCTGGCGGCCGCGCAGCCGGGTCCGCCGCTGCCCCGGGCGCGCACAGCCGGCGCCTGGGAAAAGTATGCACGTGTTCCCGCGCCAGAAGACAGAACCTCAGTGTTCGGCCTGTCTGGGCAAGCGCAAGTGGCCGCGGCACGCGCCTGCCCCCGTTGCTGATTTTTCCAGCGATGGGGGCGTCCAAACGCCAGTGCCACGGTCCGCTGAGCCACTGCGTGGAGCCAAAATATCAAACTTCTCGGCCGCGTCGCTCACTACAGCAGGTGCCCCCGCAGCGTTGTCGGGCGGCGTCTACTTGCTGCCCTCTTTACAGATGGCCTGATAAACCTTCGCCTGCAAGCTACGCAAGGCGAAGTCCTGGCCGGCAAGCGTAAGGACATCCCAAATACGTCGTGTTCCTACGATACCAAGTCTTGAAAGCGTTGTTCACCAGAGACTGGATCGCCTCGGAAAACTTCTCCTCGTTGAAGGAGAAGCGGATGCCCTTGGTGTCCTGGGACATCGTGTACGCACAGGCATCGCTAGTAGCGAGTGCCCCCACATTGCTCGAGGCAGGTTGCCCTGCAATCGGATCTGCATCAGCTACCTCGTTGATGAGCATGGGCGTTTCCTCGCATTGAGGATTGGCCGTGACAGTGAGCGCCTTTGAGCCAGTTGCCTCTGTTGCGACCCCATACTCGTCGACTTTGATCGCCAGGTGCCCCGATGGCGTCTTCGTCAAATACCCTGGCGCCCGTGCCAAGGAGAAGCCCGCGCATCTCTGGGCCCGGGATGATCATCTTCTCGTGCCCATGCTCGAGGATCAGGATTGCGCGAATGTTTGACATGCTTCTTCGATCTAAGATTGCACAGAGGTTTTCGCCAGATCCCTCTGCCACATTGGCTGAATCTGCATACAACCAGGCAGTAGCGCGCTTCCCCGCGGCCCCGCGGAGCCGCCCCTTTCTGCGCATGCGATCTTGCGACGCAGTGACTTGTCACAAATGGCGGCTCCATGCCCCGCAACGGACACGCACAGCCTCTTCGTCTGATTCAGCCTCTTGATGTCGTGTCCGTGGGAGCGGGGGGCACGTTCGGATGTCTGCGCAGTTTCCAGACCAAGGATGTTGATGTTGCTGCCGATGTCCAATAGGGTAATCAGCCTGCCATCTACCATGGTCCCACTGTTCGCTGCCAGGGCTAACTCATGTCGTTCTCCGAATATACCCCGCACGTCGGACAACGCTGTGACGCGCATACCTTTTTGCGGCGCCTTTGCTCCAACACCCACGGCTCCCTCGATAGAGACGTTAAAACGTTCATGTACCCCCTGGCTTCCTCTTCTGCGATGGGATTCCCCTGGAAGTTCCAGCCTAAGAAGTACTCGGCATGCATGTGAGGATGTTGCGGAGAAGGCGGCGTGTTCTCAAAGGTACCACCGTCGGCACGCACTGCAGTCTGTCCATCCGTATTGACCATCAGCACCGCATGCAGCATATCACGCTCAGATATGGCACTGGCACTGCTACGCGCACTCCCTGGGCCCTCGGTTCTGCGAGCGCGTAGCGGACGGCCATGTGGCACGTTACCGCAGGGTGGTTGAAGCCATTGCGCGCTCCTTTCAATGGCCCTCTTTATGCGCCTCAACCACTGATCATTGGCAAGTAGCCCTGCGGCAGGTGCCCCTGCCATCTGCCGATTCGGCAACCAGGGGCATTGGCGCATCAGTGGCGGGCATGGTGACCGTAGCATGCTGCCCCACATTGGAGGATGAAGCAGGTTGCCCTGCAGTTGTGTCCGGCGACCCGGCAGCAACTGTAGCGCCTGTCATCATCGCCGTGATGCGTCTCAGCTCTTCACGGATATTTCCGCATTCATGTGCCCCGCCACGTCGACCCGCTGCATTGTGACCCCCAGCAAGAGCATAATGAAACTCAGCTGCGATGAGGCCTGCGCCCCTACAGATGGCACATGGTGCCTCGCTCGGGGCGCCTTCCAGCTGCCGATCCACATGCGCGTGAGCCACGCGACCCCAGCACTGCGCGTGAAATATATGACCACACTGGAGCCTCCACATCTTGTCGTGGCATACGCAGTCTCCCAGGCATATGGCGCACTTGGTAAAACCACCAACGTTGATGATTGGTGGCGTTGCCGATGGCCTGATACGCGTCTGCCGATCAAGCGTGGACTCTCCACTATCTCACCGACTCGGTGGGACTGCAGGCGCAAATTGCTGCCCCGCAAGTATTGATCCCATAGCAACCGCTGCTCATAAGCCCATAGCACGTTGCCCCGCAAGTGCAGGAGCAGCGGGCGCCCCCGCGCGACAAATCACACGGCGTAGCTGTCGCTCCTGATTGCGGCGCCGGCGAGCCAGCTGCATTGAGAAATTGGCCTGCTGCGCCTCATGGATGGCCAGAACTCCCAGGGCGCAGCTCTCCCATAGACGAGGGCACTACTAGCTCAGGGCCGCGATGCGCATCCTCCTAGTACCTGGGAGCCGCCAGGTACCCGCAGTGGGGCACCTGGCCTGGCGCGACGGATTCATACCCAGCGCCGCGCGTCCGCCGGGACCGTTAAACATCATCAGCAATTGCCCGAACGAGCGGGTTCTCGAGCTGAAGACCAACCCGTGGGACGGCAGTCTCACGCGCGTTATAGTCAGGAAACATAGTAGCATCCATGGGTGGGGCCGCTGGCCTTTCAGCAGCCGTTGGGTCGCACGACGGGTGACCGAAGAATGCTGGGACATACCGATGTCGATTAGGATGACCAGGTGATGGATTCGGATCTGGAACGCATTCCCATGGGGGCGTCCAGTTCGCGCGCGGGAGGTCGATGCCATCCCGCCGCATGTTCTGCATTGCCTCGCGCATCTGCCTATGCATCCACTGCTGCTGCCCCAAGAGGCCCTCGGCCCCCCGGGCAGACTCCTGGTCGGCGGCGGCAGGTTGCCCCGCTCAAGCACGTGGACATGCAAATGGAAATGTCGCTTGCATGGCTTGGCGAGCCTGAATATCCATTCTGATACTTCGGAGCCTAGCCTGCAGACTGTTACTCCTCCGAACGCTCTGTGGAGTGCCGAATGGGGTCGTGGCCCTGCCCGTGGGCGCGAATGTGGCAGGTGGCCCTGCCGGCGCAGGCAGCTACCGCGGCTGGGTACGCCGCGGATGCTCGCATGCAATCCGTCGTTACGTGTGACCCCGCTGGATGTCATACCAGACAGGTCAGCACTCTGAGCTTGAATCCATGGCCCATCCGAGCCTCCCGCAGGTGCCCCTGCTTGGTATGCCTCTTGCATCATGAAGACAGAGGCATGTTCCACCTCTTGCGCAGGCGTCGACACAGGGACCCTGGGTTTGCAGGGAGTCCTCGGCGCAATTCGCCCCTTCAATGTTGATGCATCGCATGGCCACTCATAGCAACTCCTCGGTACAGGAGTGGACGCATGCAGGTTGCCCCGATGGTTGTCTTCGATATACAAGCCATTGGCCCACACTCGTCCAACTCGATCGTATTTGCACTGGACATTGTTCGGCCTGACGCCAATTAGTTGACTAAGGTGGCTTGGCGGGATCCTGCCATTGTTGCCTGGCGTCATAATGACGTCGTTGGTAGAGCGCCAAAATCGGCATAGCGTCGCGAAGTAGATTCGCGAGGCTCACCATAACCAAAACTTCGGACACTATTCGCAGGCCAGATTGGTTCCGCCCATCTCCAGGTAAGTATGGGCGCCCATGATCTGCCTGCCCTTCATCTTGGTGTTGCCCTTTACTGCGGCAAGATAGACCGAGGTGCAATATGTTCGGGGTATTCACCCATTCCGCACCGTGAATGAAGTAGCAGGGCGCCCCCGCTTCGGTCAAGTCTGTTACCCGTGAGTTCAGGGGCTCCGGGCATTTAATGCCTGGGCTGCTGTGCCCATTGTTAGCACGCAGGAAGCACGTCGGGCGGCGTCCCCCGCTACTCTGGAGGTTCTTCACCTGGGGCCTGTTCTCCCTCATGAGGTCGAGCACTGCCAGCGCGTGATAGGCCCAGTGCCGGCCTCGATTCTTAATGGCGCCCAGGTGGTTATTGCGCCACTGCTCCTTCCTTGCTGGCGGCCAATTGTCCAGCAGGTCTCCGAGGTCTACCCAGCCGTCGCACTCGCCATATGAGATGACACAGCGGATAGACCGATCGGAGAGCGCATCGCGGTGGACTGGCTTGCGCCGTGTGGCTGTAGTGAGCCATTCCGAGCAACGACGCCTATCGGATTCGCTCATTAGCGTCGCGCTGAGATGACCACTCCGCAGAAAACCTGCACCGGGGACCCCCTCTCGGACTCGCAGCTGAGGGCAGGTTCCCGCCGCGAAACATGGCAAAAACGCCGACGTGCAAGAGCATCATCATTAGCTTGTGCGGCGGCACGGTCAATGT
>CAUYUJ010017185.1:236872-245265 GCA_963575745.1 Prorocentrum cordatum | reverse complement strand
TTTGGGCGATTGCAAAGTTGAGTGCAGCGGGGAACGCGCCTTTGCACCTCGTTGAGGAGCTCGCGCGTCGTCTCGCATCGAGAGGTCCACGATGGTCGCCGAGGGCCCGACGGCCCGGGGGGAGTTGCCAAGGGCGGAAGTTCAGCGAGCCGCTGGAATGCGTCGCGCACATGTAGACTCCAGTTGAAAAAGGGATCAGCCGGCCTCGAGGCGCGGCGGGGGAGCGGCGCATGTCTGGGAAGACGTGAGGCCAGCCGAGGGTGGCCAGACACATTCCAGAGGGCGTCTCGCGAATTCAGGCACAGGTAGTGATCTGGATAGGTGGAATTTAGATGAAGTTAACACTGTTGTAGGGTTGCCCCAGCAAGCGGGCCAAATGCGCTGGCCGCTGAGGTTAGACCAGAGTGATTTTACCAGTGGCGGCATTCAGTTTCAGTCTAGTTGCAGATGCCTGGCCGTTAGTGGTTCGAGGGGCCGGGGCGTCCGTGGCGCGGGGCGACGGCGCGGGGGGGGGGGGCGCCGCCCGCGAACCCAGACTGCGCGGAATGTCGCGAACGCGTGATGGAGTGGCTAAAATCAGAAGAGGCTTTTTGTTGCCCCACTATGATGTTCAATGGTGTGCGATCACAGAAAATCTCACGATGTCCGCCTGGTCCCCCGTCGGACGAGCGGAGATGCAAGCGCAGAGGCGCGCGTGGTCGCGCGCGACCCTCCGCTGGCACTAACGACCATGCGCGGGCGTCGCGGCGACGACGACGGCGACGGCGACGACGACGGCGGCGCCTGCGCCGACGGCGACGATGACGGCGGCAGCGGCGACGGCGGCGACGACGAACGCCGCGGCGACGGCGACGACGGGGCCCGGGCCCACGGGCGAACTTGCGCCCCGCCCATCGCTCCTGGAGTCCCGGCCAGATTCTATGGGGGGGCGAAACTTCTGCGCGCAATTTTACCCCGGCTGTTTCTCCGCTTCACTGCAGATTTCTTGTCGCTTAAGTAAAACGCCAAACGTCGTTTTGTTCCCCGAATGCATCGAGAGGCGCGCCTTTGCCAAATCCGTTTCCTTGCTTGAGTGAGGTTTTTTCTTTGCTTTCGTAAAGCCGCTGCCTTGTTTTAGTAGCTTCCTCGCATTGGTGAAGGCCGCGGCATGCTTCAATAAACCCTCGGGGATGCGCTGGTGATGCGGGGCCAGGGCTCGGTCGAGGGGCGGGGGGCCCTTGTCTTTCCTGCCGGATCACCCCGCGGTGCATTTGCATGGGTAAGCAGGGTCGCGTTGCATGGTGTCGCGGCGACCCTTGGATATTTGTTCAGCGAGTCTTAGATGCTCTGTGACAGAGGGCTCAGGGCGCGAGTGCTGGGCGCGTCTCGGCAATTCGGGCGCGCCGCCGCGGTTGTCGCGCAACAGGGCAAAAACACTTTACTAAAAGGCTTGTTATTCTTTTGCGAATAGCTCCTTCAAAGTAATAGTGTGATTTTACCGTTTGAATTGCAAGACAGGACGGCCCGAACATGGTTGGCGGCAGCTCTGGTGGGGGCGGGGCCCAGCAGTTCCCAGTTCGACAAGAATCGGGTGGATCCTATGATAGACAACTGGGCCTTTATAGACATGTTGGCCGTTCGTGCAACCTGAACCAGAATGCTCGCGCCTGAAGACATGGGCGCGAGACCCGCCGCCGTGCGAAGCAGTGGAAGTCGAGCGCGCGCAATCTATCAGGACACTGGTGAAATTCAGGGCGTGGCCGGCTATTTGCGGGGCTCGACTGCGCGCGGGGGTGGCCCTAGGCTGGAGTGACCTTTGGTGCGCGGTCTCAGGGTCTCCCGTGGTGGCCCAGCGCAAGCGCCTGAGCCGGCGGCAAAGCAGGCGAGGCTGTGGCGAAGTCTGGCGCTGCCGGGCCGCGTCGCGACGGCGTCTGGCCAGGTCTTGCGTCGCGGCCGCGGCGGGCCCCGTTTTGCGGGCCCAGGATATTTGTGCATATTTTTGGATGATTTTGGATTGTGAGGATTCCCCGTGGTTCAACAGAGATATCCAAGCATAGTCAAACATGTGCAAGCTCATTCCAAGACGCCCAAACATTTCCAACCAGACGATTCGGGGCGCGGTCCTGGCGTCGGGACTGGCCGCGAGGCGGGGGGCGCGCCGCCCAGTCGACGGGCCCTCCTTCGGGGAACCAGCGCTCGTTGTAGGGTGCGCGGCGCGCGCGTCGCAGTCGATTGCGAGGGGGCGGGGTCGAACCTGGCGCGCCCAGATGCGGGGCAATCGCGCGACGCGGGTGCCGGCGCGAGGTCGGGCGCAGTCCAAGGGTGAACCGCCCGACGCCCTCGGGGCCAGCGCCACAGGTCACTGGCAAAAGGCCACTCTTGCGTGTAGTCGAAGGACGAAGGTGAAGGGTGGTTGCGAAGACCTTGGGCGCGACGGATTTATTTCCGCGGTGCACGGCGGCGGCGACGACGCCCGGCCCGCCTGTTTCATCCCGCCAGGGTCAGCGGCGGCGAAAGGCGAAGGGATGCGGAGATGACGAGAGGGCCAGGGAAATAACAATAGCAGGGCACGAGGATGAGGAGATGCTGGACGAGGGTCCGCCAGGGGCCGGGCGACGGGGGGGCGGGCGCGATTGACTCCGAGCGTGCGTGCGAAGAACAGGGCAATGTTCATGCGGATGAAGTGCGCGCCGGGCCCAACATTGGGATTCGACGCCGAACTTGCGGAGTGGCTGCTCAGCGCCGATTTGGATGTCATCGGGCAGGTCGACGCGCTCAGACGGGCAGTGGGGCTGCATGGCGAATGCCCGCGCGACTTGGAGCCGCGCGCTTCTGTGGCCTTTTCGCCAGTTCCGGGTTGCTGGCGTGGCAGAAAAACGGGCTGCGAAACCTCTCGGGGTTCTAACTGCGAGGCGATGCCAGCGAAGGCGAAACATATTACGAATAGCAAGGCATCCGCGCAGTGAATTGCAAGACCAGCGCGCAGCCATCAGCAGGCCACGGGCATTGAATTCGAATCGCTTGAGGCTGGAGAAGATGGGGGACATGTTGGATCGCGGGGTCAAGGACCTTGCGTTCGCGTTGAAATTGCGCGGGATTCAGAGACAGCGGCCCTCAGTGTCTCTTTGGGCACCCCGCGGAAGCATCCACGATTGCGATCGGATTGCAGACGTGCGATTGGGATCTGTAGTGCCGCGACTTGAAGCAGGTGGCGCACGGGGAGTTGATGCGCTTGAAGAAGTCCACGCGGCCCATGATTGACAGCCCGTACATCGGGCGGACCCTCGGCGCGACATGACGAAGTCACCGGGGGAAGCAGGGGAAGCTGGTCAGAGGTATATCCGAGCCGACTCGGTTGAGCTATTTTTGAGGGCCTGGTTCGCCGGATGGTTGGTGATGATCGCTGCGCAAGCTAAGGATACGCCGCGGCGCATCTCGGTTCGCGTTTCAGGAAGTTCAGGGCCAGCGCGGAGCGCGTGCCTTCGGCGCCGGCCAGGTGCTCGAGGGTAGGGGGGCCGGTGAGGTTACAAGAGCGGAGCGGAGGAGAGAGCGCGGAGTCGGGGGGCGGAGCGTAGCCACGAAATTCATCGACCGCGTTACCCCATGGGCTGGACATCCAGCCTCGCCGCTGGATTTGTGGAGCGTGCCAGCGCCGCGGGTGGTTGAGTGTTCGCGGGGTGTGCGATGCCTTGAGGGCGTGGATGAGTCGCGGCCGGTTGCCAGAGGTGACGCGCGCGTATCTCATCGCGAACGTGGAAAATGACAGGTCTCGGATGACGTGTCCAGATCCGAGCTTGATTCAGAACTCACTGTAGAAGTTTTGGTGGGATGTGATGTGGCAATTTTGCAAGTGCGAGGTCTGCGAGAAGGTAGATCGGGGTTTCAAAGATGTGGTTCGGAGGGATATGGTCCTGAGGGTTTTTTTGGATTTCAAACAAGATGTTTGGCATGATGCAGTAGACTTCCTTGTTAGCCTTTACCGTTGCGAGCACGCGCGTCGCCGACCAACTTTCCGCATCGGCGGTGCATCGGCAATGTGCGCCGTGCCGTTGTAGCAGCAGCGGCGGTTGGGGCGCAGCGCGCGCTTTGGGGCGCAACTTGTTCGGCCCCCATCTAAGGTGGGATCTTGTGGCGCAGGAGGGTCGCCAGGAAACGTGCGCGCAGAGAAATGTCTCCGTCGGCGGTGCCTGCGAGCGCCGCCGAGGCGTGTCCCCCAAATTCCAGGGGTCCAATCCCAGATTGCTCGGGCCGGCTCCCCGCCCCCCCGGGAACATTGAGAGTGGTCTGCCAGTCTGCGTGCGTCTAGTTATGAAGTAGCGTTTCGACATCAACAGAGTGGACGGAGCCAATCCAGGGCATCGGTCCTGGCGTGTGGCCCATCAAGTCAAGTGCAGGTCGCCAGAAAAGAGAAGATTAGCAGCCGCGCTCCGTTCGATGCCCCGCAACTGTTTTTCCCGATGGCCGTTGCTGAAGGGGTGACCCATGATCGAGGGGGTGGGGGCGGGGGAGTGCGGGCATTTCTTCGCGCCGAGGCCAGGGGGGGATCTTCTTCGGGTGTCAGAGGGGGGCCGCGAAGCAGACGCGCGTGAAAACACTTGAATGCAATCCGCGGTGCTGGGGATGCAGCCAGCACCAGGGATGTCTGTTGCATGGGTCTTGCGCGTGATGTGTTTTTGATGCGCGGGGGGCGTCGCCGTGCGCGTGCAAACATGAGGCAGGGCCGATCTAGCTAACAGTGCATGGGGGCGATTTTCTTCTGGGTGATGACATTGCCCTGGGCTGGTTCAGAGGGAAGTGAAGCTCGCTTCTATGCCAGAGTCCGGGGCGGGCTTGGGCCAGGGCCGCCTGGCGCGAAGCTGGCCAGGATTCCCAGCCGAATTGTGAAATGTGGCCGGGATAGGTTCTGGCGCAGGGGGGGTCGAAGGCGTTCTGAGATATCTGTCAGAGAGTTGGGCCTGAACCCGAACAGAGTGAGATGTGAGATGAAGGGTGGAATTGAAGCCTTACGAAGAAGAGCATGAGGGGCCCCTGTCAAGTCACGGAGATAGAGAGCATTCCAAGCAGCGGTGGCCAGGGGGGCTATCTTGCATCGCGCCGCTCGGAGATGCCGGTCTTTGTGAAGGAAATTGCGCGCTCCATGTCAGCCCCGCCCCGAGGGGGATGGCGGGGCCTGCTCTACCGGGCAAGTGCCTCATGCGCCACGACAGGTTTGGGCATCGCCACTTTCATGAGGAACGTTCTAGGGTGTCAACTGTATGGGCAGGCGCCAACTGTGCCGATTGTAGGAATGCGCGCAAAGCGACAAGCGGAGGAACTGCGACGTGGGGATTCTTCTGGCACTGTCGAGCAGGTTCACTCATAGCGTAGTGGCATTATTTTCTGGGGACGGAGAATGCGATGATATGGTGGAATGTGGTCTACTAGCGTTAGAGGCAACAAGCGTTTCTCACATACTTCGAGGTTGATTGAGGCATCTCGTTCAGGAGTGATGCCGTCGCAGTCGTTGCCATTGCATGCTGGCGAGGACAGTCAGACGTATCGAAGTCCGCTAGCTTTTGTTACAAGGAAGAGGACGGCGAGGAAACATCACAATGATCACAATCTGTGATTAAATTTGTGATCGGCGTCCGCACGACCATACATAGGTGGGCTACCAAGCAACATATTGTTAAAAGGGGCACCAGATCTCGCACCCACTACGGGGGTGTTAGCTTGATCCATATCTGGGGTATCGCCGTGTGCCGCTTGACCTGAAACTTGAGCGCAGGATCCGTTGAGATTTGGGTGCTCGTCCACACGCGCGCACGTTGCAGTATAGGTTAACCATTATGCAGAACTTGCTTTTTTGGAAACACATGAAATAGGGTATCGCGTGATAGGAAGCCTCTGCGCACTTACGCATACACCGTAATCGCCTTTTCCTTGCCCCGGTGATGTTTGTAATCGTTTCCTGGTGCACTTTGGACAGCTAGTTTTGAGACCTGGCCTCTGTCAGCCGTTCCCTTGCCAAATTCGTTGTGCTGATATTTGCTTTTGCAGTTCGCATCTTGGTAATATCGCATATGCTGCTGTACTCTTGCGGCGCGTTTTACGGCCATGGCCGGCGAACTCGAATTTGTTCCCGACGATGGCGTTTGGCTCAAGTTCCACGTTGCTGTCTCAGAACAAAAAGGCTCCTACCAGATGTGCAGGAGGAGGAGGAGGATATGAGCATGGAAGACGAAGGAGATGGGAGAAGAGGAGGGAGAGGAGGAACATGAGGGGAGGAAGGAGGAGGAACCCTTTGTGGTTTGCTGGATCCTGACCAGTGGCGTTCGCCAGCATGGTCGTTCGCCAACATGGTCGATCGATGCGCCGTTAGCAGCGCAGTGACCTCGGCACAGATAGGGATGTGGAGGATGAGGACGGGGAGGGAGGACAAAGGGGAGGACAGAGCACAGACGAGCAGAGAAGACGGCTGATGATGCGGAGGAACATGGAATGAGGATGGAGGAGGGATTAAACATTTTTTCCCAGTGCGACCCTACCTAGGAATTGGAACCCCTAGGAAAGCAGCATTAGTAGTAACAGTATAACTAAGCTAAAGCTAAGCTAAAGCTAAGATAAAGCTAAAGCTAAGCTAAAGCTACACTAAAGCTAAAGCTAAGCTAACGCTAAGCTAAAGCTAAACTGGAACTAAGCTACAGCTAAGCTAAAGCTACACCTAAGCTAAGCCTAAGCTAAACTGAAGCTGAGCTAACGCTACGCTAAAGCTACCCTAAAGCTAAGCTAAAGCTAAAGCTGGAGCTAAGCTAAAGCTAAGCTAAAGCGAACATGTTCTTCAAGCGGGCATCTTTTTCCTCTATGGACAGCTCCTGCTGTTCTTCATCCTCTTTTTCCTCACTCCTCCAATGCACCCTTTGCTGTTCCTTGCCGTTCCTCTCCTCGTTGCCAGCTTCTGTCCATCCATTTTGCACATGAATTTTGCTCCGCGTGGACCACACCCAGCGGATGTGCGTGAAAACATGGAGAAGCAGGTGCGAGCAGGTCGAAGCAAGTGGCAGCACATGGAAACGAAAGCTTGGCCGAAGCGAGCACAACGCATGCGAAGCTGTCGGGAGCAAGGGGGGCGCAGGCCGAAACAGGTTGACGCGATTATAAGCGCATGGGCGCAAGTGGGAGCAAACCCGAGGGATCAGACCGGGTGTGATAAAAAGTACTGTGATGCAAAAAAACAAGTGTGACCAACAGAACAATTGTGATAACAAACAAGTGTGATAGAATAGCAAGTGTGATTCAACGCTCGTATGATAAACACTGGTATTTTATCACACTTGTTCGAGGAAAGCGTGTCAGGTGGAAGCGTGCGGGATCAGGTTTTTTGAGCTGTTTGGGCGAGCGCGCGGGAGCAGTCGGAGGACACCTGGCGGCGACCGGGCCAGTCACAGACGGCGACGGCCGCCTGGCGGCGGCGCCGGCCGCCTCTGCGGCACGGTGGCCGAGACTGGCGACCCCCGATGGGGCTTCTCGGCGACCGACGTCTACTGCCGACCCCGGCGTCGCGGGGGGGTCAGGGTGTAGCATTCAGTCGGGCCTGTCCCTCTACAGGAGGAATATTCAGAAATAGTAAAACATATCGGGGGATATATAGTTTAAAACATGTCGGGGGACGTGCTTTGTTCCCCCCTAAAAACAAAAAAGCAAACATAGCATTTTTTTTTGTTTTTTAAATATTTTAGGGCTGTTTATGATCATTTTTAATTTTTCGTTCAAATCGGCCTGTAAGGGGACAGGCCCGACTTAAGTGTAGCAACACCTGGAAAGTCTGCAAGGCTGTGGAGCTCCAGGCCTTCGCATGCGAGTTCTCGCCCCCAATCCCCGAATTGCTCCCCCCCCCCAAACAATGGCCGCTTCCAGACATGACGGGAACGTCGGGGATACAGTACACCCCGGGGGGGCTATTCGGACGCATCCCTACCGAGGATGGACGCCCCCCAGTCGAACACCCCGCAGAGTCGGGGACTGGGGTCAACATGCCTCACGTTAATAGCCCCCCCGTCGAGCCTCATCACCGATGCATGGGCGATGTGCCGATCGGGGATCCGATATATTTTCCGCACCAATGTCGCCTGTTTATCGTCGAAACGTTGCCCCATTGGTTCCTGCCCGAACGAGCGGCTGTCAAAGGGTAGCAAGCAGGAGCGACAAGTTAGGTGGGACGGTTAATGAGACATGATGATGATGATGAGGCGGAGGAGGAGGAGGGGAGAAGGGAATAAGGAGGAGAGAGGATGATGGTTTTGATGATGCTGGTGGTAATGATGATGATGCTGAGATGTATCCAGCGGTTATGATGATGATGTTGATATTGATGCTGTTGCATATGCTGATCATGATGATGCTGATGATGCTGATGATGCTGATGATGGTGATGG
>CAUYUJ010017185.1:209372-231872 GCA_963575745.1 Prorocentrum cordatum | reverse complement strand
CGCCTGATCCTCGCCCGGGCCTGCTCTTGATCACCGGCCTTGGCAGCCGAGATGTCCGAGCCGAGCTCCTGTTATGGGGCGTGGAGGTCCCGGCTCGGCAGCGCCATGGGGTCCAAGGCTGCGATTCGCTGGGCCCACTGCTGCACTGTGGGAGCCCAAGCGGCGACCGTGCGCTCCGTAGCCGAGTCATTGGCTATCCACTGTGCGCGCCTCCCCAGACGTCGGCGCAGCTCTGCGCCCTGCAGGCGCGGAGCAAGGCGCGTTCTGTCGCCCAGCGGATGCGCGCCCGATGATGGGATGCCGATTCGCGGGCCGCCGTCGCTCTGGCGGGCACGCTTGTCTCGGCGCGAGTCGGGGTGTGTGCAGCGCGCCTGCAGGGGCAGGCACCCAACGCGGCAAAAACACTTGTCGAGCTGGAAACTGCCCTTGAGCCAAAATGGCTACTCTTGAGCCAAAGTGGCTACGGAGGAGGAGGCTCGAGCTGGAAACTGCCCTTGAGCCAAAATGGCTACGGAGGAGGAGGAGGGGGAGCGGTCCAGGAGGGGTGGGAAGAGAAAGGGAGAGAGAGAGGGTGGGTCGAAACTAGATTCCTTGGCCACCTCAACCAACCAACCCGACCAACCCATCCGCCAACCAGACCAACCAGCCAGCCCGCCACTCAGCCAGCCCCTCAACCCGCCCACCCCCGCCGCCTGCCTTCCGTCAACACCGAGGGGGGGGCGAAGTGCTTCTTGCGGACGAGCGGAGGAAATCACCCTCCCCGTGCCTGGCGGGGGGCAGCAGGGGGAGGCTCAATCGAAGATTGGGGCGGAGTTTCACGCCGCGGAGTTTCGGGCGCTGTCGTCGCTCTTGACTTTGCAGCGTGCAAGGCCCTTCGTTCCGCGGGAGGGCCTCGGGGAGGCCACGCGGCCCAGCATCGTCTGGGACCGCCGCCCCCTTCGGGGCGGCCGCCGCGCCCGATTTCTCAGCGAACGAGCTCCCGTCCTCGAAGTTGCCACTCGGAAAGTCCCGCGTGGGGCTCGTTAGAGGTATGATGTTCCAGCACCAGGAAAATACCGAAGTCGGAGGGTTCTCACGTGTCGTGGCCCCGGAAGGCGACACGCGTTCGACACCGTTTCGATATTTGCGGGGACTTGTTTCTGGGATTCGGTCTCTAAGTACGATGGGAGCAACGTAGTTTTGGATGCAACTCCTGGGAAGTCAAATTCTGATTTTGCACTGGTCCGAAGTCCTTATTCCCGCTTAATCCCGTTTAATCCGGCTTACTTTCGCTTCATCCGAGGCCCACTCCGGCGTAATAGCTCCCAAACGGGGCGTTATCCTCCTCAATCTTTCCGACGAACACCTCCCAGTAGTTGCCTCCTATTTTTGTGGGTGTTCGAAATTGTTTTTGGGATTCGGTCCTTAAGTACGATGGGAGCAACATAATGTGCGAGTGCCCGGCGGCCCGGCGGGGCGACCCGGGAAAGGCCACAGCGCCCAGCAGCGCGGGGCATGGCCCCCCCCGTTGGGGGCGGACGCCGCTCGCGCGCGCGCGCGCGCGTTCTCGACGGAGCGGGAACGTCTCGGGCCCCACGTGGGCATGTGGCCGTTTTTTCAAGCATTGTTCTGCCGATCGGCGCGGGCCCTCGCACCCCCCCTCCCCCCCCCCCTGGAGTACATCTTGGCTGGGGCGTGCTCCTTTACTGCTTGGGGCATGATGGGCGTCATGGCCCCCGCCGCCCCCCCTCCCCCCTCCTCAATTATGACGTAACGCCCCCCCCTCCTCCCAGTGCGCTCCAGGCACTGCCGCCGTGCGCATCGGGATCCACATAGGTGTCCGCATAGGAATCCGCTTTGGAGTCTGTTCGTCGTCGTCGTCGTTGTCGCTCGTCGCTCGTCGCTCATCGTCGTCGTGCGCGTGGACGCGGCTGGAACCTGAATTATATTCCGGGCTGATGGCGGCAATCATCTGGGGGGTGGTGCAGGGGGCCGATGACGTCACGTTTCGCGCCAGCGGCGTCTGGGAATGCTTCGGAATGACCGAGGACGGGTGGCAGCAGCATGTAGGTGGCGATTTGCCCCACAACGCCTGTGTACACCACAGTGCCTGCGTGCACCACAGCGCCTGTGTACACCACGCCGCCTATGTACACCACAGCAGCCGCGTGCAACACAGCGCCAGTATGTGCCACAGTGCCTGCGGGCACCACAGCGCTTGTGCTTGTGTGTATACCACAGCGCCTGCGTACACCACATCGGCCGTGTGCAACACAGCACCAGTGTACACCACAATGCTTGCGTGCACTATGTGCCTGTGTGCACCACGGCTCCTGTGTGCACTGGAGCAACTGTGTGCAACAACGCACCACTGTCGTATATTGAATGACAGAAAGAATCCTTATGACAAAATGGAGCGCCTGGACATTCCGCAAAAAGCAATTGTTTGATGTAGGACTCGAAAAAGGAATCCTTATGGAAACAAGAGCGGCGCTGGAATCTACGGATCCTTCTGGATCCGCCCGCATCATCCTAATTCCTCCCATCTGCGTCCAGGAGGCTCCAGCTAAATTGGCCGTCCGAGAACCAAATGGACTGATTCAACAAGAGTATTTTGCGGCGAGCGCTGAGATGCGCACGTGCGCTGCAGCGCCGACCCGCACGACAGGGGGGAAGGGTGACGCAGGAGGAGTGGGAGGAGGAGGAGGAGGAGGAGGAGGAGGAGGAGGAGGAGGAAGAGGAGGAGGAGGACGAAGCGGAGGAGGTGGAGGTGGAGGTGGAGGAGGAAGAGGGGGAAGGGAATAACGTAGCATTCTGAACACTTCCTTGGCGTGGCGTTTCTAGCTGTCCGCAGCAGATCGTCACTTACATGCTCCATGTACCTGTCTTGTGCACGCAGGCGCTGTGGTGTACACCAGCGCTGCGTTGCACGCGGATGCTGTGCTGTAGACGCGCGGTGTAGTGTGCACAGGCGTTGCGGTGCACGCAAGCATTGAGGTGTACACAGGCGCTGTGCTGCATATTTTGGTTGCGGTGTACATTTTCGCTGTGGTGTACACCGGCGCTGAAGCACCGTGGTGTGCACAGGCGCTGCGTTGCACACGGTTGTTGCGGTGTACGCGGGCCCTGTGGTGCACACGCGCGCTGCGGTGCACGCGAGCATTGTGGTGTACACATGCGCGGCGTTTTGGGGCAGATCGCCACCTACATGATGTCGCGTCGTCTTCGGCGTCGTCGTCGTCGTCGTCGTCGTCGTCGTCGTCGTCGTCGTTGTCGTCGTCGTCGTCGTCGTCGTCGTCGTCGTCTCTCGTCGCTCGTCGCTCATCGTCGTCGTGCGCGCTGGCGCGGCTGTGGTGCCCGAGCCACACGGCGGGGTGGGGGGCGTTACATCATGCCCCCCCCCCCGCCCCCTCATGACGCCTGTCATCGCCTAAAATAAAGAAACGCGCTCCTGTTTTTCGGCGTCTGTTTCGAGCGGGTGGAGCCTCCCCCATATGGACGCACTGCAATAAACAGTCGCACTAAGCAGAGGTCTGGAGCCAGACCCCCCCCCTCCCCTCCCCTTGCCGCACAATGTCGAAACGCCGAATAAAAAAACACGCTCACCTTTCTCGACGGAGCCGGAGCGTTTCAGGCCCCGCGTGGGCATGCTTAGAGGGCCCGGCGGGACGGCCAGAGGAGGCCCGATCATCGAAGAAGAGAAAGCCACAAACATAAACTTTTGGCGCTCCGCGCGGATTTCTTGGATCCGCGCTGGGCCCCCCCCAGGCGGCGCCGCCCCTGACGCGCTCCGCGCGCCAGGGAGAATGGTCCACCGCGGATCCAAGAAATCCGCGCGGAGCGCCAAAAGTTTATTTTTATACAGTTTTTCTTCTTCTAGACAACGTGAAACATCTTTCCAGGGCGGACGCCGCGTCCGCTATTTTTGCAGAAGATCCCATCCTGGACGCTGTCCTCACTCGTTAGTCGGTGGCCGCATGTGAACCCTACCCCCCCCCCCCACGAATTCTTAATGGGGGGTGGGGGCTCACGTCGTTCGGACGCTCCCGAGCGGAGTGAACCCCCACCCATCCTTGGAAATCCCAGGACTCACTTGACGGCCACCTGTTTGGGCTCTGCGTGGGGGCTTGTCGGGAGGCTTGGCGGGACGGCCGGAGGAGGCCAGCTCGCCCTGCAGCGTCGGGGGGAAGTGGGGCGCACCCACGGGCAGGCGCCCTCGGGACTTGAGGGAGGAGAGGGGGGAGTTTTTTTTCACGTCGTTGCGCGGCAGAGGCTCACCACCCGCCAAACCACCCCAACCCAACCCGAAGGCCCCAATTTGCCCTCCATTTCCAGTTGGGGGGGGTCGGGGAACGTCGAGAAAACACACATGAAGCCCGTACCCCCCCCAACCCGAAATTCGGGTCTTCGGGTTGGGTTGGGGTGGTTTGGTAGGTAGTCAGAGGCAGTCCGCACGCGCGCTCGGGCAGGCTGGGCGACGGCACTGCGAATTGCCCGGATGCCAGGACCCTGGGTAACGGGACCCGGCTAGTGGTAGGGCCTTGGGGCCCCAGATTCACTAAACCAGGTTTGCCATAACTGGTGTTTTTTCGGGTGACGGCAGTTCCGGTTAGTGGACATGGGACGGGGGGGGCGCCCCCGGTACAAATCACTAAACCAGGTTCCACTAAACCCAGTTCTGCCAACGCCGGGTAGAGGGAGGAGACACGTGGGGGGGGGTGGCGATAAAGAGATCGGGAGAGATACACAGACCTCCGCACCTGATACAGCGATGCACTGCCGAACTCGACTTCGATGGTGCTGATGCTGTCGGCGGGCAGGGTAATTGGACCAGCTGTGAGGTGAAGGAACGACCCGGGGATGATAATGGTGGTGAGGATGCAGGAACGAAGGAGGCGGGGACGAAGAGACGAGCAGGCAGGATCGGGCTGAGGAGGAGAGCGAGAACGGGGCAAGTCGGGGGAGAGGCGAAGCTACGTGCACAAGATGAGGAGGAGGAGGAGGAGGAGGAGGAGGAATAGGTGGCGGGTTAGCAGGATGATGAGCGGGAGGAAAAGAACAAGGAAGAACAGCAGCAGCAGGAATCGGAGTGGAAGGAGCAGGAGAACCAAGGGAAGGCGGAGGGAGGGAAATGATGGGGGCGACAACGATGAAGAAAGACTCCTATTCAGAAAAAGTTGCCCGCGCTGGTGCGAAAGCGCCATTCTGAATGATGGGAGCAAAGCGCCGATCCGATAATGAGGCTCACGCTGCAGCGAGAGCATCATCCTGCAGCACCGAATCGATCGGATTGCAACACCATGCAAGAACACCACAGCTTCTGACATCCTGCGTTTGTGTGTGCGTGCGTGTGTGTAAAACACACGGAGAGGGCCTAGTGTATATCTCCAGGACTGAGCCAGGGTAGAGGGAAGACTAGTGCTCATATCCCTTAGTCCTTAGTTGTGAGAGGAGGAGGTGGGGAGTGGGAAGAGGATGGGTAGGCTTGCAAGCGGGGGAGGAGGAGGAGGAAGAGGAGGAGCAGGAGGAGCAGGAGGAAGAGGAGGAGGCGGAGGAGGAGGAGGGGAACCAGGAGGAGGATGAGGAATAGGAGGGGGAGGAGGAGGAGGAGGAGGAGGAGGAGGAGGAGGAGGAGGAGGAGGAGGAGGAGGAGGGGGAGGGAACGATCGCCACGACAGTCACCACCACGTTGGCAATCTTCGCTCTGTTCCTTGTTGCCACTCTGTGCTGGGCGCTGCTTTTCGGTTTTCGCACGGGAGTTGCCCCAGGGAGCTCATTTTCCACGCCGTTGCCTTGGATTCAAGGGGCTTACGCATGCCATCCTGGTGACCCTCAGACGGGGGGATTAACCGCTTCCGATGTCACATGTGTTGTTTGCCGCTTCTCGCCGGACTGCCTGCGTACAGTTGTTGCCGATTCCTTTTCCCCTTCATCCGCGCATGTGGCAAGTGCTACAGGGCTAGGAACGGCGGCAGGCAACTTTCAACTCCGAACGCCTCTTGCATGGAAGCAGGGTTCGGTTTTGGGCAGTGCACTGTATGGCAACAGCATGCGGTCCTCGGTATGAAGTGATTATCTAATGGCCTTCGGCCCACCCCACCAGCGTGCCTGGGCTATGGGTATGAAGCCCATTGAATGTTCGTCGGGATTTCGTGGGAGGCCTCTCGGATGCCTCTTGGAGGCAGCTTTGAGGGCCTCTTTGGGGCCTCTTAGGGGCCTCTTGGTGCCTCTTGGGCGCCATTTGTGGCCTCCTGGGGACCTTGTGGGACAGAAGGCTCGGATTTTCGGTTTGTGTTCCCTCTCTTGGGTCCCTCTTTGGGCTGTCTTGGGCGCCTCTTGGGCGCCTCTTGGGCTGTCTTGGGTTGCTCTAGGCCGTTTTGGGGCCCTCTTGGAGGCCTCTTGGGCCGTCTTGGTCTTGGGGGCCTCTTGGGCCTTTTTGGAGCGTCGGACAGCCGAAAAGGCGAGGACGCCACAATCCTTCAAAAACCAGCGGAACATCAGTTCTGCCTCTTTGGGCCCTCTTGGGAGGCCTCTTGGAGGCCCCTTGGGGGCGTCTTGGAGGCCTTTGGGGCCATCTTGAGCCCATCTTGGGCGTCTTGGAGCACTACTTCGGCGACGCAGCGCCCTCTTGGACCGTCTTGGGGGCCTCTGGGCCCGTCTTGGGTTCCTCGTGGGCCCGAAAAGAGTCGTGCGAGAGTGTGCCGGCAGGCCCAGGGGACGCGCGCGAAGCCCGGGCAGACCTGGCAGTCTGGGTTCTGGGCCCCTCAGGATTGCCCAAGGCATTAGAGGAGGAGGCGAAGCATGAGGAGGAGGACGAGGGGGAGGAGGAGGACGAGGAGGAGGAGGACGAGGAGGAGGAGGAGGAGGAGGAGGAGGAGGAGGAGGAGGAGGAGGAGGATGGGAGGAGGAGGGAGGAGGAGGAGGAGGAGAGGAGGAGGAGGAGGAGGAGGAGGAGGAGGAGGAGGAGGAGGAGGAGGAGGAGGAGGAGAGGAGGAGGAGGAGGAGGAGGAGGAGGAGGAGGTAGAGGAGGAGGAGGCGGAGGAGGGGGAGGGGGAGGAGAAGGAGGAGGGGAAGGACGAGAAGTAGGAGGGGAAGGACGGGATGGAAGGAAGGACGGGAAGGAGGAGGGATGGAGGGAGAGGAGGGGAGGAGAAGGAGGAGGGGAAGGACGAGGAGGATCTGAGGACGCCCGCTCCGTGCCCAGCGGCACGTGGGCGGTTCCAGTTGCTCTCGGCCAGATCCTGGGTGCAAAAGCAGTCTAGTGCAGCGTGGGCTTGTAGTGGACGAGACTGCGGGATCCGAGGCTCGATCGTTCGTTTGTTCCTCCGCGTCTGTTGCGGGACTTGTAGGGGACCTTCGGGAGCCTCTTGGGGGTCTCTTGGGGGCCTACGCTGCTGCCTCTGACTCTGCGCGTGCCCTGACATCAGCCGATTTGCGTTTTTTGTCAATCCGCGGCCCCAGGGGTCCCAACACCTTCTTTAGGGCAAGTTTTTCGCCCCGGATCCGTTTTTGACGGCCCTCGGGCCCGGTAGTTCATGGGTCATCGGAGGCCGAGGTCGAGGACACACGCCCAGATTGAAGCACTCATCTCGTCGGAAACCTGGGCATCTGGTGGCCTTTGAGCGTTTTTGGGGGCCTCTCGTTCGGATACATCTCCGGGAAGGTTAGATTCAAAATCGGGGCTGGTAGATCCGCGGTCGAACCCCAGCCTAATCCTGCTTAATCCAGCTTGATCCCGCACTATTGGGCTTGATCCTTCGGGCGTTGCTAGAAGTGCCCCTGGCCCAAGGTGCCCCCAGGATTTCCAAGGATGCCCCCACGGCCTCCAGAGTACCCCTCACGAGGTCCAGAGGGCCCCAGGGGCTCCAAACACGAGGTCCAGAGGGCCCCAGGGGCTCCAAAACTGAGCGAAAAGCTGGGGGTGCCTTTGGAGAGGGGCACGTTTAGCAACCCCTAAATCCTGGGCCCACTCCGGCCTGATGACCCCGTCGGGTTGGACAGCCTTTGATCGTCTCGCGAAGACTTCCCAGGAGTTGCGGCCTCTCGGGGGCTCGCGCTGCTGCCTCGGACCCTGCGCGGGCGCGGGCGCCCCCCCCCGGGCAGGTCCCCCGCTCCCTGCTGGAGGACGTCGCGAGGCCCCTCGCGGTGACGCTCGACGCGATCGCGGAGGACACGCTGTCGTACGTGACGAGGGGGCCTCGGGCTGCCCGCGCGAGAGGGGGGGGCCGTTCCTCTTGTTTGCTTTGAGCGTCGGCGAAGGGGAAGGCAAACCTTACAGTGGAGACCCATGCCAAGAGGCACCCTGCTTGCCTCCAGGGTGCTCTGGGTTTCTTGGGTGTCGATGGTTTTTCAGTTGAAAGCGTGACGTGCCCACACCAAACATTAGGGGATGCCCTGGGGTCTCAGGGTTTGGTTTCTTGTGGAAGGTTTCTTGTGGTCGAGCCCCTATTGCAAATGTCAGGAGGCAATGTTTTTTGTACAACATGAGAAGCCATCTTCCTAGCACTGGCACGTCTTAAGTGTGCCTCTCTGGGCTTACAAAGCAGGCAGGCAGCAAGCAGCAGTCACACAGCCCTGTGGGGCGACGGGAAGCATCAGCGCAGCGTGGGCCCGAACCGTGAGCACTTTGGCCCGTGAGCCGCTTCGCGTGGCGCGCGCCGTATGCACCGTACTTACTCGTCGCCCTGGCCCCGAGAGAACACACAATCGTATCTGAGGGCACCTCGGAGATGAGCCCAGCGTCGAACGAGGAGCCTCATCAGGGGCACCGCTCGGGGGTGGCCTCAACTGGCACCACCGCACGAGTGATCGCACGCGCCATCTGTGGGAGAATGGCGGGTGGCAGCTCCCACAGGTGCCGCCTGCAGAAGTGCGGCACGGGGCACGTGCCCCCGTGGCCACGGCCAGGAGGAGCACGTGCTCCGCGAGCGGTGCGCGAAACAGGGCACCGTGCTCCGCGCGCCCTGCTCGGGGCAGGGGGCGCCGGGGGCCGTGCTCCGACGCCCAGCCTGCCAACCACCAACTCCACGGGTGGCCGCTGGCGACGAGGAGCAATGTCCCCTCCCCTGCCCCCCTGCGGGCAGACCATCACCAGCCTCGAACTTATCCCTATCCCTAAGATGGACACGCTAAAAGGAGATGACAATCTTAGGGATGCACCCTCAGAAACTGGGGAAATCCCTAAGATTGGTGTCGTGATGAGGCGATGCCCAACATCGGGATAGGGCTATGTTCCAGGCTGGTAAGGCCAGGGTGACGATCGGGCTGGTGCCCGCCCGTTTGCCTGGGAAGGGGTCCCAGTGGCACAGGTGCCTCAGGGGGGGGGCATAAGCTCAGGGGTTCGGGGTTCGAGGACTTGGCATCGCTCGGATGTGTGCATTTTTTCTCGGCGAGGATCATCGAGGACCATCCTGAACCATCGAGCAAAACAAACACGCACGAAACCGAACAATGCACGGGAAATGGACGTCCAAGCGACGGCAAGAGGATCCGAGGCTCGCTCTCCGGAGGTGCCTGATCGTCCCGGGGGCGTCCTCGAGGCCACGGCTGGACTTGCCCCGAAACTTCTGGTCAGCGCGCACCCCAAGAAAAAGTCCAGGGGTGGCTTTCTGACCCCCGGAGTTGGCGGCTCCAGGTTTTCTTGGGCGTTTTCGTCAGGTCTCTGCGATTTTCCGGCCTCGGGATGCTCTCCAGCATCAACGGCACCGTAACGGGTACTTACTAACGGGTACTTTGAAATTCTGCCGAAAGTTACCACTTTAGGGCCTTTCTATGGCATTGCAGCGCTGCCCACATCGGGAAGGGTTGGGTTCGCTGGGTCACTGGCGAAAGTACCCGTTAGTGGAGTCCCCGTTTGATGGGCGCTGACAGCAGCCGCGCCTCGCCGAGGGCGTTCTCGGGGGTGCCCAGGCCGTCCCGAGCGGCGGGCCAGAAATATATTCGAGCACCTGTACATGTGTCGAAACGGTGTCGAAGCAGTGTCGAACGAGTGTCTCCCAGGGCCCGACGCGTGCGAACTCTGCAATTTCGCTGCTTTCCTGGTGCTCGAAGTTCCTTATGGTGATCAAGGCGAAAGTCGGCTTGAAATCCATAGGACTCAGCACCCATGCATCGCCCAGAGTGGCCCGATGGCTCAGCCCGCCCAGGGGACGCGAGGATTCGATATCGGGGGCCTATCGCCAATCCATCTGCGATGCATCGCCGGTTCTATCAGGAGGGAATGAAACATACAGACACGCAGACAAAATATGGAAAAAACATGGGGATTCCTGTTAATCGTGTGTATTGATTTGTGTGTGTGTGCGTTGTGGGCCCCTTCCTTCTGGGTCGATCCTTCCCCTCTCCCCACGGACGCAGTTCCCCCCTCAAAAGTTCCCACTCGGCCCAGCGCCCTGCTTCCTCTCTTGTGAAAGAGCGCGAAGGCCGGGCTGCAATGGTCCGGTCCGATCCGCTCGGGCCCCGACACTTCGGTTCCGAGTTCTGTCCGGGACGACTGAGTTCCTTCTCTGGCCGGGTTCGCGGTCTCAGGCGATCTAATTGTCCCGAAAGGGGGTCCAGAGATAAGAGGGTGATGCAATAGATTTGGTGCAATAGATTTGTGGGGGGTTGCAATAGATTTGGGGCGTGCAATACATTCCGGGGCGCAAATGTATTGCTGGGCTTTCGCGTGCAATGCATTGGCTGCAATACAATGCAATACAATTTTCTGGCGCAATGCATTTGCAATACATTGCACCACCCCTTTTCAGTTGGACCCCCTTCTGGGTCAACCAAAGACGATCCGATCCCGAGGCGACTCCGGACCGACCCAGGCCGGATTTGATACGTTTCCTATCCGGTCCGATTTCGAGAGTCGATCCTGCCCAGGCCTGCAATGGCCGGGCTTACCACCACGATGTTCGCGCTGGCAGAGTGCACCAGGTACACCCAGAGCCACGCGGGGGAACCTGCAGCGGCCGAGCGAACAGGCGAATACTTGGCCTGTGCAGTGCAGCGCTGTTCTCGAGTCAACCTGTCGTTGTCTCAGCGCTGTTCGCGATGAGACAAATCGGCGGCGAGGGAGGGGGGGAAGTGAGATGGAGAAGGCCTTCTTAGAATGCTCGGAAGTCCCCAGACCTTCTGAGAAGTTTTCAGAGCCTTTCCCGAAGGCACAGGAAACCTCTCAGAAGGTGCGAGGGCTTCTGAGAAGGCCCGTCGCCTTCTGAGAAGGCCTTCTCCCTCTGACCTTCTCCCCCCTCGCTCGCCGCCGAAACGAGTCGTCCTCACCATCGCCCCGCCGCAGGCACCCTCCCGCCCCGCCGCAGAGATCGCCCCCCAGATCCTGCGGCCAGGATCGGTGCGGGTCGGCCAGGATCGGTGCGGGTGGGCAGCTGGCGCCTCCCGTCCCCCTGCTTCGGGGGAGCCAAAGGGGAGCGCTCTCGGACCGCACTCTGACCTGAGTGGCTACGGACCCATGTGTCGTATTCCGTCCTCGTCAACTTTCCTCCTTAACTATCTTCCTACTCCTCCTCTTCCTCCTCCTCCCTACTATTCCTCCTCCCCCCCGCCATCCTCGTCTTAACCTTCGCCGCCTCGTCCTCATCCTTCTTCTCCCTCCTCTTGGGATGCAACTCCTGCGGTTTCAATTCAGCATCGGCGCCGGGACATCGTGATCGAACACCAGCCTGATCTGCCATAATCCCTCTCAAGCCCGCCCCGCTCAAGCCCGCTTACTCCCGCCTAGTCCAGCTTGACCTGGGGCTCAATCAGGTCCGATCTGGGTCGGTGGCCCCTTGATCGGGTCCCGTAGCCCTGACTCGTTCTTACGAAGAGCCCTCGGGAGTTGCCTCCGAATCCTTCGGTCCTGAGGAGTATCAGGGGTGGACAGACCTCCTGCCCTGACACGTCGATTAAGGAATTGGCCGTTTCCGGTTCGCGAGAGGGCGTCGCGGCCGTCATTTCTGTGGATCCGGGTCCGTCGGTTTCGGTCCCAGGCCGTTTTCACGAATGGGAGGTCTACTCAAGGGGAGGTTTGTCGACTGCGGATAGTAACTAGGAGGGGAAGAAACACACATCATAGCCCCGAATCATCAGGGGTAACTCGGGTCAGGGCTAACTCGGGTTCCTTTTTTCGGGAATCCGAACCCGACTTTCCCCGGACCCGAGTTACCCCGGATAATTCGGGCGTCCATGGCCCCACATCATCAGGGGTAACTCGGGTCAGGGCTAACTCGGGTTCCTTTTTCGGGAATCCAAACCCGAGTTACCCCGGACACGAGTTACCCAGGATAACTCGGGCGCCCAAACACAGACACACTTAATCGTCGATTCCCCAGAAAATATAGGAAAATATGGGAAGTGGGGGGGGAGAGGAAATCCCAGAGAATATGGGAACATATGGGGAATCTGTTTATTTGTGTGTACTTATTTGTGTGTCCTGGGGCCCCTTCAGTAACTCCCAGCGAGGGCGAGTCGGAGCATTACTGCCCCCGTTCTGGCGGCGCTCTCGTCGCACTCCGGCTGCCGGAAGGGGCCTGGACCGTCGGGACCCTCGGCAGCACATCGGAGGAAGTAGGCCTTTGGAGGGTCCTGGGAGTCCCAGGTCCTGCATGCTCAGTGCTCGAGCACTGGGGACGATGAGGAGAGGGAGGAGAAGGAGGAGGAGGAGGAGGAGGAGTAGGAGGAGGAGCAGGAGGAGGAGGAGGAGGGAGGAGGAGGAGGGATGATGAGGAGGAGGAGGAGGAGGAGGAGGAGGAGGAGGAGGAGGAGGTCTGCGGGATTGGGGGGAGAAGGAGCAGGGCTTGCGGGGGTGGATGCGGATCCTTGAGCCTCCGAGAGGAGGAGGAGGAAGAGGAGGAGGAGGAGGAGGAGGAGGAAGAGGAGGAGTGGAGTCCCAAGCACCACCGAAGCTCGACGGTCGGCGATGCTTTGGTGGCCGAGCCGCGCTTCCGGTGCCTCCCGCAGTTGATGGCGATCTTGATGTCCATGCTCACGATGATGAGGATGATGATTGTGGTGGTGATGATAATGGTGATGGTGACGATGTTGATGATGCTGATGGTGGTGATGGTGGTAATTCACATGGGAATGAGGATTGATGAGGATGAAGATGGGGATGAGGATTAGGATGGGGATCAATATGCTGATGCGCATGAGGATGATGATGAAGATGCTTATTCTGCTGATGATGACGATGATGTAGCTGCTGCTGATGACGATAATGATGATGATACTGACGATGCTTCCGATATGATGATGCTGATGATGATGATGCTGATGATGATGATGATGATGGTGATGATGATGGTGATGATGCCGATTTTTATGATGAGGATGCTGCTGCTGCTGATGAGGATAACGATGATGGTGGTGAGGATTAGGATGCTGATGCTGCTGATGCCGATGATGTTGTTGTTGATGCTGATGCTGATGATGCTGGTGGTGATGATGATGGTGATCATGATGATGATGATGATGATGATGATGATGATGATGATGATGATGATGATGATGATGATGATGAGGCTGATGGTGATGCAGAGTTTCAGAGTGATGATGAGGAAAGGGGAGGGAGATGCTGATGGCGACAGGAGGATGTTGATGCGGAGAAGGAGGGACAGGAGGTAGTTGTTGCGGATGCTGCTGAGACTGACTAATGTGAAGGAGGGGAAAGCGGAAGGAAGGTCACCAGAAGGAAGCAGGGAATATGAGGTGGAATATGACGAGCAAGGGAGAGAGAGAGAGAGAGAGAGGGATAGCGAGAGAGAGAGAGGCATTGATTCAATGCAGGCATTCAGTCATCCGAATGGCACCCATTTATTCTTTCACAACGGCTAACTGGAGGTAGAGGTTCACGATGACGTGGAGGAGGTGGTGCTAGATGGTGTAGACGAGGCGTGGGGAACGATGATCAAGCGGAGCAAGGCGAGGATGGCGAAGGGGAGGAGGTGATGAGTATTGGCCATGGGGAAAAGGAATGGGAGGAGATAAGAGGGAGGTAGAGAAGGGAGAGAAGGGGAGGGGGAAAGTGGAGGAGGAAGAGGAGGTGTCAGCGCGGAGGCATAGGAGGATGCGGGCTAGGAGGGCGCGGAGGCAGAGGGGGGCGCGGGCGAGGAAGGGAGTCAGAAACGGAGAAGGCTGAGGCTGACGAGAGAGGGAGGCTGGGAAGGGGGGAGTCAGAGCACGACGCGGCGGCGGAGGCGGCGGAGGAGGAGGATGAGGCGGAGCCAGAGGCGGAGAGGGAGGAGGGCAGTATGTGGAGAGGAGGCGGAGGCGGAGGCGGAGGTTGAGGCGGAGCCGCATGCGGAGGGGGGGGAGGGCAGGATGGGGGCGTTCACCGTGCGTGCAGGCACGCGGTCGCACGCCCGCACGCAGAAGCGCCCCTCCGCGCATTCGCGCCGAACGGGGCCCGTTCGCCCTCGCGGCCCCGCCGCCGAGCCAAGGAAGAGGATGCCTCTGGAGCTGCTGACCACGAGGCGCCGTGGTGGACTCAGTCAAGAGATCAGGAGGGATGAGGAGGAAGAGGAGGAGGAGGAGGAGGAGGAGGAGGCGTGGAGGAGGAGGAGGAGGAGGAGGAGGAGGTCGTGGGAGGCGAATGAAGAACGGGGAGGAAGAGGAGGCAGGAGGAGGAGGAGGAGGCAGGAGGAGGAGGACGAGGAGGAGGAGGAGGAGGAGGTTCAGCCTTGAGCTGCTGACCATGAGGCGCCATGCTGCCTCGGCCAGGAGAGCAAGAGCAGGACCGCGGTCAAGGCGCCGATTCCATACGAGTGAGCAAGTCGCGTGGATTAGCGGCGGGTCCCGTTTCGGTGCAGAGTCGGCGCGATCCGGCGCCAAATCGGGCGGCATTGGCGTCGTGCTCCGCCAGGTTGCGCGGCGGCCTCAGCCAAGACAGCAGGAGCAGGGGCCCAGTCAAACGGCACCCACCAGGACGAGTGACCTGCCAAAGGTGTATACCTGAGAACAGCCTGAGAACCTGGTGTCTCACGTTTTTTCGAGCGGGGCGCTGTCGTCCGTTCTCGGGCCCTGGGACCTTGCCAGATCGATCCGACTCGAAACATGGGCGCACGAAGGTAGGGTCTGGGTCGCTGGTCGTGATTGTCGTGGCCTCCGGCCAGTGCCGCCGATCCGGGGCGCTCCCCATGGCGCTCCTCGGGTTCGCTTGGAGGCCTATGGGGCCGTCTTTGGGCCCTCTTGGGGGCGTCGTAGGAGGAGGCCTCTTGCGTGGGTCTTTGAGCCTCTTGGGGGCTTCTTGGGGAAGCTTTTTTGGCTGTCTTAGGGCGTTCCAGGCCCGTCGGACGCCGTCGGAAGCCGTCTTGGGCGCCTCGCTGTGGCGTCTGGAGACACTCTGGGGGCGCTTCAGGGCCGTCTTGGAGGCTGTCTTGGCCGTCGTGGGGGCCCATGGGGCCGTCTTGGGACCATCTCGGGTCCGCCTCAGGATCCTCTTGGGCCGTGATGGGGCCATCTTGGAGGCTTCTGGGGCGATCTTGGGTGCCTCTGGGGCCGTCGGAAGGCCGACAAGAATGAAGCGCCCAAATCCTTCAGAAGCAGTCAGAAAGTCAATGATTCGGGCCTCTTCGGGCTCTTTTCGCAGGGCATCCTGGGCCGTCTTGGGCGCACCTGGAGCCGTTTGGGGAAATATCTGGTGGCCATCTTTGGTCCGAGGCACGATAACCATCACGTCACTAATTATGGGCCCCAGGGCCCACTGAGGCCCCAGGGGCCCCAGATTAGTGAAGTGATTTTCTTTTCCCACGTAAGGACCCCGAAATTCCTCACTTCACTAAGCCGAACCCATGGCGAAAGTCAGGGGCCGAATTGCTGCTGTGATGCAGCATAGGTCTCGTATTTGGGCTTTCAGGTCCCCAGGGTGGGAATTCCGATATTTGCCTGTCCCGGCCCCGCCCAGAACACGGAGCACAGGCGGAGCAGGCCCCCTCTCCCCCTCCGTCCCCCGGCAGAGCTCTCCCGCCCCCCCCCCCCGCCCGCAGGGCTGGAGCTCACCGGGCGCGCTCCGCTGCTCGCAATGTGCCTGTTCGCAAACGTCCGATGTAGATAAGTCTTCTTCTATATATAGATGTTGTGGAGGTCGAGTACTGGAGAGGAAGCATGCTGCCAAATACTTTCCAGATGTCAACAAATGCTTCAGACATGTCTTTATTACGTGAAAACATGGTTGAAACGTTTAGAGCACATGTTTTACACATTTGAACACATCTTCAACTCAATAATAGGACTGTTAGAGTGTCCATTGTCGTGGCATCCACAAACATAACGTATCGTGCATTCCCCGCGGCGGATCCAAGCCGTTTGCGGGTAGTTGCTTTGCGAGTAGTGGGGTGCGCTTGTCCAGAAGCTCAGGCTGTAGGCTGTAGCCTACGCTCGTTGAAACTCACACGCCAGATCGGCGGATGTGTCACGATGATGTATCCGCTATGTCCGATGTCAGAGATCTTCGCATCCTTATCTCGGCCAATCGTAGCCTTTGGCCATGGGCCAATCAATGGCTTCCAACCGTTCGGCCTTGATCAGGTTTTAAGAAACCCAAGCAGGCCCCAAGAGGTCCAGAAGAGACACCCGATACGACTAGGACGCGTCAAGCGCGGCCCCAGACGGCTACAAGACAGGGCATCAGGCTTCCTCGACAGCCAAAGCGGGCCAGAAGAGGACCCGCAAGACGCCCCGAATTGGCAGCAATCTTCCCGAAAGCAGCGCTTTCACTTACATAGGGTTCTTATTTAGCTCTTGGCACTTCGCGTATCCCTTCTTTCGGATGCAATTCCGGGGAGGTCAACATCGCACTTTACCCTGGTCCGAAATTTGGCTTCATCCGGCCTAATCCCGCTTAGTCCGGTTGAGTCCCGATCAATCAGGTCTATTCCCGCTTTCTCCGCGGGCCTATCCGGCGTAGCAGCCCCTCAATGGTGCTCAATGCTCCCTAATCCTTCCGACGAAGACCTCCCTGTAGTCGCCTCCTGACCTTCTGGCCCATCCAGAACCGATCGCAGGCAGGAAGGAGGGAAGGCAGGCCGCACGGACGAGGACGAGAAGGACGAGGTGGCGATGTTCGCGGGGATGTTGTGGAGATAGTTCGCCAAGCAGCGCTTGCACTGAAGGGTTGTTGTTTTGCTTTCTTACAGTCGGACCGAGGTACAAGGTCGAGGTCGATTCGGGGAGTGTGCCGTTAGTGTGTTTCGTGCTTGCTGGATGTTCCTGTGCATCCTGGCGGGAGGTGGTGGTACGCTGGATGCTCAGTTTGTTTAGGCCGCCGGAGGGTCTCATGCTCTTGAGGGGTGTTCTTCTGGCCTGGGCCCGACTGTGCTCAGGAGGGAAAAAAAGCACACAGACATAATCCATCGTCGATTTCCAAGAGAATATGGGAAAATATGGGAAGTGGGGGGGAAGCCAGAAACCCAGAAAATATGGGAACATATGGGGAATCCTGTTACCTGTGTCTATTTGTTTGTGTGTCCCAGGGCCCCTTCATGTACGTGCCTGGATGGGCCCCCGGGCTGTCGCCGAGCTGGCGCCCGTGCTCGCCGGTGGGCGCCCCGTGTGGCGCGGGGGGCCTGCTCTCGACTTTCTGCAGCTCGTGCTGCTGTACTGGGAGGTCAGCGCACGGACGTCGGACGTGTGCACTTTTTCTCGCCGAGAACCATCGAGGACCATCCTGGACCATCGAGCGAAAAAAAAGCGCGCACGAAGCCGAAAGATGCTCGGGAAATTTCTCGTCCAAGCGACGGCAAGATTGCCTTCTTGGTCTTCATCGTGTCCGCGGCCTCGCGGGCCGGGCCCTTTGGCCGCGACTCCGCGGATCCGTTTTTGTTTGTTTCGCGCATGCCCCGCACGGAGCGTGTCCGTGCAACCGCGTATCCGCGGGATCGCGCCCCGGAATCCAGACCGCGAGGGAGTTGAAATGGATGCGTTCTCCGCTCCTGATATTTCAGGGCTTCCACGACGGCCCAAGAGGTCCCCAAGCTCGCCCCAATGTGGCCCACCAGGGCGCCCCTTCGGGCCCGAAGATGGGCCCAGGAAGGCCCAAGACGGTCCACGGGGCGCAAGTACGCCCCAAGAGGGCCCCCAGAGGGATCCACACAGCCGACGTGAGCCCCAACACGGCCCCACAGGGCTTGCAGGCCGCCCCAAAGACCATCAAGACGGCCCAGGCGGGCCTGGGATCCGTCCCAATATGGCCCCAAGGCGACCCAACAGGCCCCCAGACGGCTTCACAACAGCTCCAAGAGACCCCCATGAAGGGCCCACTGACGACATTGGATTAATACGACGATGCTCAGAAGAGAAATGCACATTTTGTTACGTTTCCCAGACCGTTTTCTGCACTTCCGATGTTTTTTTTTCCTGATCAATTGGGTGGGTTTCTGGGGTTCGCGCTCGCGCCTCGTAGTCGCCTCGTAGTCGACCCCGTGGGCGCCTCGTGGTCGCCCACGGGGGCGACTACGAGGCGCCCACGGGGGCGACTACGAGGCGACTCGTGGGGGGGTGCCCCCTCGTGGGTGCCCCCGCGTGGGCGCCTCGTAGTCGCCCCGTGCACTGGGCGGGTGTTCCGACTCTCCGGCACGCCCACGCGTGCGCCCGCTCGTGGGCCAGCGTTGGACGTGTGCTTGCCCGCCCGCGGGCGCCCTCCTCCTCCTCCTCCTCCTCCTCCTCCTCCTCCTCCTCCTCCGCTCGTGGGCCAGCGTTGGACGTGTGCGTGCCCGCCCGCGGGCGCCCGGTGGGCGCCCAAAGCGCGCCCCGGGCGCGGGTTTGGGTGTCCCGAGGTGCTGCCGCGCTCGCGCCCGTGCCCGCTCGTGGGGCGCCCCCGCCCACAGCATATGCACAGCGTACGTTTCTGGACGCCCGAAATGGGTACGGAAAGAATGGGTACCTTGCCCGACAGCAGTTCCTGTTCACTTTGAACAGGAGTCGCTGTCCACGCCGCCGCGGCCCGTGTCCATCCGAGACAGAAGGCCGCCTGCCCAACAGCGGCCGCTGTTGGCTTGGGACAACATCTGTTGTTGGGCACAGTGCCCATTTTTTCGGTACCCATGTCGGGCGTCCAAAACATTGCACCGTCAGAAGTGCAGGGACATCGCACCGTTGATCAGATATCTGGGTTGCACTTTTTTTTTTTCTCTGCGAGGTGTGCTCACTGGAACTATCGGTGCCAGTGGTGTGAGTGAATGAAGGACATCGGTTGCACACCACAACGACTACCCCGCATAGCCGCACAGCTTGCACAGCACACCTTACAGCAACTATGCCACTTCTGGCGCATTACACAACGTAGCTCGCACTACATGGCTTGTGCAGCGTCGCCCAACTCCCTAGACTAACCGCATAACTTTCACCACGCAGGTCACACCACATAGCGTACACCGCGTAGCTTGCACCGCCGCAACACAGCTTACACATAATCTCTAAGTGCTCACAGCTCACACCGCAACAAATCTCATACGCCCGAACGAACGCAGTCTAGGTTACACCCGATAGCTTGCACAGCATAGCTCTCACCACATCGTTCACATCACATAACATGACATGACTTACACTGCACAGCTGACACCACATAGCGTGCACAACGAAGCTTGCACCACCTAACACGGCGCACGTTGGGGGGGAGGCGTTACATCATACCCCCGCCCGGCCCTTTCCCCCCTCTCCCTATAATGCCCATTATCGCCGAAAATAAAGAAACGCGCTCGACGCTTCGAGGCCGTCCGAAGCCGTCGTGGACCGTCGTGGACTCTCCAGTGGATTTTCGTTTGGCCAGGCAAAATCCACGCGACATTCACTCTTCGTTTTTCGCTCGCCGTTTTTCGGGATTCTGCATGGACAGAAAGCCACACAGAAATCCGCTGTAGCACGTCTGCAAGGGTGGCGCGCCGGCAGCTGCGGCGGCGGCGGCGGCAGGGCCGTCTGTCAAGTCTCGGCACAGAACAGCTGCCTCGAGTCTCGGGGCGGGGTGGCCCGTTTTGGAGGCCTGCGACGGCCACGCCGGGATGTTCTTGAGTCCTGGGCCCCCCTGCTCCAAGAAAAACATGTCAGGAGGGAAAAACACACGCAGATACAATGAATCGCCGACTCCCAGGGAAAGATGGGAAAATATGGGAAGTGGGGGGGGAAGACGAAAACCCAGAGAATATAGAAACATAGAGGGAATCCTGGGGGTTGTGTGTATTTATTTGTGTGTTCTTGGACGCCTTGAACATGGTGGACATGAGGAAATTCTGGGTTCCTTAGTCAATCCCCCTGGGGGAGGGGCCGATGGTCCCAAAGCACCAGACATCTGCCGATCCACCAACTTTCATAGGGTGTTTCTGGGGCCCCGAGTCAGGTCATTATCTTGGGTGCACTACATGCCCTGGTGGGTTCGCGGGTCTCGTGGGTCCCGCAGGTCCCGCGGGTCCCGCATGTCCCACAGGTCCCACGGCTCCCGTTTGTCTTACAGGTCCAACAGGTCTCATAGCTCCAGGTCTCGCATGTCTCGATGTTCCCACATGTCCCGCAGGTCCAACAGGTCTTTCATGTCACCTCACTTTTGCTGTTATCAGAGTGCTTTGCTGGCCGCGCGTGGTTGCTTGAGCTGCGCGTAGTGCTGGCTGGGCCATCAACGCAGGTGGGGAATGCTGCCCCAGAAATAGGAAATTTCGCCCGCTCTGGATTTTCATGTGAACCCTCGGAGGCGGTGGTTTCCACCGTGGCCACAAGGGGAACAGGGCAAAGGAGGAGGAGCTGTGGAAAGGGAGGAGGGGAAGGGGAAGAAGAGGAGGAGGAGGAGGAGCAGCAGCGGGAAGAGGAGGAAGGAGAGGAAGAGAAGTTCTGGGATGGGAGCAGGCGGCGAAGGAGGATTGCAGGAGGTGAGGGAGAGGTGGACGAGGCGAAGGACGACGCAGAACGACGCAGAGGACGACGTAGAACGACGTCGCAGAGGGAACGACGCAGAGGGAACGACGCAGAGAACGACGTAGAGGAAACGACGTAGAGGACGACGTGGAGGGGAAAGAGGAGGACGACGTCTTTGTTTTTTTTGTTTTGTTTTTTAGAACGACGTCGTCCCCGCCGCCGGGGCGAGGCGCGACCCCTGGCAGTTCCAGGCGCTGCGCGAGCGGCTCGCGGCCCCGGAGGCGGTGCGGCTGAGCGGGCTGCTGGCACACGTCGCGCGGGGGGCCCAGTCGCTTCTGGGCGCCGTCGCCGTCGCCTGTCCTCCTCCTCCTCCTTCTCCTCCTCCTCTGCCTCCCCCGTGCTTCCTCTGTCCGTCTCCGCCCCCCCCTCTCCTCCTCCTCCTCCTCCTTCTCCTCCTCCTCCTCCTCCTCCTCCTCCTCCTCCTCCTCCTTCCTCCTCCCCCCCTTGCTTCCGCTGTCTGGCGCCGTCGCCGTCGCCACATCGCTATCGTCGTCGTCATCTTCGTCGTCGTGGTCGTCGTCAACGTCGTCGTCGTCGTCGTCGGCGTCGGCGTCGGCGTCGTCGGCGTTGTCATTATCATCATCAGCAGCAGCATCAGCAGCAGCAGCAACAGCAGCAGCATCAACATCATCATCATCATCAGCAGCAGCATCAGCATCATCATCATAATCATCACGACCGCCACCATCATCACCATCATCACCATTATCCTCATCAACATCATCATTATCATCATCAGCATCATCGTCATCATCATCATCATCATCATCATGATCATGATCATGATCATGATGATGATCATCATCTTCATCATCATCTTCACCATTCTCACTATTATCACCATCATCGCCAACATCACCACAACCACCACCACCACCGTCGTCGTCATCGTCGTCGTCGTCGTCGTCGTGGTCGTCGTCGTCGTCGTCGTCGTCGTCGTCGTCGTTCTTGTCCTGGTCGTCGCCCTCGTCTCGGAGGAGGGCCCGTCGAGAGCGGCGGCCCTCCCTGGCGCTCGCCGCCCCTCGCCGGGCCTCCGCGGGGGCTGCTCGCCGCCGCGGCCCGGGGCAGCGCCGAAGAGCGGGCCAGGACGGACCCTCGGGGGCGGTTTCTGAGCAGGGCTGGGCCGGGCCGCAGGGCCGCAGCTGTCTCGGCGTGTCCTCCGTGCGATCGTCGGTGTCATCGTCGGCGGAGGGAGCAGGGGAAGTCCCCATTCTGTCCCCGCCCGTCCTCCTCCTCCTCCTCCTCCTCCTCCTCCTCCTCCTCCTCCTCCTCCAGCCGCCGCCACGGCCGAAGGTCGAGGGACACGCGGCCCTCCCACCCTGTTCCATCGCCCGCCAGGGGAGCAGCGCGCGATGCCCACGCGCCCGCGGGGCCCAAGAGGCCCATGATTGAGGCTCTCCTCTTGCTCGCGGCCGTCGGCTTCTCGCCGCGGGCGGCCGCCTACATGTCGACAGGCGCTTGCCGCGCCCCTGGACGCACTCAGGAGCGAGAGCCTCAACCTGCTCTGCACACCAGGCTCTACGTGTACAACCCTTTCTACCTGACGGGCAGCACCCGCGCGCAGGAGATCACCTGCGAGCACTACATGGGCGTGATCCTCTTCCCTGGGACGAGCCGCCGCCCGACACTGGTCGGCCGCCACAG
>CAUYUJ010017185.1:201872-204372 GCA_963575745.1 Prorocentrum cordatum | reverse complement strand
ATTCCCACGCCGACCCCAAGAGGCGTGTGCGGAGAAGCTCATTCGAATTCAGTAGAACAGGTCCACTATGAGAGTTCACTCGAGTTCCCTGCCTGTGAAAATCGTCGCGTCTCCCATAGCTACCTTCCCACACTTTCCTCGCGCTCCCCTGGCTCGCAACCAATGTCGGGGCCCGTATGGTGAAGTGGAAGTTACCGCTCTTCTTGTGAATTTTCGTCCTTGTGTCCAGCTACTCTCAAAGTCTCTCGATCTGAACTGCGCGATTCCCTGCTTCGACTAACTCGCGCGCAGATCCGATCACTTTTCCAACATGGGCCACATGGATGGGAATGCTCACCATAGACCCTTTTTCGTTTTCTCCCGCGGTAACCATTTGCCCATGGTTCCCGGTGACAAATCCGTTCACCGCATTGTAGCAATTGCCGTGATTGGTGACCTCCGTGCGTTTAACGGGACAATGAGTTCCCAGTTGGAAATCCAGCAATATCTTTGGCCCCTGAATCCACGGCAACAACAGTCGTCTCCATACCACTTTCCCGGCCCCTCACTGGTACCTCATTCACTTCCTCGTCGGGACCTTCCATCCATCTCCACGGATCGTAGCTCTGCGTACTTTTGCATCCAACTCGTGTCCTGCTTAATACACTCAGAAATCTGTCTGTCCCAGTTGGTGCCTTGGTTGCCGTGAAAGTTGCGCTCATGTGGTGCGTTTTTCCTCTTAATCTCTAGCCTGGCCTCCCAGCCCCCCCTCTTCGTCGCTTGGTACTGCGTCCTCCAATCCTGTGCACCTTTAGGTGGCTCTGGTCTTCTGGCATCAGCGACAGCGTCACGGTAAGTTGGTCCATCTCGGCGCTGTAGCATCACAGTCCTGGTGGAGGCTGCCTTCAGATCTGCGCGTGATATCCTGGGACCCCTGCCCCCTCTTGGCCCAGGGCAACACCGTTGGCGTTCTTGGGGTAGCAAGCCGCGACGCGACTTTCTTTTTCCGTGCGAGCGCCCTTGATCAGGTTGCAGCGTGTGCCATCTTCAACGCGGTCTCTGATGCCATCAGCTCTATCTCAAACGATGACGTCGCATTCGCCCTATATCTATAGTGGTATCCTATCATGTGTCGTTTCATATGGCCGTCTTCCAAATAATACGCCAACAACTGTACACCTGCTGCTCCACCAACGCCAGATGTGTAACACCCCCTCCCGCTGATCGGCCTCCTCCTTTCGAGCCTGGGGCTTGGCTCCCTGGGCAACATCCTGGGAGGCGCCCTTTGTAACCTCCCTTCACATCACCAGCTGGGTAACGCCTAGTTCTTTGATACCCCCATATGTAATGATCCTCCTGCCTGCGCCCAGTGGTAACCCTTGACACCCTCGTACTCTCCTGTTCCGCCTCCTTTTCCTTTGGCGGCTCCTTCGGCGGCGCAGTCTTTAGCCATGCGCCCATACCTTCTGTTGGCCCAGATCCTCTCCTTTCCTAACTTCGCTCGCGATGCCGTTCTCGGTCATGTCTTCCTCCCTCAAGGGCCACCAACTACCCGCCTCGTCGTAATAACGTGCGTCGTCTCAATTGGTGTCCCACTTTCCACGGTCGTCATCGCTCTGACTGTTTGCCCTGCAGAG
The DNA here is from genome assembly GCA_963575745.1 of Prorocentrum cordatum. Classification (NCBI taxonomy): domain Eukaryota; class Dinophyceae; order Prorocentrales; family Prorocentraceae; genus Prorocentrum; species Prorocentrum cordatum. The sequence continues at coordinate 202,756 of CAUYUJ010017185.1, read as the reverse complement.
GCCGTTAGCCCACTCGGCAGCATCGCGAAGTGGGAAACAAACCTCCTCGTCATCTCCCTCCTTCCTCCCCTCCCTCCCACCCTCCCTCCCTCTCCCTCCCCCCCCCGTCCTCCTGAACCACCTCCTCCTCCTCCTCCTCCTCCTCCACCCCTCCGCACCCTAATCATCGTCATCACTACCATCAGCATCGTTAGCACCACCACCACCATCATCATAACCATCATCATCATCATCATCATCATCATCATCATCATCATCATCATCAGCATCATCATCATCATCATCATCAGCAGCATCATCATCATCATCATCATCATCATCAGCAGCATCATCATCATCATCATAATCATCATAATCATCAGAATCACCATCATCATCATCATCATCAGCAGCAGCATCAGCATCATCATCATCAGCATCATCATCATCACCGCTATCATCACCACAACCACCACAACCACCACCATCCTCATCCTCATCATCATCATCATCATCATCATAATCATCAGCATCATCATCATCATCATCATCATCATCATCATCGACATCATCATCATCATCATCAGCATCATCATCATCATCAGCAGCATCATCAACACCGACATCAACATCATCATCAGCAGCATCATCATTATCATCAGCAACCGCATCAACGTCAACGCCTTGCCATCGCCATTGTAATTGACATTATCAGAATCCGCATCACCATTGTCACTATCATCACCATCAGTACATTCATCATCACCAGCATCACCATCATAAGTATCGCCATTACCACTACATTCGACCACGTCATAATCAGGAGGAGCAGCGTCATCACCATCATCAGCATCATCAGCAGCAGCAGCCGCATCATCATCACCGTTATCATCACCATTATCATC
>CAUYUJ010017185.1:179372-196872 GCA_963575745.1 Prorocentrum cordatum | reverse complement strand
GCCTCCTCCTCATCCTCCTCATTCTCCTCCTCTCTCCCTGATCCCAATCCTCTTCCACATCCTAATCCTCATCACCATCATCAGAATCACCACCAACACCATCATCATCACCATCATCATCATCAGCATAATCATCATCATCATCATCATCATCATCATCATCATCATCATCATCATCATCATCATCATCATCACCAGCACCAACAGCACCATCCTCATCCTCATCCTTGTCCTCATCAAAATCCCCATCATCACTATAGTCAATGTCGGCAAGAGCATACTTATCATCCGCGCCATCGCTGTCATCGTCATCAGCATCATCACCATCATCATCAGCAGCAGCGTCATCATCACCATCATCAGTATCGTCATCATAATCAGCATCAGAATCATCATCATCATCATCATCATCATCATCATCAGCAGCAGCATCATCATCGTCGTCATCATCATCACCATCACACGATTCATCAGTATCACCACCATCATCATGATCATCCGCATGATCGCCATTCATCATCAGCAGCATCATCAGCAGCAGCATCAGCATCGTCATCATCAGCATCATCAGCATCGCCATCAGTATCACCACCACCACCATCAACATCACCATCATCAGCATCATCACGGCCACGATCACGATCATGATCACGATCGTCATCATCAGCATCATCATCAGCAGCAGCAATTGCATCATCAACTTCATCATCACCACCATCATCGTCTATCATATCATCACAATCATCATCACCATCACCATCACCATTACCATCACGATCACCCTCGTCATCATCAATCTCCAGCCCTTCCTCCTCATCCTGGTTCCTCCTCCTGCTCCTCCTCCTCCTCCTCCTCCTCCTCATCCCCCTGATTCCTCTCCGCCCCAGGCATCGAAGCGAAGGAGGCGGAGCTGACCTGACAAAGACCAGCCGCAAGCATACTGACCCGAGGGTTGAAAACTCTGCCAGCGACGGGATTCAAACAGAGTCGCCCGAGTCGCTAGCTCAAGGAAAGCCCGACAGAGACCCCCTGAAGGACAATCCAGCCTGGGCGTCATGAAGCTGTGAAGACTCCTGCCCCGCCCACCCCCCCCTCCGCTCCCACTCCCGCCCCCCCCCGCTCCCACTCCCGCCCCCCCGCCGAGAAAGTGGGAGGAAGCGGCGGCAGCCCAGTCGCATCTGCAAGCTCCCTGGCCCGCAACAGGGTGGGAGATCCAAGGTAAACGCCGGTGAGATGGGGTGCCCACCTTCGATCCAACCCTGCAGGCGACAACACCTCGAGTCAGCGACCGAGGCGACGGCCCTGCGCAGAGAAGCTCCGCACTCCCCAGGCGGGCCGCGAGCATGCTGCACGGCGCACGCCCCGCGGACCGAGCAGACCACGGCAGGACCTGCTCGGTGGGAGGCCGTGCTGCGACGGATTCCGAGAAAACTCCGGCCGACGCAACATCGAACGGGACTTCGGCGATCCCAGTCAGAACATGCAACCGATGATGCCAGACGGCCGCGGGATCGAACGGCGAGTGCGGCAGAGGTGGTCCCCTTCCCCCCTCGATCGTGCCGATCGCCCTCCCCAGCGTCTGAGGCTGGGCATCGCGGGGGGTAACCGAACTCCTACGATGAGCGACGCTCACACAAAACTGGGCAACAGGCCTGATGGCTCTGCGGGAACCGCCTTGCCAAACGCTGGCCCAGAGGGATGATGGGCAGCTTCCAACTTGGCCGATTCCCATCAGCTTTCGAAGTTCCTTCTCTCTGCCACGCCTTGATCGCAGCCACAGCCGAGACAGGGGATAATGGGGTTTCACCGGCGCCACCTGCGCAGACTCAATACCCACGCCCAGGACGGCCCGCCAGACTATAGGCCTCCCAGATGGGGTCGGAATGGATGGGGTCGGAGGATCGCTCGCGCCACATCGCCGATACATCGACGATGCATCGGCGATGCATCGGCGATGCACCGGCGATGCATCGTCGACGTTGGTGATGCATCGGCGACGACGTGAAGCAAATCGGACTCCACATCGAGCCGCATCGGCGATGCACCGGCGATGCGGCGCGGTCCTCCGACGCCCTCTGTTCCGACCCCATCTGGGAGGCCTAGACAGACCGCCCTCAAGAGATGGGCCGCGGGGTCCGGGGCGTCCGATCCCGCTGCCACGACTTGCCGCGAGGCATCAGCAAGCGGCTTGCAGTCGGTATAAACATTCGGGAGGAGCGGGTACGGCAGCAGGCACGCGGGGCTGGGAGGAGCAGAATCGAAGAGGATTGAAGAGGAGGAAGCGGAGGAGGAGGCTGCGAACGACGTTCTCTCCAGCCACAAGGAACCAGGAGCCAGGAGGAGGAGGAGGAGGAGGAGGAGGAGGAGGAGGAGGAGGAGGGGAGGCTGCGAACGAAGTTTTCCAGCTAGCAGCTGCCAGGAACCAGGATCCAGGCGGAGGAGGAGGAGGAGGAGGAGGAGGAGGAAGAGGGGGAGGAGGAGGAGGAGGAGGAGAAGAAGGAGGAGGAGGAGGAGGAGGAGGAGGAGGATCGAGGGCCATGAGGCAGGCATAGAGCCCCGCCGCTGGCATCGTTTGGGCCAACCAACGCAGAAGGCCGTGCATGCGAGCGGTGACCTTGAACTCCGCGTCCAACGACATAGGCCCCATCCGCAACGCCTAAGGCAAGCGAAGCGGCCATTCAGCCCCGAACGATCACCGAACACGTGCATGTTCGGGAGAACTTCCAAGCGAACGGGTCGAGACGACCCGTTCCTCCAGGCACGGATTGGGAAACGACCTCGGAGGATCAGGGACTAGGACCCTTGACCAGATCAAAAACTCTTCGGCGGTGCTAGCTTCCAGATTGAGCATCAGTGATGCAGCATCAGTCGGACCTCTGACCACTCAGCAGCATACTCACGACAAAATCCGACTGCAGAAAGCCTCAACAGAACGGGCGACAGAACGCCAACTAGCCCACCGGAACTGGCGGCACCCACCTCACGGCTCTCCCCCCGCAGAGTGCCGCTGCGACACGCTTCGTGCCCTCTTCCTCGTCCTCCTCCTGCTCAACATCCGCCACTCCTTTTTGCCCTCGCCTAGTCCTCTTCCTCCATCTCCCTTCTCCCCCTCCCCTCCACCCTCCTCCTCCTCCTCCTCCTCCTCCTCCTCCTCCTCCTCCTCATCCTCCTCATCCTCCTCATCCCACTCACCCTCCTCCTCCTCAACCTTTCCCTGGCCGGACTCACCCACAATTCCGACGAAACACTGCCCATGTTGCCCCAAGCGTGGGGGAACCTCATCCATGTCCTTCTCGAACAACCGTTCGCCGTCCTTGGCGCCACGGCGCTTGCGCTCGGTCAGGATGATGTGTTGCCTGAGGAGGAAGGCGCTGAAAAAGAACCCCCACACACACTAAATCAGAGAGCAGGCCACGATCTAGGCGCCTAGTTTGGGGACGGACGTTTTCCACATAGGCTACGTGCATGAGAAAAGGGGCCCCTGACGAAACCAACGAGGAGGCGACGATCTGGGTGCATGAGTTGGGACAGGGCGACTTCCACACAGACACATCCATGTACGCCTCTGACGCAACCTGTTTGGAGAACGGGAAGATACTGATACCGATGCTCCCAAAACCGTCCTTCTAGAAGACCAGAAAACAACATAAACTTGTGAGATTCGCGCAGACTTCTTGGATCCACGCTGGACCCCCCCCCCACTGGCGCGAGGAGCGCGCCAGGGGCGGCGCCAGGGGGGCGGGGCGCGTGGGGCCGCAGCAGATCTTGCAGAGACCGTTCATCAGAGAGCGCCACTCGTCCGCACTGTCAGCCGCGTATGTTGTCCAAGCCAGGTCATTCGGATCGGATCGAAGCGGCCGTCCGCGGAAGTGCCCGTCCAGAGGCAAAGAGCCGGGGGGATACATCACTAATTGGAACAACAGCCCAGGGAGAGAGGCAGGGAGGGAGGAGGGAGGGAGTGGGGGAGGTAGGATCGAGAGAGGGAGGAGAGGGAGTGAGGGAGGGAGGGTCGAGAGAGGGAGGAGAGGGAGAGGGGAGGGGGGCAGGGGAGAGGAGGGGCGAGGGTGGAGCTCACTCGACCTGGCAGGCCATCTGGGACGAGGAAGACGTGGTCCCTCCCTCTTGCCACCGTCTCCCTCCCCCTCCCTCCTCCTCCTCGCTCCCTCCCTCCCTCCCTCCCTCCTCCCTCCTCCTCCTCCCTCCCTTCCTCGCGCTTGCTCCCGCCTCCTGCCGCTTCCGCTCCCCTCCTCCTCCTCCTCCTCCTCCTCTCCTCCTCCTCCTCCTCCTCCTCCTCCCTCCTCCTCCTCCTCCTCCTCCTCCCTCCTCCTCCTACTACTCGTCCGCCCTACCCTTTTTCCTCCTCCTTTCCTCCTCCTCCCTCCTCCTCCTCCTCTCTCCTCCTCCTCCTCCTCCTCTCCTCCTCCTCCTCCTCCTCCTTCCGCCGCCGCCACCTCCTCTTCCTCCTCCTCCTCCTCCTCCTTTCCTCCCTTTCCCCTCCTCCTCCTCCTCCTCCTCCTCCTCCTCCTCCTCCCCTCCTCCTCCTCCCCTCCTCCTCCTCCTCCTCCTCCTCCTCATCCCCCCTCTCATCCTCACCTAGTTCCCTCTTGCCCTCCCCTCCCCTCCTCCCCTTCCGCCCCCCTCCTCTCGACGACGCCGACGCCGACGCCGACGCCGGCGCCAACAACGACGACGACGACGACAACGACGCTGACGACGACGACGTTGATGACGACGGTGACGCCGTTGACGACGCTGACGACGACGACGAGGACGACGACGATGATGATGACGACGACGACATTGACGACGACGACGACAACGACGACAACGACGAAAGCGACGACGGCGTCGGCGATCGACGACGTCGACGAACGAAGACGACGGACGACGACGACGACGACGAAAAACGAAGACGACGACAGCGACGACGACGACGACGACGAAGACGACGACGACGACGACGATGGCTGCGACGGCGACGGCGGCGGCGACGACGACGACGACGATCGCCGGTGGTGCAGCGCGTCCGACAGCGAGTCCTGCTGGTGGCTGGGGGGCTGGCCTCCTCCTCCGCCTCCTCCTCCTCGTCCTCCTCCTCCTCCTCCTCCTCCTCCTCCTCCTCCTGCTCCTCCTCCTCGTCCTCGTCCTTGTCGTCGTCTACAGGGTGTCTGAATCTCAGCGTTGCCCAGCGTTGCCCAACAGCGTTGACCACCCCGCTCCGCATACCCCCGCCCCCCCCTCCCCAGCAGCCCAGCGCACCGTTCCCTCCGCCGCGACCACTTTAGTTCGGCGTCGTCGCACCGCCCCCCTCCCCCCGTCGCACCGCCCTCACCAACCCCCCCACGCCCGCCCCCCCGGCAGCCCAGCGCACCGCCCCCTTCGCCGCGACCCCGCTGTATCTCGGCGTCGTCGCACACCCCCCCCCCCCCATACGTCGCACCGCCCTCCCCCCCCCGCCCCGCCCTCCCCAGCAGCCCAGCACACCGCCCCCTCCGCCGCGACAGTTGTATTTAAGCGCCGCCGCGCCGCCCGCACCCCCCCATTGCACCGCCTTCACACACCACCCGCCCCCCCCCTCCCCAGCAGCCCAGCGCGCCGTACCCTCCGCCGCGGCCACTATATTTAGGCCCCGTCGCAACGCCCCTACCCCCGCCCGCCCCGCCCCCCTCCGCACCCCCCTTTCCCTCAACAGCCCAGCGCACCACTCCCTCCGCCGCGACCGTTCTAGTTCGGCCCAGTCGCACCGCCCCCACCCCCTCTCGTCGCACCGCCCTCGCCCTCCCCGCCCCGCCTCCCCGGCAGCCCTGACTACGTTATTTCGTCGTCGTCGCACCGCCCCCCCCCCTCCCCGTCGTCGCACCGCCCCCTCCCGCGCCCCCCTCCCCAGCAGCCGAGCGCACCGGGCCGAAGCCGCGCACGCTGCGCTGCCGTTCCGTGGCGCCCGGGGCCGGGCCAGGGCCGCGCTGCGCCCAGGACCGCGGCCACAAACACGCACACACACACACACACACACACACACACACACGCACGCACGCACGCACGCACGCACGCACGCACACACGCACGCACGCACGCACGCACGCACCGCACGCACGCACGCACGCACGCACGCACACACACACACACACACACACACACACACACACACACTCACACTCACACCCCCACTCACACTCACACTCACACTCACACTCACACTCACACTCACACGCACACGCACACGAACACGCACACGCACACGCACACTCACACTCACACTCACACTCACACTCACACTCACACACGCACCCCTTCCCCAGCAGCCCAACGCACCGCCCCATCTGCCGCGACCATCTTATTTCGCCGTCGTCGCGCCGCCCCCCCCCCCCCCCCATCACACCCCCCGCCCGCCCCCCCGCAGCCGGGCACTCCGCGCCCCCCGCCGCGACCGATTGAACTATTTTGGCGTCGTCGCACCGCCCTCGCCACCCCCCGTCGACGCCGCGCTCGCGCGCCCCCCCGCCGCCCCCCCCCCGGTCTCCCCATGGCAGCCCAGTGTCCGTCGGCGTCGCGCCGCCCCCCAGCCCCAGCCATTTTCCCGCGGCATCCTCGCGCCGCCCCCCGCCCCCCCCCCGCGGCGCCGCCCTCGCCCCCCCCCCCGCCCCCCCTCCTCTCCCAAAAGCCAGCCCTCCGCCGCGCCCCTCCGCAGCCGCCCCGCCGCAGAAAACATTCCTTCGCCGTCGTCGCACCGCCCCCCACCGCCCCCCCCCCCCCGTCGCTCCGCCCCCGCGCCCCCCCGCCCCCCTTCCCCGGCAGCCCAGCGCGCCGCCCCCTCAGCCGCGACCGCGCAAAATCTGCCCCCATCGCCGCGCCGCCCCCCCGCGCCCCCCGCCGCGCCCCCGCCCCCCCGTAGCAGCCCAGTGCCCTTTAGCGAGCCCCTGCGCGAATAGCGCGACCTTGGGGCGCAGGGCCTCGTCGTCGACCGCGGGGCGACTGTCCGGGCCGACGTCGCAGGCGCGCCCGCGGCGCGTCTCGCGCGAGAACGCCGCCCTCAACTGGTGGCCCACTGATACGTCGCAGGGCCAGACGGGCATTGGACCCTGGCAACTGCGCGGGCACGCACCAGGACAAGATGAATCGGTCTACCTTCAAGGCGTCGGCGAGCTCTGACGCCAACGCTGGCGCTAATTGCGGCGAACGGCCGCCTCTTCGGCCCTGTCATCGGCGCTCGCGGGCCGCCTCGACGCAGCAGGTCGCCCCCCTGGCGGCCCTCCAGCGGCGACGTCGCGGGCGTCGGCGCGGGCGAGGGCCGGCGCGAATTGGCCGACGCGACGCGAACTGCGCCGGGGGCCCGTTGAACTCGCGGAGGGGCCTCAGCGCCCGAGGTCGTCGCCCTCTAATTCGCCGACCGTCGCGTCCATGCCCTGGAAGAACGCCGCAACCCAATCGACTCTGACCATCATGTATTCGGGCAGGTCGGCGACCTTTGCCAGAAATTCCCAATCGAATAACTCCACGCACTTCGCGGGCTGGCGCCACATCTCAGTTCTGTTCCGGCCCCCGCCCTCCAGCGCCTTCACCCATGTTGGGAGCAACCACCCTGGCCACGATGCCGTTCCACGATGGACTGGGCGAGTTCCTGCTGCTCGGAGTTTGCCAGTTCTCGGGCCAGCCTTTTCTGTCGTCGTTCCAGCTCTTGGACCACCCGTCCCAGTCGTCGCCCCAGCTCTCGAGCCACTGGGAGCGTTCGTCCTAGCGTGGCCATCAGTTCGTCTTTTCTGCCGCCACGCACCCATGAGCCTGTCTGGTGCTCTTTCCAGAAGAGTGGCGGGCTAACCCCTCCGTCTAGGGCCCGAGTCTTGCTGGTCGTCGCCATCACTGCCTTGTTCTCTAGTTCGGACCTTCTCAGAGGAGCCGCCTCGACTGGTTCGGTCGGAGCTCTTGGGCCGCATCGTGTTTCTCACTATCTCGGCGATAGTCCTCCATGCTCAACTGCGACACCTCCAGCCTCTCACTCCTCGCGCCCCCAAGCCGCCCTTCTGCGCCGACCAGCGCGCCTGCCGCTGCGCTGCCGGCCGAGCCGGCCGCCGCGGCGGCAGAGGCGCCAGTGGCCGCGCCAACTGCGGCGCTGCTGGCTTCTTGCGCAAGGTTGAAAGCGAGGTCGCTGCCCGCGTCGTCGTCTGCGGCCATCGCTCACCGCGGACATTCAAACCGCGTAACTCGCGCCAGGGGGCGAGATCTGCACTCAAGCTCTCAACTCCCGCGAGCGAGTCCCCGGAGACTCCGGACAGCGGCGCCCGCGCATGGCGCTGCTCCGCCCCGCTACCGACCGTGGGAGCAGAGGGACGAGTAAACGTGTTACCCTTGAGCCACATGGCTTCGGATCTCACATAATGCCCCGTCTGCACAGGCAAAGACGCACAAGCTACTCCAACAGCTTAACCAACCGATGGAACGAAGACGGAAGGCGCACCCATGCATCGCGCAGACCAGCCAGATCAAGGCGACCAGGGAGGGGAGGAGAATACTGCCCAATAGTGCCGAATTGGGGACCCCCCTGTGAACAAAACCGTCGCTGTTGCCGCGCGGAGTGCGCAGCACCCTCACTAAGACGAAAGCAAGCACCACTGCGCAAAATCCAAACCCAAACTCCGGCCCTGTAGCGCGGCATAGCGAAGGAGTCTGCGCCCCGCTGCCCGTGCCAGGAAACTGTTGTGGTGATGGGGGTCGAGGCGTCGCTGCCTCCCTGGGCGACCCTACCCCTACACCAGGCCATCTGTCCCCCAAAAGACGATGCACTCACAAGGTCACTTGCGGTCGTCGGTGTTGGCCTCGTCGCGCATGCGGTAGCGTTGGGCGAACTCCCGTGATGGTTGCAGGAGAAGCATGAGCACAACCTGTTCAGGGAATGGAGGGTGGCACCACTGCGGAGGATCAAGGGAGTGCGAACATGCGTCCACATCGTACTTTGCGCGCCTTCCGTGGATCCAGAGCTGGGATCGCTCCCAGCTCCGCTACCGACTAGAATTTCGGCGGGGGGTGAACGCGACTGAGAGGCCATGGCTGCAATACATCACACGAAGCGAAGCTGTAGAGCTGCAAGTTTCCTTCTCAATATACAAAACAACAGTCGTACCAAGGCTTGAGCCCAAACGGTAACCAAGAATCCTAAAAGAACCAGGGGGGTAATGATGATGATGATGACGATGATGATGAGGAGGAGGAGGGGGATCAGGAGAAGGCGGAGGCGGAGGAGGAGAGAGATAAGAGGAGAGAGGAGAGAGGAGGAAGAGGAGGAGGAGGAGCAGTAGAAGGAGAGGAGGGAGGCGGTGGTGAGGACGAGGAGGAGGGGAAGAAAGCAGGAAGCGGGAAAAGAGATGAGTAGGGCGCCTGTCTTCCCAATTGGCTGAAAGAGGATGATGATGATGATGATGATGATGCTGATAATGATGATGATGGTGGTGTTGGTGATGATGCTGATGATGATGATGGTGCTGATGGTGATGATGGTGATGCTGATGTGGATGATGATGGTGATGCTGATGGTGATGATGATGATGATGATGGTGATGATGATGATGATGATGGTGCTGATGGTGCTGATGATGATGATGATGATGCTGCTGCTGCTGCTGCTGCTGATGATGATGATGATGATGATGATGATGATGATGATGATGATGATGATGATGATGATGATGATGGGGAGGGGGGATGAGGAGGAGGAGGAGGATGAGGAAGAGGGGGAGGAGGAGGAGGAGGAGGAGGAGGAGGAGGAGCAGGAAGAGAAGGAGGAGCAGCACAGAGAGAACGATGAGGAAAAAGGCCGTTCCCCTTGCCTCCCCCTTCCTCTCCTCATCGTCCTTGTCTTCCTCACGTCCCTTCCTACTCCCCTTCTCGTCCTCCTCCTCCTCCTCCTCCTTCCTCCTCCTCCTCCTCCTGCCTCTCCTCCTTCTCCTCCTCCTCCTCCTCACCTCATCCCTGTCCCCGCCTCCTCATCCTCCTCCTCATCATCCTCCTCCTCATCATCAACATCGTCATCAGCACAGCATCATCATCAGCAACAGCAGCAGCATCAGCATCATCATCGGGACAGCATCATCATCGTCATCGTCATCGTCATCATCATCATCATCATCATCATCATCATCATCATCATCATCATCATCATCATCATCATCATCATCATCATCATCATCATCATCATCATCATCATCATCATCATCAGCATCATCATCATCACCACTATCATCATTATCATCATCATCAGCATCATCATCATCAGCATCATCATTATCAGCATCATCATCACCACTCATCATCATCATCATCAGCATCATCATCCTCATCATCAGCATCATCAGCATCATCATCATCATCATCATCATCATCATCCTTATCATCATCATCATCATCATCATCATCATCATCATCATCATCATCATCATCATCATCATCATCATCAGCATCAGCATCAGCATCAGCATCAGCAGCAGCAGCATCATCATCATCATCATCATCATCATCATCATCATCATCATCATCATCATCATCATCCAACTCTTCCTCCTCCTCCTCCGCCTCCTCCTCCATGTTCTATGTAACCGTCCTCCCGCATACCCTCCTACCACTCAGTCGCTCTCCTCCTCCTCCTCATCCTTCTCCTCCTGCTCCTCATCATGTCCTCCCTCAACCTCACTCCTCAACATTCCGCCTCCACATCCCTGCTCCTGTTCCGGTCCTTCGACAGGTTGTCGATCTTGTGCTTCTTGAAGAAATCCCGCATGGGCTTCAGATGCCGAAAGCTCTTGGGCGCCTTCCCGATGAAAGTACCCTCCTTCATTTCCTTCGCGGAGAGACCGCGGGGCTGACGAGTAGGAAGGGGGCGAGGGCGGAACACGCACCCTCCCCTCTCCCGCGCTGAGGTCGGAGGAGGAAGGAGGCTTAACAAGATCGGCTGGGAGGGTGCGGAGGAGGGAAATTGAGGGGAGGGGGGCGTGACGGGAAGGAAGGAATAGGAGGAATAGGAGGAGGAGGAGGGGGAGGAGAGAAGAAGAGAAAGAGGGAGAAAGTGGAGGAGAGAAAGAGAGAGAGAGAGGAAGAGAAGGAGGAGGAGGAGGAGGAGGAGGAGGAGGAGGAGGAGAAGCGGCGGAGATAAAGCGCCCAGACGGACACGAAAGCGCGCGACGTCCTGCATCTTCCGCGTAATGACCGCGTTGGGTTCCCGGGCGTTCTTGAAGGAGTCCCTGCCCCTCTCCAGACTACTGCTGATTCCGCCCTCTCCGCCTTCCTCCGCACTCATCCTTGGGCGGGTGAGGTGACCAGAATGGGGGTGAAAAAGACGGCCCTAAAGGGGCCCGTTGGCGCCGCTTTGGGACCCCTGATTGGCTCCAAACAAAGCTTTTCCAAAGCACCTTGAGGACCTCCTCTTCACCCCCAATTTGGGTCCCCCCCCCAAGTACTTCCTGCCAAACCTCCTTCCTCCTGGTACTGCTCTGGATCCTGTTCCTGCGTAGTCATTTGCGCTCAATGCTCAGGTACCGCTGATCCGACCCTGCTGATCCGCGGCAGGCATAACTGTTCACTCTGGCAATCGTCCACCCCCCCTGCAAATCTCAGCACGAGATCTTCTCTCCCTCACGGCGGCCTTTCGCTTTCTCGAGTGGGTCGCCCTCTCGTACAGATGGGCTGTGCCAAGCAGCGGCGCAGGGTTGTTGTCGATCCATGGAGCTGCAAGTGCTACAAGCACTCACAGTCTGGCACAGACTGACTCAACAAGGCTGATCCTACGAGGTGCCCGCAGTGTGGGGGAAATGCTTTCAAAGGAAAAGGAAAACATCCTCCTAAAGTTTCCGCTAACCGGTCTACCCACATGTCTTCCCAGCGGGGGGCGTGCTGGAGAAGCAACGCAACGAGCTGCGCAAGTAGATGTGGGAGCTACAGGGTCGAAGCGGCAGGGACAAGACAGGTGGCGGTGCGACCAGTCCGCGCCCGCCATGGGCCGAGACTCGGCTTTCGGATGCGGTAGGCTACCGCCGGTAGCTAACCCCGGTCGCATCGCAGAGATCAAGCATATCCTCAAGATGCTTGGTACCAGCGATGCAGAGTTCAAGCAATTGGTGGCCGAACGTGATCGACTGTCAGCGCACCTGAGGCAGACAAACCGATCGACGCAAGCCTGCAGCGCAGTGACAATCAAGCTGCTACTGACAAGGCCAATAAGAATGGCTGCACGTCTAAGCTGGACGCGGCAACGATGGCGTTGGCTAAGGCAGCGAAGGCAGCCGAGATGGTAAGGAAGGCCGAAGAGACATCAACAGCAAACTTCATCGAACTCGAAGAAAGGTTGCGCACAGTGACTGTTCCGGCCGCATCCTATTCGACGCCTGACGCTAAGCCTGCTCTGTCAGGCTCTCTGCCAGGCCTCGAAGCGACTGATGCCAGTGGAACACATGAAGAGAGGAGGGAATACGTTTATCCGCAAGGGGCCGTGCGATGGCACATCAGAGCCCTCGGGCGGTCCGACACGGACGCCATGAGCCCAAAAAGGCTGCGAGCAGCGCCCCACCCTCTCAAAGCTCTGCGATACGTCAGGCACATGAGAAGGAGGAGAGGAAGAGGAGGCGCACGACGGCGGGACCATTTCTCGTGGGACTGACGCAGGTACAACCCGCCGCTCCCACGAAGCGTTCCCAAATCTTCGGACCAGTCCCCGACCACCAGAACCGGGGGGGGTCCACTATTTCGTGCCTCATAGTGGCTCTACAGGCTGCTAAAGCACGTGCCTTAAGAGAAGTATTCAACGCGCGCTCTGACATGTGCCCTTCCTCGCCTGTAAGAGCCGTCGACCTCTTGAAGAGCAAGTCATGCAACGCGAGATTGCCTTGACACTGATCAACTTTGGCTAGCGGATCGGCCCCCATTCCTCCGCGAGGGACCCGTCACGTCGGACCTGGGGCCCGATCGAGGAAAGAGCGTTCCCGATGACCGCCAGCTCAATGGCGGTCCTACGGTCGGCTCGGGGCCAAGAGCTGTTTCGACTCAACGTATCGAACCTAATATTCGCATCAACGACTGACCAGAAGAGATTGCAACCGGCAAAATCAGTCCTTGGACAGAACAACGAAGGAAGAGGCCGCGACTAAATGCCAGTCGGATTTGGACACACCATTGACGAGGATATCGCGCCACACCGCCTAGATCCAATGAGCTTCTGCCACCGCGACCGAATGACTCAGCGCCTCAGCCGCGCTGGTGATCCCCATCATCATCATCATCATCATCCTCCTCCTCATCCTCCTCATCATCATCATCATCAGCAGCATCATCATCATCACCTTATCATCATCATCACATCATCATCACCATCATCATCATCAGCATCATCATCAGCAGCATCAGCATCATCATCATCATCATCATCATCATCATCATTATCATCATCATCGTCGGCGTCGGCGTCATCCCATTCATCGTCGCAGTTGACATCATCATGATCAGCATCGTCATCATCAGCATCATCATCAGCATCACAACCATCATCATCATCATCATCATCATCATCATCATCGTCGTCGTCGTCGTCGTCGTCGTCGTCGTCGTCGTCATTATCATCATCAGCATCATCATCAACAACAACATCATCATCATCATCATCATCATAACCATCCTCATTATCGTCCTCATCCTCCTCATCCTCCTCATCGTCAGCAGGATGGTCATCCTCATGGTCATTGTCCTCATCCTCATCAGCATCCCCACCAGCACCCATCATCATCAGCTGCAGACTCATCATCATCAGCAGCATCATCATCACCATCATCATTAGCATCAAGAACATCATCATCGGGTATCTCTTCAAACTCCGTCTCGTCCAGCACACACACAAGCTCATACTATTCCTAGTCTACGGGTTCCCCCATCTCTCGCGCGTGCCTTCCTCCCCTTCCTCCTCGTTTCTCCCTCATCTATACTCCCCTCTTCGTCCCTTCTCTACCCTCCTCCTCCAACCTCCTCCGAGCCCCCTCCATAGCTTCAGGATGTCGCTCTCGAAGGTGCTGGCTCGCAGGAGCATGATATTGTGGAGCTGCGCCATCTTCTGAGGCCTCCCGCCAGCTGATCCAACACCTCCTCCGACGACGACAGCGACGACGTTCACGTCAGCGACGACGACGACGACGATGCTGCCGACGAAGACGACATCGACCTCGACCTCGACCTCGACCTCCACGACGACGATCTCGATGCCGACGACGACGACGACGACGACAATGACGACGACGAAGACGACTGCGGTTGCGGCGGCTGCGGCGACGACAACGATGACGAGTTCGACGAGTGCCTTATCGCCAGCGTTTGCCGCGCGCTGCAAAGTCAGATCCGACTCGTCGGTGCACATCGGGGACGGGGAGGAGGGAGGAGGGGGGAAGGGATGGGAGGATGAGAAGGGGACGACGTAGAAGGTAAGGAGCACGGTGATGAGGATCATGAGGGGAGGATGTACCAAGATGGCTAATACAGCCCCGAGATTGTGAAAAGGATGAGGGGGAGAGGGAGGAGGGCAAGCAAAAGGATGAGCTGCATGTGGAGGATTACGGATTACGGAGGTGGCCTGCCTCCAGAGGAACGGGTCCAGGAAGGATGCGGAGGAGGGGAGGTCGAAGAGGCGGAGGGGAATGCGCAAGAAGGAGGGGGAGAGGCAGAGGAAGGAGGAGGAAGGGGAGCGACGTGCCGCCGGTGGGAGGTGAACACGAGCTGGGGGAGCTGGATGAGCGACGAGCGGCAGCGTGCGGGCCAGGGCGAGGAGCCAGGGCAGGGCACGCGCGGCGCACGGCGCCCCGATCCCGCGCACGCCGCAGGCCAGAGGCCGGCACCGCGCGCGCCTCGCGCCACCCCGCGCCCCGGACACCGAAGGCGCGCGGGGGCGGAAGACGACCTGAGCCCAGGCGAGCGCCGAGTCGGCAGCTCGCCCAGGCAGGCGCAGGCCGAGGGCCACCCGAGCGACCCGGGCCGCCAAGGGCCGCTCGGACACGTCGGGGCCGTCGGGGTCAGCCTGGGAGGCGCCTCGGATTTTCGCCGCGCGGTCGCCCTCGGCATGCCGTCGCCCGTGCCAGCGACCCATGGGACTCCAGGGTAGAACTCGGAGGGGCGTTTTGACACAACGGCGGCTCTACAGCCCAGCCCAAATCCATTCGAAGTCGGTCCCCAGACCCCTCCTGGTGTCCATCCTGGCCCGTCTTTCGAAACGGCTCCAGCCATGCCGACGAGAAGCTTCCAGGATGTCCAAAAGGACGAAACATGCAAGCGAGGGCCCGCCCTTGTCTTGCCTGGCCATCCTTCGACTCTCTGAATTCCAAAATCTCACGCCCCTGCCTTGCTCTGGCGGGCCTTGCCATGTGCCCTGCCTCAGCATGGGCGCTCCAGAAGGCGGCCCCGCGCTGCGGCGGCGCGACCTCTGCCCTGCGACCGCAACGGAGCCAACCCCAAGAGGCCCCCAGGGGCCTCCCAAAGCGAGGCCGGCCTTCGCTGCACCGCGGAAGAAGGCAGGATCGCTCAGCATCGCAACGAGAAATCGAGCCTGATCGGGTCGTGCGTGGGATCGGTCAGCATCGGATCGGATCGGGTACGCCAAGATGCGCAACCAATTCACACAAACATCGGGCCGTATCGGGTCGTCGGATGCTCCGAACCGACTCGGATCAAGCCAGCCGGAACCGACATCAAAGGGGACGATCGGATCGAAATGCACTTTGGAAAGGGACCTCTGGCAGGGTGAGGAGGAAGAGGAGGAGGAGGAGGTGGAGGAGGAGGAGGACCAGATTGCGTCCAGGATGGTTGTTGCATCGCCGATTCTGCGGCGCATCCTTCTGTCCTGGATACTCTCCTCGCGAGGAAGCCCCTAATCATAGCTGCTGTTTTTTCACGGCTGGGATCGTGAGTAAGAAATATAGAGGCCTCCTCGATGGGGTCCGAGTAGATGGGGTCGGAGGTTCGCGCCGCATCGGCGATGCAGCGGCGATGCATCGCCGACGTCGGCGACGTATCGGCGACGTCGGCGTGGAGAAAATCGAGCTCCGCATCCAGCCGCACCGTCGATGCATCGGCGATGCGGCGCGATCCTCCGACCCCATCTGCTCCAACCCCTTCTGGGAGGCGGGCTCTCTTCCGCTCGCTCTCGCCCACTCCTAGAAGAAGAAGAAGAAGAAGAAGAAGAAGATACGGCATCGAAATGAACATTTGTCGCTCCGCACGGCCTTCTCGGATCCTTTCTGGCGGCGCCTTCCGCGCGCCAGGGAGGGGCGTCCAGCGCAGATCCAAGAAATCCGCGCGGAGCGCCAACAAGTTTATGCTTATGCCGTCTTTCTTCGTCGAACCGGCACCACCTTACCCTCGGCAGCCTCGCACACCTCAACCTCGCAGACCTGACCCTCAACAGCCTCGCACACCTCAACCTCGCACACCTGACCCTCAGCAGCCTCGCACACCTCAACCTCGCAGACCTGACCCTCGGCAGCCTCGCACACCACAACCTCGCAGATCTTACCCCCGGCAACCTCGCACACCTCAACCTCGCACACCTTACCCTCGGCAGCCTCGCACACCTCAACCTCGCACACCTGACCCTCGGCAGCCTCGCACACCTCAACCTCGCAGACCTGACCCTCGGCAGCCTCGCACACCTCAACCTCGCAGACCTGACCCTCGGCAGCCTCGCACACCACAACCTTGCAGACCTGACCCTCGGCAGCCTCGCACACCTCAACCTCGCAGACCTGACCCTAGGCAGCCTCGCACACCTCAACCTGGCAGACCTTATCCCTCTCAGCCTCGCCAAACCTCACCCTCGCACGGCCTCAACCCTCGGCAGCCCTCGCACACTTACCCTCGCCCACCTGTACCCTCCGCAGCCCTCGCACACCTCAACCTCGCAGACCTTACCCTCGGCAGCCTCGCACACCTCAACCTCGCAGACCTAACCCTAGGCAGCCTCGCACACCTCAACCCTCGCAGACCTTACCCTCGGCAGCCTCGCACACCTCAACCTCGCAGACCTGACCCTCGGCAGCCTCGCACACCTCAACCTCGCAGACCTGACCCTCGGCAGCCTCACACACCTCAACCTCGCAGACCTGACCCTAGGCAGCCTCGCACACCTCAACCTCGCAGACCTTACCCTCGGCAGCCTCGCACACCACAACCTCGCAGATCTTACCCCCGGCAGCCTCGCACACCTCAACCTCGCACACCTTACCCTCGGCAGCCTCGCACACCTGACCCTCGCAGACCTGACCCTCGGCAGCCTCGCACACCTCTACCTCGCAGACCTGACCCTAGGCAGCCTCGCACACCTCAACCTCGCAGACCTTACCCTCGGCAGCCTCGCACACCACAACCTCGCAGATCTTACCCCCGGCAGCCTCGCACACCTCAACCTCGCACACCTTACCCTCGGCAGCCTCGCACACCTGACCCTCGCAGACCTGACCCTCGGCAGCCTCGCACACCTGACCCTCGCAGACCT